>CAHIKZ030004384.1:5427500-5562500 GCA_903632075.3 Acanthosepion pharaonis | reverse complement strand
TCTCGCCACGATTAAAAGACGGAATATGACATAGTCTGGCTGCGTCTTACTTACTTGTACTTGATGCGGCATTCACCCTGGGCGGATTGAGCCGGCTTCTTCCTGTTGACGCACCGCATCACGGACCATTGCTGCCCACGCTCGTCGGTCTGTCGCGAGGTCGCACGAGATGGTAAGCCAGTCGCGGTTCCAGCGGCGGAGGCCGACCACTTGCGCGCCGGAAAGTAGCGCCAGATTCTCCTTGATCGTTGAGGCCCACGTCTTCAGCTGTCCGCCTATCCGCTTCCGCCAGGTGGACGGCGGTGTGGGAAGGAGAACGTCCCGTATCAGCTCCCCTCTCGACCGGCGCGCAGCGTGTCCGAACCATCGTAGACGCCGTTGAAGAAGGACTGCGGGCAGAGGGCGTAAGCTGAGACGGCGGCGGAGCTCGGTGGTAGGGACCCGGTCGACGCGTCGGCAGTGCAGGATGCGACGGAGGTAGTCGTTGTCGAACACCTCCAGTTTGCGCTGGTCAACCACCCTGAGCGGCCAGGTTTCACCCTGCGTCACACGGGCATAACAGCCTCTTGCAAGATCATCATGTAAGGCACTGTTAAGGACAGACGCAAGCGGGGACAGTAACGAATAAGGTGGTCAGACAATAGCAAAAGTGGGCAGACATCAAAATGCCGGAACTCCTGAAAGCCACCGTCAACAGATCATCCTAGAGGAGGGTGTCTATATTTTTTTGTCCTTAGGTACCGCCGATGATTGAAGCAGTCAAGGGGCTGATGATCATGATGATCGTACTCATTTAAAAATGATGGAACCTTTTGTGATTAACGATGAACACCAGTAAATATCAATACCTGTGTGTTGGTCTTCCATCAAATGACGCGAAAAGAAATGTTGCTGGTTAGATTGAGTCACAAGTAATTTCCGTTTCTCTTTTTCAACTTCATCATTCAAAAACAAAGAAATACTTACATTTTATTCAATTATATATCCCCTTTATTTGCCTTCGAGTAAAATTCAGCAGGTTTTGACGTGAAAAAATTGTTTAATAATCCTTGAATCCGATTATTATTAAATAATGGTTTCCTCATCGAATCCGTTTTGCCGTATTCAAAAAACCTAAATATTCCATTGGTGCAAGGTCAGGTGAATATGGTGGGTGAGCCTAGAACAGACCCACCGAATTACACAATATTTTCCTGCCTTATCATTGTTGTATCCAGGCTTGTAATGTCGGAGAGGAGAACCCATTTTCTTTTCTTTTGAAGAGAGCTGGGCAATTTTAGACTAAACATCCATAGACACGTTGCAGCTCGTCGACGTATAAATATGTATTTACTGCCGCGCAGAGAGCTTCAGTACATGAATATCAGAATAGGTCTGTCTTATATTTAAACTTTTGTTACACATCAAATCACCCAAAAAAAGAAAAATCGGTTACAACATTGAGCCAATGGAAACATTTATGCCCGTTCCTCTAAGGTGCTTCAAGTGCCAAAAATTTGGGTATCATTGAGATAGCTGCAGGAGACGCCCAAGAGGTTGAAAATGTGGCCAAAAAGGTTTCAAGAAGAATGTCACTATGAAGTAAGATGTGTAAGCTTCTAGGAAACACATCCAGCATGCTGACAATCATGCGACTTCTGGAAATGGGAAAAGGAGATTGTCGAGTGGAAATATAAGGTCCTATATATGACCCAGAGACTGATATGCAACGTGGTTGGTCCTGATCTGTCATCCTGTCTTCAGTCACTCTCTCACAGACATGCTGTGGCTTCCCTCTGCCTTTTCTACAAGTACTTTCATGGAAACTGCTCGGGACGAGCTACTTTTACTGCTTCCCAAACTGCATGAATTTAAGCGCGCTATTAGGATGGCAGCTCGGTCCCACCCATTCACTGTTGAAACGACTAAATATAGCCATCTCTTCTATTTCAACAGCTTCTTATCTCGCACCTCCTGCCAGTGGAACTCCCTTCCTATCACTTGCTTCCCTGATAATTATAATCTTCAAATATTCAAATGTAATGTCAATCGACATATGATGCTTTGACCTTTGTCCCTGTCCTTCTCTTTATCCTTTTCCCTAATACTTCTCTTTGCTCTCACTCTCTATAACCCCTTGCATCCTAGTGACACTCCTGCCTTGCTTGAGGCGAATTGCTTAAAAAAAAAACGAAATGTCTCATTCGTGGAGGTAGGAATTCTACATGAAACCCCTTCCTATGCAAGAATAACGCAGGGAAGTACCACAATCAATACCTGTCAACCTGACAAATACAGAACCCTCATTGAGAAGCTCGTACACTTAGTACCAAATGACTGGCTTTAATTTTAGAACTACCTGAGGAACATGGATTCCAAAAGGTTAGTGCTGACTGAACCACAAAAGAAAACCAATGAAAGAATTGAAATTGTAAATAAAGAAAAAACAAAAATACCAAGTCTGTCGCTCTACTCAAAAAAAAACTCCAGAAAATACAAAATCTCCTACAAAACAAAGGTCACAGGTCATAGGTCTCCTGTCTGCCCATCAAAAACCATCAAAAATAGATTTAAGAACATATTTAATTTACATTAAACAAATTCCTATGCTAAACCGATTTGACAATCTGGAAGAAATTGAAGTGGACAGGCAGAACCCACAAACGGTCAAAACCTCGATACTCAAAACCTCGGATAAATAAATCACAACAACATCCTTCAGCTAAAGCCCCAAAACATTTAGCACTATCTATTAAATAATTCGATTTAATTTAATCCGCGGAATAAAGGAAAACATAAATGAACTTCTACTGCTAATAACAGAGTTATCGCCTTAAGCTAAATGACAAAATGAATATAATAGAATAACACTAATACAACTACAGACATGACACTGGGCTTTGAACGTCATTTGATACATCCATTCTAGTTAGGAATAATGCAATACATATATAACAACGAATGAATCAGTAAATGAAAGTGAAATTCAGGAAATCATAAGGCAACTTCCTGTTCCTTTTATGAGACTAGGGGATTTTAACTGTTACATCATCATATGGGGTTGTAAAGACACAAACAAAAAGAAAAAAAAACCTTGGAAACAATAATTTACAACAACGATTAATCCATTTATAATGATAAAGATTTGAATTGCATTAATCTATTGTCTGGCCGCTACTCGGCAATGGACTTATCCCTATGTTAACCATCAATTTATATGGATTTCTCTTGGAAGGTACTGGCAGTCATATGCAGTAGCGATTACTTGCCAATCGTCCTATAAAACTCAGAACATAATGACAAAAACTCTCTCCGTTCGCGAACTGGGAAGAATTTAAAAACCACTGTTCTCAAAAAACTAGCTAAAGGAAAAAACATGAAGGACTTAAAGCATTTTATTGAAATCCTCATCTCTATAGCTAAAAATGCATGCCTAAAACTTCACTAGTAAAAAATAGACGCAACAGATCTTGGTTCAGTGATAAATATTTAAAAAAAGCACTGAGGCTAAACAGAGCATTTTCGAGCGGAATCAACAAGTAATCTCAACATCTAATTTGCTGCAATTTAAGCAACTCCGAGCAAAAGAACGAAAAATAATTAAGGAAACTAAAAAATAATACAATCAACAGACTCAATTCTGGTACAAAAACAAAATACGTTTGGAATATGATAAAGAAAATAGCAAGCAAATTCCTAACAAACACTCTCGGTAAATAACTCTAAAATAATCAGTAAAAAGGATATCGCTGACCAACTAGCCAAAACAATCTCTAAAAATTCATCTGCCAAGAATGATAGTGTTGAGGTGTTCTCCCCTTTTTACACAAATGGACTCAGCCAGTATAGACATATATTACGGCTACGTGAAGACCCGAGTCGAGTCGAGTCCAGAGTGATAGAGTAAAAGGTTGTAGGTAACCGGAAGAGTGAGGGGGTGAGGTAACAGCGTTGTAGGAGTCACAATGAGCGAGCACGTAGACTCAGTAAGAAGTCATACAGCGATACTTCAATACCAAAGACTGTATATATCTTTTGCTACTAACCCGTATTCCTGGAACTACTAACCTGCTTTACCAGTTTGTATTATTACGTTAATACATTATTTTCATATATTCATTCCAGGCGTTTGTTATTTATTGGTAACGGATTTCAACCGGGAATCCACAAGAGATAGCCAACAATTTCTAAAGCTCAAACAAAAAGCAGAAAAAAAAACTAAACTTAAAGTCAAATACTGCCGAGAGCTATAACCTACGATTAACTTTGGAGGAACTAAATGTATCCTTAAAGAAAGTCCACAATACAGTTGTCAGCCCTGATGGTATTCACAACGAATTTATAAAACAGCTCCCCAACAAATCAATACAACTGTTATTAAGATTGTATAATAACATATGGACAAGTGGTAACTTCCCAGGAATGTGGAGACAGTCATTCATCGTGCCTATTCCAAAACCTGGAATGGATGTCACAGAGCCTGAAAACTATAGACCGATAGCATTAACCTCTTGTCTATGTAAAACAATGGAGAGAATAGTCAACAACAGGTTCATTTAGTACCTGGGAACTAAAGGGTTAATCATAGGCCATAAAGCACTTAATACGCCTAAAAAGTTTTGTAAGGGAAGTCTTCATTAAGAAGGGACATTTCAGGTCAGTCTTTTTTGATTTGTAAAAGGCGTATGGCACAGTGTGGTGTCTTGAAAGACCTGCATTGATATCAAGGAACTACGTTATCAGAAAAATCCCAGGAATGTGATGTTCCCTATATGTTGACGACTTTCTAATAATGTACACATCTCGATATATGTATATCATAGAAGAGGGGCACCAACAATGCGCCAATAAAATAAACAAACGGGTCACGGAAATTCGCTTTAAATTTTCCAAAACGAAAACCAAATGCCTAAAAATGTCTGCAAATTAAGGAAATTGCACATCGAACCCCTGCTTAAAATTAAACGGGGCAGAAATCCGAGTAATGGAACAGGAAGTTTCTAGGCATTATCTTTGATTAAAAAATAACCTTCATTCCCTGTCTAAAATATCTGAAAACAAAATGTAGAAAAGCCCTACAACACTTGCGTGTAGTGGCCCATTCTCAATAGACTAGCAGATAGATTAACATTAATCATGTTATCCAGATCCCTAATTCGGTCAAAACTGGATTACGCTAGTTTCATATATGGGGCAGCTAAAAAGTCGTACAAAAAAAAAAATTCAATGCAACTTATCATCATCGTACTCGGGGCTTTAGAACATCCCTAGTTGTGACCTTCTGTACAGAAACAAATAAAACTCCTCCAGATTTGCGGCGCTCTAAACTGGAACAAAACAAGTTCTTAGACATTATATTTGATAAAGAATTAACATTCATCCCCCATCTCAAATATTTAAAACTAAAATGTAGTAAATCCCTACAAATTCTGGGTGTGGTAACCCATACTGAATGGGGAAAAGATCGATAAATATTAATTAAATTATACAGATCGCTACCTGATTAAGCTAGTTTCAAATATGGAGAGTTCAGAAAATCATAGCTGAAAATACTCAACGTAACCTATCATTAAAACCTCAGTCTAGTACAAGGGCCTTTTAGGACATCTCTAGTGGACAGATTATACACAGAAGTTAATGAAACACATTTATATTTAAGCGTAGTAAACTGGCACTACAGTACAATGTCAAAATATAATCTTACCCAACTAAACCAGCTTACAGCAGTACCTTTAAACCTAATTACTGTGATTTATTCTCAAAAAGAAAATACAATAGAAACCTATGGACTCAGAATGAAATCCATTACTGAAAAGTTAGGGAGCTCACTCTCAAACATACGAGAAACGACTGCTGACAGTATTCCACCATAGACAATCAAGCAACCTGAAGTCTTGTCAGATTTAAATACACTACCGAAAAAAACTCGCCAACTCACATTCTAAGACAAGTTTCAGGGCATATTGGAAAAGCGCCCTAACCATAAACCCATCTATACAGATCGGTGTGAGGAAAAGATATGATATGCAGCAGTGAGTCAAAATATTACAAAAATGAGCGCCCCTCCCAAAGGGAAGATCTATTTTCACTGCGGAAGCTTACGCAATAGAGGAAGCTCTCAATATCATTACACAGAGCCAACAAAAAATTGCTCAATTTTTCGGACTTAGTAGCTTTGAAGGGGAAAAAGATCCAACAATCCGCTCATTATCTAACTATTATTTAAAAGAACTACTTGTAAACATAAAAACACCAAACTATGTTGGATTCCTAGCCACATCGGAGAGGAAGGTAGCAATAAAGCAGACCTAACGGCCAAATCAGCTTTAGATATAAGGACAAGGACTAAAATTCCGTACATTGACTTAAAGTCATTAAGCCATACATGCAGAATGAATGGCAACGGTGCTGGGATGAAAAACCCACAGAATAAGTTTTTCGCAATTCAGCCCAAACTAAGGGAATGGAACTCGGCTTTTAGAAAAATCTCGAAATGAAGTAGTAGTACCGTCTCTCGTACGCATTGACCGCAAGGAATAACCCACTGGTACTTGCTAAACAATGAAGATCAATCAGTATGCCACGCATGTGAAACGGCATACACTATTAAACATATATTAACCTTGTGCTCAGATCTTGCTCTCTCAAGACAAAAAATATTAGTATAAAAACAATATGTTCGAGAAAGTAAAGGTGGATGATATAATATCATTTCTAAAAACAGTAGGAATATAGAAAAAATTATAAACCAAATGAGAATGTCTAAATCAATTTCGCTACAAACTGTGTATCTGAAAATAATACATCAATGAAACCATCCTCTCAACAAAAACCCTTTACAAAAATACATCAATGAAATCTTATTTACCAACTGATATCTTACAAAGAATATATATTCTATTCATACAAATCTATTGTAAAAATTTTGTCGGTATTAAATAATCCATTGAGGTTGATATGTCGTAAAAATAAATAAATAAAACGAGTCCTTGTGTGTAACGAATTGGTCTCCAGCCTTCACCCTCTCTCGAATAGGCGGGATATGGCAAGCCACTCGCTGTTCTACCGCTACTTTCAAGGAAAGTGCTCGGACCAGCTACATTCCCTGGTCCCGCCAAGATAAAACTTCACAGGTAGAACACGCCATGCCACTTACATAGTAGCAAATCACCCACATTTCCTCCGTATTCCACTCGAACAGCTTTTTCCTTTGAATCGCTGGCCTGTGGGACCGACTAGAAACAGGATGTTTCCCTGCTCAAAGATAGGGATAGCTGTTATCTGCCACTGCTATACACCAAAATGGCTTTCTAACGTAACCCTCTACCTAGAGTGGCCCCCCGAGCCTTGAAAAGGGTGAAACGTACTGTAATATATATGCATATATCCATATATGGTTCCGTTCATGGTTTTCCTTGAAATGTATATGTAATCTTGAAATTTGTATATATATATATATATATATTATATATATATATATATATATATATATATATATATATATATATATATATATATATATATATATATATATATATATATATATATATATATATATATATATATATAAAAGCAAAAAATGTTGGAGTCATCAACACAAAGCTGTTTCTCTGTAGCTGAGTGCTATAGCACATCAGATCAAGTAACGGTTGTGTATAGGACATAGGTTCGATCCCTGTCGGAGAACGCATATTTTCTACGGAATTTCTCGAATCTTCAGGTCAGTAAATACCGTTTATTTAAAAGAAACAGTGCATTAACTTAAATAAACTGCATCTGTTAAAATAACGAATAAACAGAATCTCTCTCTCTATATATATATATTTGCAGCATATCTTCATTCAGACATGTTTCATTTAATAACACAGGCATATTGTGTCTATTTATTTATGTAGTCCTTGAACTAAAATACTACGCCACATTCCTTGATGAATTTCATCCTAACATCAAGAAAGTGATAAGACAATTGGAAAGGATCAGCATATATAAATAAATAGACAAGATATTTATATATTATTCAATAAAGCACAGGCACACGCAGACGCAAACACGCGCGCACATACACACATATATATATGCGCGGTACTCAGTTGGAAAGTCCTCAATATTTGTGACAGAACTAACAAATGTTTTCATCTCAGAAATATAGACAATAGAAATATCTCTGCCTGAGAACACATGGTACAGTGGATAAAGGCATTGGTTAGATCCAGTAACAGGACCCAAAGAGTGTGAGTTCAATACTCGGTTAAGGCGGTGGAGAACTTGGAGAGGGGAATAAACAGGAGATAACTGATAACTGAAATCCATTAAACATGGCACATGAAACTAAAACAGTCTACCCCAGTGAGCGAAATAAAGGGTTCAGTTCGACTTTCCAACTACCTGAAGAAAGCCAGAGCGTACAACGGCCGAAACGTTAGCGACAAAGATGAGAACAATAGTCCGAATAATTTAAATAGAGAAAGAATAATCAGGAGGACGGTACATAGCGAGTGACATTGCCTTTTTTTTTAATTCTGCCGATTAAATTTGGCTGGAAAGCAGAGAGCCGGAAGGGAGTTCCATAAGGGAGAAGTGTGAGTAAAGGAATAGCATAGCAATTTTTTATATCGAGCTATCTCAACTGTAAAATGGTGTTATTTCGTCGCTAGTCTATTACTGGTCTTAATGCCGAAGAGTCTGGACACCATAGCAATGAGCTCTACTGAACAATTATGAAAGTATTTATAGAAAAGTCACAGGGAGGCAACCTTACGTCGGAGATAAAGTGACTTAAGACGAGGCGGCAGATCAGGACCAATAATATTGCTGATTCTTATTTGGGTTTTATCAAGGAGCTCTAGAAAACCATATGTGGCAGCAATAATCTAACCATAGACGAATGATATACTTATAGATATGAAATATGAAAAAATATCGTCTAGCACGATACACTGGACCAACCTTCCTAGCAGGCGACTTAGCAAACAATTCAATATAGTTTTCCCTCTTCATGTGAGCTGAGAGCGCTAGCCCGAGAAACCACTCTTCTGGAGGTCAGCATCAGCCACATTAATGGCAGGCAGAGAGGGATCTCTTAGATGATTAACAGAGAGCAGTTAAGTTTAGTTTTGTGCGGCGTTAAAATTAACAAGACATTCTTGGGCCCAGTTAACAACAGACTGAAAGCCGTTTTGCATATCAACCGCCAAATTAACTTTATCAACTGATCATACTTATAATCGAGACAGGAGTAAATGGTTGGGTCGCCAGAGTAGATAGCAAGTGGATAACAGTTACCAGTATATATTTATTGAAATATTATAGCTTATAATGGACGTAATAAATGGCACCATTATTGACTGGGGCTTAAGAATAGGTCAACTGCACTTCTGCCGAGGATTAACTCGCCACAACTCTGAGGCAATCTGTTTGCTGTGTGTGACGACCTGTAATCTCTGGAGACAGGATCCTGGAAGTTGAGGGTTTCAGGAGTCAGTTACTTCCGGTTCCCATCATACCATTTTGGCCCTTGGGCAGGACAGGCAGTCGGAGAGGCCTGATCCGATTAATTGGCTGGTCATAACAAGTCTAATAGCCCCTATGGAGTTTTTGGAGTACTTTATAATCAAATGCAATACCCCAAATATACACCAGGACATGATGATACCATCTCTCTCCAATTTATAGACGTTCTAATGTCAGGCTTCGAGCTGGGTGGGGAGCAGAGGTAGTGAATCTTAATACACAAATATTATGGATAATCAAAGTAAAAAGCCGAAGAGATGTCTTTTAAACTTTGAGTCTGAAAAAGAAATTAATATGGAATTCCAGGTCCCTAGAAGAAACTCCGCTGGCAAAACTTTCCTCTTTCTTGATTGAAAAGTTATTATCCAGTAGCAAATCACCCACATTTCCTCCGTATTCCACTCGAACAGCTTTTTCCCTCGAACCGCTGGCCTGTGGGACCGACTAGCAACAGGATATTTCCCTGATCACTAGAGTCTTAACCTGCTCAAAGATAGGAATAGCTGTTATCTGCCACTCCTATACACCAAAATGGCTTTCTAACGTAACCCTCTACCTAGAGTGGCCCCCGAGCCTTGAAAAGGGTGAAACTTACTGTAATATATATATGCATATATCCATATATGGTTCCGTTCATAGTTTTCCTTGAAATGTATATGTAATCTTGACATATTTGTTCGATATATATATATATATATATATATATATATATATATATATATATATATATATATATATCAACACATCTGAGGAAATTGCATTTACCTTAGGAAGCCATTTAGTCTGCGATTACTATAGAATCTCAATCAAAAGAAAAGGAGGAAACAATTATACCTCACTTTCTTTACTTTTGGAACACCTAAAATCCCCCAAAATATAAATTGGGTATAATATTGAGCCAATGGAACTATATATTCCTGCTCCACTAAGATGCATTAGATGCCAAAAATTTGGTCATCATAGAGATAGCTGCAGGAGTTGTCCAACATGTAGAAAATGTGTCAAAAGGGATTCAGACCATTCCGAAGAAGAACGGCACGATTAAATAAGATATGCTAACTGCCAAGAAAGCCATCCAGAAAACTCAAGAATATGCAATTTTTGGATAAAGAAAAGGTAGATTGCCTAAGTAAAATATAAAAGAAATATCTCATTTTCAGAAACAAATCAAGTCATAGAATATTACATGAAATGGACTTCCAACGGAACGAATAACGGAAAATAAGACTGCAAATAATGCCGGTCAGCCTGACAAACGGAGAACCCTTAGGAAGCTCCTACATTTGGAACCTAAAGACTATCTCAAATTTCAATCCTACCTAAAAAGTTTATATTCCAAGGAAATGATGAAGACTGAACCGTAAAAGAAGGACAATAAAAGAAACTGAAATAATAAATAAATAAATAAATAAAATAGCAAAAGAACAGCTCAAACACAGAACTCTTCTACCAAAAATACCAAATCTACTAAACAAAGGTCACAGCAATTTTCTATCCGTACACAAGAACCCAGCAAAGACAGATTGAAAAGCTTATTTCCAACAGAAAGAAAAACAGAATCATATTTTCCAACAGAAGAACAGAATCGGCCAAACAAAAGGCGGAAATACACAACGACCAAAATTCCTACGCAAGACCGATCTGACGAACTAGAAAAGATGGAGGTGGAAAACCAGAAACCTTAAATGGCTAAAACTTCCAAAAGGAAAACCTCAGAATAAAAAAATCAAAACAACATAAACTAAAAGCCGAAAACTTTTAAACAGAAATGCACAAGATATACTAACTGCCAGCAAAGCCATCCATCATACTCACGAACATACGATTTCTGGAAAAATGAAAACTAAATTAAACATAACGTATAACGTAGAACATAAAAGAAACTTCTTATTTTCAGAATGAAGGCAAGTGGCATAAGGTTATATGAAGGGCCCCTCTGACGCAGAAATAGCGAAAAACAACATTACAAATGGTGCCGGTCAGACTGACAAATATATAGCCCTCATTGAGAGGCTCGTACACTTCGGACCAAATGATTAGCCCAAATTTCAAACTTACCTAAAATGTCTCTATTCCAAGGAAATGGTGAAGGATGAACCGCAAAAGAAGGATAATGAAACAACTGAAATAATAAATAAAGGAAAAACAGAGAGCAAAATGAGAACTCAAACAAACCACTCTTACCAAAAATATCAAATCTCCTACTAAACAAAGGTCACAGCGATTTCCTATCCGTTCGCTAAAACCCAGTAAAGACAGGCTGAAAAGCTTATCTCCCAAAACAATAGAGTCAGCCAAACCAAAGCTAGAAATCCAAAACGACCAAATTACTATGCAAAACAGATTTGACCAAATAGAAAAGATGGAGGTGAAAAGCCAGAACCCTCAGATGGTTAAAACCTCCAAAAATGAAAACCTAGAAAAAGAAATCTAAAACACATAAGCTAAAGGACGAAAACGTTTAAACAGCCATGCATAAAATAATTCAATGAAACTGTCATGAAATAAAGACAAATATAAATGTACTGCTTCTGTTAATAACAGACCTCTCACCGGAAGTTGTTTGCTTTCAGGAAACATTCCTTAACCAAGGTGACAAAATGAATATAAAAGAAAACCAGCAATACAACCGTGCATATGACACTGGGCTTCGTTCATTTCGTGATATGTCTATGCTAGTTAGAAATAATGTACCCCAATGTAAAATACATTTGGCAACAGGACTGCAGTTAAAGTGACCCTAGATAGGCCAATAAACAGTTGCTTGGTCTATATTCCACCTAATGAATGAGTAAATAAAGTCGAAATTCATGAAATTATAAAGCAATTCCCTGTACCCCTTATGATATTAGGGGACATTAACTGTCACAGCACCATATGGGGCTGTAAAAATACAAACCAAAAGGGAAGGACTTTAGAAACGATTATAAACAATAATGAATTACGTATTTATAACGATAAAACTCGGACATATATAAATCTATTTACTGGCAGCTACTCTGTAATAATGTGATCTATCAATCTATATGAATTTTTCTTGGAAGGTTGTGATGAACACATATGTTAGTGATCTCTTGCCAACTATACTGCAAAAAAAATCCCCTCCCTTGGAAATTAGATGGCGCGAACTGAGACGAATTAAATAAAAAACAATGTATTTTGATAAACAAGCTGAATGTAAATGCATCAAAGACTTAAAACAGTTTACGGAAATCTTTATATCTTTAGCAAAGGAATGCATTCTAAAAAGTTCAGTACAAAACAAAGTAACAGACCTTGGTTCAATGATGAGTGTAAAGAAGCTATCAGGCTTAGAAGAGGTTTGAGAGATTTTATTAAACATCTTTCAACCACTAATTTGGCACAATTTAAGCAACTTCGAGCAAAAGCACGGGAAATAATTAAAGAAAGCAAAAAAGAATTATGGAAAATTACGCCAGCAGACTTAATTCTGCAAAAAAAAAAAAATCTGTATGAGATATGATAAGGAAAATAGCTGGTAAAAATCATACTAACGCTATAAAACATCTTTCGATAAATAACTGTAAAACAACCAGAAAAAAAGGATATCACTGATCAATTAGCCTAAACAATTTCCAAAAACTCATCTGCCAAGAATGGTACACAACAGTTCTTGAAGCTCAAACAAAAAGCAGAAAAAGAAAAATTAAACTTTGAATTGAATAACGCTGAGAGCTACAATCTACCATTCACTATACAGGGATTAAATGAATCTTTAAAGAAATTCCACAATACAGAGGTGGGAACAAATGATATCCACTATGAATTCATAAAACAGTTGCCCAACAAATCATTAAAACTGTTACTAAATCTGTATAACAACATATGGACAAATGGCAACTTCTCAGATATGTGGAGATAGTCATTCTTTATCCCTATTCCAAAACCTGGAACGGATGGCACAGACCTTGAAAGCTACAGGTCGATAAAAATGACGAACTGCCTATGTGAAACTATAGAGAGAATGCTCAACAACCTGTTGACGTGATACCTGGAAACTAACGGCCTAATAAGTGACTACCAAAAAGGAATTACTATGGTTAACTTAGTACGCTTTGAAACTATTGTAAGGGAAGCCTTCATTAAGAAAGAACATCTTACGGTAGACTTTTTTTGGCTTAAAAAAAAAGGCTTACGGTGCAACCTGGAAATTTGGTATCTTGAAGGATCTGCATGAACTGACTCGAAAAGGAAGGATGATTCAATTCTTAGGGAATTTCTTGAAAGACCGAAGTTTTCAAACCCTTATAGGACGTACGTTATCGGAACAGAAAGATCAAGAATTGGTTCCACAAGAAAGCATTGTTTGGATTATGCTATTTTGCATAAAATTTAACTCCATAGTTAAAACATTAAACTCAGGTAATGAGAAGCTGTCAAAATGTCGATGATTTTCTAAGTATATACAGATCTCGATATATGAATACCATTGAAAGACAACTCCAACAATGTCTCAATCAAATGCACAAATGGGCCAATGAAAATGAGTTTACCTTTTCGAAAACGAAAACCAAATGCGTACATTTGTTGGATATCAGTTGAAGCAGAAATATGTCTTCAATTCCTCTGCATCAGAGAGTGAGCAAAAATCGGAATTGGTGATAGCATAAGCAGTAAATAGCTCAGATCAACAGGACGCACAGGTGTCCTGAGCGGAAGAAAATGCGTTGCGTGGGTGCATGCCAGAAGAGGCGTGGCCACACGAAGTTACGTGGTCACATGGCCGGAAATGACATGGCCACAAGAAATTACATAGGTGGCATTCCAAAAAAAGGCGTAGCAGGTGAAGTTGTGTTGGTGTCTAAATTTTATAAAACCGGTCCAACTCTTGGTCTGAGAGAAAGGCTGGCTAGATTTTCACCGAAGATTTTCTCTCCGTCAATTCCTGTGTGCACAATACCAACCTTCGTGATTCTCCTCACTCTATCCAATTGCCACAATTCGAACAATAAACCTATTTATATATTTTTATATATAAGTGTTTGTCGCCTTATTTGTGTCCAGCAGTAATATACAATACATTTCTGTAAATTAAGAAAATTGCACAATGACCCATGTTTAAAAATAGAGCAGAAATCCCAGTAGTAGAACTACGCAAGTTTCTAGGCATTAACTTAAATAAAAAAAAAAGAGAAATAACGTGCATTCCCCTTCTAAAATATTTGAAAGCAAAATGTCGCAAAGCTCTACAAGTTCTGCGTGTAGTGGCCCATACTGGATGAGGAGCAGATTGACTAACATTAATCAAATAAAACAGATCACTAGTTCGCTCAAAGCTGGATTATGACCGTTTAATATATGAGACTGCCAGTGGAGAGCTTATACACAAAAGCTAATGAAACAAGTTTGAATTTACGGCGCACTAAACTGGCAATAAATCACTATGTAAAAATAAAATTATGTCCAACTAACTCAGCTTACAACCGTGCCTTTAAACCGAATTACTGCAGTCTATTTCGACTAAAAGATAATGCTATCAAGCCTAAGCACTCGGGATGAAATCCATTGCTGAAAAGTTAGGCACCAAACCCTCAAATATACAAGAAACGAGTGCAACCATTTTTCCACGATGGACTCGCAAGCAACCCGAGTTTCTGCTAGAGTTACATAATCTCCCAAGACAAAAATCGCACCCGTTCATATTCCAGGATCAGTTTCAGGACATATTGGCTAAATTACACCAATCTATACAGATGGGTCAAAAAGTGAGAACAAGATATTGTGTGCGACGGTGAGGCAAAATATTACCAAAATAAATCGCCTCCCAAAAGGAAGCTCTATTTTCACTGTAGGGTCATATGAAATCGAGCTAGCCCTCAACATTATCCCAGTTAGCAAACAAAAAAAAATATTTCTATTCTTTTTTTTTTTTTTTTGAAATCACTATCCGTCCTATTGACTTTGAAGGAAAAAAATCCAACAACCAAATTATGAAAATAGTATGCAAAATAATCACTATTAACAAGCATGAAGACATTAAATTATGCTGAATTTATTGCCATGTCGGAGTTAAAGGTAATACTGAAACAGATCTAGCAGCAACGTCGGATTTATATGTGAATGTGAATACAAGGATAAAAATCTCATACACAGATTTTAAGGAGGTTATTAATAGATCCATTCAAAAGGAATGGCAATCATACTGGGACGATAAGTCACTCAATAAGCTCTTTGCAGTCCATCCCAAACTAGGAGAATGGAAGTTAGCTCCCAGAAAATCTTTCAAGGAAGAAGTGATGCTGGACTGGGGAAGGATTCCGTGTTACAAGACCGCAACGTATATCAGAAAAAGGAATCTAGCTTCGTTTTCTTTTTTATCTGGATTTGAGTTTTTGCTGTTTTTAACTTTTTGTGAACGATGATATATTTTTTTTTGTGTTTTTATAAATCATGATGAGATATTTTGATTCCCAGACAGGCTTTCTTTACGATAAAAAAAATTCATTTTTGCTTTTGATTACGAATGGAGGAAATTCTTTCCTTCAGAATCGTGTTGAAGAAAAAAGGTGATTTCAATATGAGACATTCGCTTCTTGGGCATAACTAGAAATTCAATGGTGAATCTTAGTCGCCGATTAATTCCGCTTCATTTTACACCCTATCCAGAATAAATTCTTCGGACAAAGAAAATGATGGTAATTTTTCTTTTCATTTTATTTTTAACTTAAAAATAGAAAAAAAAATGAAGGTCATTTCTAATATTTTTCTTACTTTTCTCATTTAAATAACTCTACTTGACGTAACAGTATGTGTTAATCCTTAAAACCAATCAGCAAGCATGAAGAAACGTGCCGCAATAAGAGGTAGTTTTAAAGGGACGGTTTTTCCCATGGCACCGCTTTTTTCTTTTTTTTTCTTTTTTTTTTTTGACTACCTTCACTCTTCGGTTTGTGGTTCAAAAGAGCAATGGTTAGAATTGAAAAAAAATAAACATATATAATCAGATAACCACATATTTATACAACTTTTATTCTTGAGAATTTACAATAAAAATATTAAACACTATTTAGTTATTAGATTGTTTATTTAGACTATTTAATAGATTGCTTATATCCGTGGCTAAATATGAATCGCTCGTGGGAGCTTATATAGTGATCGTTCTATAGTGATTTTCCAAGCGTAGCTTAGATGTGGCACAAGGCCGAAAGTAGAGGGCACCCAGTGAGAATCGAACTCACTACTCAGTGGTAAATGTTCTAGTGAGACAAACTTGCTAACCATTACACCGCCTCGAGGTGACCAAGCGATCTTTCTATATACAAATTATATAAGTTAGTTCTATCTTCATGCACACAACAAGATGGGCTTTTCCTCAGTGTTAAATTTTAACAGAAAAGAAATTTTTATGTATAATAATTTATGTGAAACGTAGAAGGCAAATGTTTGCTCAAAATATTCCTTTCAGCGTCTAAAAATTAAGCAAAAACATTCTTAAGAAAGTGGGAGCTTAGATCATTTACTAAAGTCTAAAACATTTCCTGGTAGAGTGTGTGGATGAATTTCACGTGGCGCTGTCAATGTCTGAACCAGTTTGGAGTTGATAGGTCAACGTAGTAGCGGAAGCTTTTGCTGATGAATAAGTCACTGAGTGAATTTAGTTTGTGATAAAATTTTACAAGCTGGTATTGGCCTTGAAAAATAAAATTCATATCGAGTGAGTTGTGTTGTTGATTGTGGAAGCTTAATGGGGTAGATTCTAATATACAAAATTGTCTGTTTTATGTTCTACGTTTTCCGGAATGCATGTTGAAATATGGATTTCGTGAACTATACTTTTGTGGATCTATAACGTTTAATTGCTCTAAAGGAAAGTCCTTTCAGTAATGTGTTAATATAAACTTGGATCTTTGTGCTCTCAAAAAATAGTGGGTCAAAAGTACGTTTAACCTTTGACCCCGCTTTTGTTTTAATTGCCTTTTTGTTTTAAATCGGCAATGGTTATTAAAGCGATTATTAGAATTATAATAAAACCTTAATATTTGATGAAAGTTAGTTTATACATTTTTTGTTCTTGAGAATTTACAATAAAAATATGAGGTACTATTTATTGGATTATTTATTTACAAAAATAATTTTATACTTACATTCTAATAGCTAATACACATAGAACTAATACAATGAAATATTTATCATTTACCAATTTATAAGGAAATAAATATGAACACAAACGTTTTATTAAACATGTCTATGCAATATTTTGCCACAGAGCAGTTGTAATAATTGTTGACGGGAACTTCAACCTCTTTATATGATACATAAACAGAGCCAACATAATCAGGTGCAACAAATGGGCTTTTTTTTTTCAAGACTCCAGCTGCAATTTGCAATTTAATTATATAATCTTAGTTGTAATAATGGGACGTTGATTAGTACACAAAGAACTCCTTCACAAAAACTGAGGAAGCGACATCTGATTTTACAAACACAAGCTGTTAGCCAGTCACCTTTATTGTGAAAAAATAATCTTAAAAAACATTTTCATATATATATATATATATATATATATATATATATAATAACTAGCGGTTATAATACGATGTCTCACTTAGGATACTCATCGTCAGGTCATTACAAATTCTCCTCGACTGAATCCAAAGTACTGGTATTTATCAGTCTCCCTACAATGCAGGATGTGGCACAAGTTTAAATGATTTAAAATTTTTTTATTTTTTTAATTCTTCTCTTTCCGAACGTATGAATTTGAATGATATAAATTATTAATAGTTAATTCTAGTATTTTACGCAGCAATAATTAAATAAACAAGTTTCAGCACACAATTTTGAATCATAACCACGAGAACATGCGCTTTTTAACGGTCAGGATATCTCTTTACCTGGAGATTGGATAAACTGCATGAAACTCCAAGTCGTGTTATCGACGTTGGGTCTTATGTATATTTACTAATATATATATATATATATATATATATATATATATATATATATATATATATATATATATATATATATATATATATCAAAGTGGACATTGACGTCAACACTCACGTACATTCATATCTGCTCAATGCGTATCCAAATGTAAACAAATGACGTCACACATTATGAAATGAACAAAGTCCGACAATTATTTTAAGACATTTTTATATTTATACATTCTTTTTTATAGATACAAATATCTAAGTAAATGCTCTCTTTATAATAAAATATATATGTGTAATATAATATAATCATATAATATAATATATATGTATGTGTCTGTGTGTGTCTGTGTGTGTCTGTGTGTGTGTCTGTGTGTCTGTGTGTGTGTCTGTGTGTTTGTTTGTGTTTGTGTTGGGGCAATGTACAATATGAAATCCCTTACTCTCACCAAACGAAAAAGAAATGCAAGAATTCTGGAAAAACTAAATAAAAAAAATTAATTAGATATTCCTTGTCTGTCATATTCAGCGAAACATACATACATACATACATATATGTATACGTGTGTGTTTATTTTGTTTCTGTTAATGAAGATATTTATTTCCAATGTAATCAATCTGTACGATTTACTTGTAGCTGATCAACGATTTCATCTGATTGAATATTTGCAATGCACGGGACCTAGCTGAACTTGATATAAATTGTATTGCGAAAATAAATGTATTAATGGCTCTTTTGAATCTCTGAAAATGAAAAGCCTAAACTTAATTAGCAATGAACACTGTTATCAGTTGATGTGTCAGCTTCTCGTCGATTCAATGATATTTCAACTGGGTATATTAATTAAAACGATACTCTATCTGATCATTATCAAGCATTGCCAGTAAATATATTGATGCAACGTTCTCTTAACTGACACGACGTTTCTATCTGAAAACCGCTTAGCCAACAACCGACGACTTTTATTGCTATCCGCCATATTCAAAGAAGCAGACGATAGCTCTTTTTCACGGTTTAATTTAATTTGTTACACGGGTAGGAATTATACACATTCAAATAAAATATGCCTTCTAGGTTAGCTCATAAATTCATTTTATTTAAATGTATTCTCGCAAATAAAACGAAATTATAAAGATACTGAATAAGAAATCGTCCTCCATAGAATTCTTTTATGAATATGTTTTGTTTAAATTTAAACTTGTGAATCCCAAGTTATTAACGAGAAGTTGTAGTAGCAGTATTCAATTAAGAAAATTATATTCTTCAGATAGTAAGGTTTATTACAGAAAACATATGATTAATGTGATTCCAATGAGTGAGTCTTAATACGTTAACAATCTTTAACACAAAAATAGTGCACTCAGAATTCGTTGAACGTTATATTTTAATCCTAATTCAAGAGAGAACCGCCCAAAAATATTTTACAGCGTGGTTGAACCGATCCAAGGCGTCTTTCTTTCTTTTTATGTGCCATGTCCTTTCAGGACGTAGACAATCATGTCTCTCCACCTCCCTTAACCCCTTACGGGTCTCAACAAGTTCCCTCCCTCTGCTTCCTCCCCCAGACCACGTTCTGTCATCCACTTGCTTAAGCCCGCTACGTATGTCACGCGTTGTTTTCCATTGTCTCTCTTTCCCTCTATTCGACCCGTGAGTATCAGATTCTCCAGGCCCTCCTTTCTCATTATATGTTCCAGAAACTTCAGCCGCTTCTTCCTGATGTTAAGTATAAGCCTCCTCCTTGTTTGCATCCTCTCTAAGGACTCATCGTTGCTCACACACTCGGTCCATGATATGCTTAGCATCCTTCTGTAGAACTTTATCTCTGTCGCCACGAGTCACTTCTTTGAGGAAATAGTTCAATATTCGCTGCCGTAAAGAAGGACAGATTCTTTTCTTTGTTACCAAATAAATCTTCCTGTCTCACAATACTCTGCCAAGTTTTTGGAATGTGTCCTTGGCCATTCCAATATGTCTACGGATCTCAGTGCCGTACTAGTGACTTGGATAAAAATGTAAATGTCATTCCCCTTGAATAGTATTGCAATTACAGCCTGTGGAATTAAACTTAGCTATTAAAAACACGTACAGAATAAGACTTGGCTATTAAAAACACGTACAGAATAAGACTTGGCTATTAAAAACTCCTACAGAATAAGACTTGGCTATTAAAAACACATACAGAATAAGACTTGGCTATTAAAAACACCTACAGAATAAGACTTGGCTATTAAAAACTCCTACAGAATAAGACTTGGCTATTAAAAACACCTACCGAATAAGACCTGGCTATTAAAAACTCCTACAGAATAAGACTTGGCTATTAAAAACTCCTACAGAATAAGACTTGGTTATTAAAAACACCTACAGAATAAGACTTGGCTATTAAAAACACATACAGAATAAGACTTGGCTATTAAAAACTCCTACAGAGTAAGACTTGGCTATTAAAAACACCTACAGAATAAGACTTGGCTATTAAAAACTCCTACAGAATAAGACTTGGCTATTAAAAACTCCTACAGAATAAGACTTGGTTATTAAAAACACCTACAGAATAAGACTTGGCTATTAAAAACACATACAGAATAAGACTTGGCTATTAAAAACTCCTACAGAGTAAGACTTGGCTATTAAAAACACCTACAGAATAAGACTTGGCTATTAAAAACACCTACAGAATAAGACTTGGCTATTAAAAACACCTACAGAATAAGACCTGGCTATTAAAAACTCCTACAGAATAAGACTTGGCTATTAAAAACTCCTTAAAATTAAAAAACCTACAGAATAAGACTTGGTTATTAAAAACTCCTACAGAATAAGACTTGGCTATTAAAACATACAGAATAAGACTTGGCTATTAAAAACTCCTACAGAATAAGACTTGGCTATTAAAAACACGTACAGAATAAGACTTGGCTATTAAAAACACCTACAGAATAAGACCTGGCTATTAAAAACTCCTACAGAATAAGACTTGGCTATTAAAAACTCCTACACCTGAATGAAAGCGAGAAGAAAGGACAACTACAACAAAAGAGAAAACATGGTTGTTAGCAAAAAGTTGAGCCGGATTGCAAATCGGAGATACCAAAGCCGAACAAGCGCAAACATTTAAGTATCTAGGGAGAATTTTAACAGATGATGCAAAGTGCGATACTGAAATCCGAAGATGCTTTAGGGTAGCCATAGATGCCTTGCAAAACCTAAAATATTAAAAAATAAAAACTTCGCTAGAAATAAGGAAAAGTGTACAGAACTGTTACGTCATATATGTCCTCCTGTATGGCATTGAGTGCTGGACAATCTCCTTACAGATGAAGACGAAACCTGAAGCAACAGAAATGTGCTTCTACAGGAGCATGCTGAGGATAGCATGGACCGGCTAGGTTGTAAAGAAAATGAAAACATAAAGGAAACTTATACGTAACATCAGGAAGAGACAGTTGAAATGTCTGGAACATAAAGTGAGAAAATATGGCTTGGAAAATCTGGTACTCACAGGAAAGATTGGGGCAAAAGCGACAGAGGAAAAGCAAACTATAACATATTTAGTGAGCTTAAGTAAGTGGATGGCGGAACAGGTTTTAGGAGAAAAAAAAAAGACAAAATTTCTTAAGAGGTACAAAGAAAGCCATAGCTCTCTCCGGCCTCAGTGGAAACGGCACACAAAGAAAAAGATTAAAGGGGAGGCTGGGGATAACAGAGATGTTGTTCTACAGAAGGCTGCTGAGAATAGCATGGACAGCTCATGTGAACAATGGGGAAGTTAAATTTACGGTGGTAGACTCTGTTCTCGTTTCACTGGCTATGTCGAAGGATATCTTGTTTTGTTCTTATTTTTAGTACTGCCCAGTTATTGCTCGTCGCATTTCCACTGAATCCAAGTACACACTGTCCGTCCTAGGAAATGAACTCATAATCGCTGTGTCACCAAATGTCAACGAACCAATCCTTTAATCTGTTTAGCTATTGTCGCGGGATAACGACAACAATGAGGATTATAGTCATAACTCGTCATCCCAGAAATTTAGACCTCTCTACTCTGCATCATCCATGTTTCCTTGTTCTCTGTTCCTGTGACATATTTGTTTTATCATTACGCCCCAAGCAAGCCGATAACGCCACTAGGAGGCAAGGGGTCACTGCGAGTTAAAAACTAAAAAGACGTAGAATAGGTACTGGCATGAGATCCCTGGAAAATGAGTATAGCAGGAAATAACGATCTTAAACTTGATAAAAATCATTTTTTATCTTCTAAATGTTTATGTTATTATCAAGAGAAAAGATCAAAGTATTTTTCATTATTTTTTAACATTTTTTAATAATCCCTAGCACGTGCAAAATTTTCGTTAAAAATCTTGTATTTTTTTGATCAGCCAAATTGACAGAAAATCAATCGTCAGCCACTTTTTTAAACTTTTGTTTACAAAAGTGAAAGTGTCCGTTTAAAATTCTTTTAAAAATCAATTATGATTTTTTAAAAATTAATTTAATAAAATTAGAAATTATAAAGTTTAATTAATAAATTTTAAAACAAACATTACTTACCTTATGCACTAGAAAAAATGTACTTTAAAATGAGAGAAAGCCGGTGTTAACAGCGGTGTTCATTGACAAGTGAAATGTGCATGATTACATCACTCACTGACATCATACGGGAGGAGAAGTTATAGTACGGAAGGTCACAAGTGACAGTTTAGCCTTACGTGAACCACTTATTTACCGCGTTATTTTTAAGTGGGCATAGCATGATAGAAACAGCCTTAAACTTGAGAAAAGCAGAATTTTATTGTCTAAATATTTATGTTACTACCAACGCAAACCACCTGACTATAGTTTTCATGATGGTTCCGGTCTTCCGTATATAAGAATTAAGCAATTTTTGGACACAAAAAACAGGTTATATTAGATTTTTATCTATTTGCAGATTGCTGAGTGTAACCAGCGTTATTTTATGATCTGTAATGATATTTATCTACTTAATAACACCATTGACTAAACTGTACAACATTTTCATTAATTTTATAATATTTAACAACTTTAATGTAAAAAAATAAAATAATTTAAGAAATAACAAATAATTGTTGTAAAAATTTATTTTTCTTCGAAAACGTTTTACTTTCAGAAAATATTATCCATATTCATAAAAACAAGTAAAAGCAACTAAAAGCTTTTGTAATTAAATAATATTTTTGTTTTATTGAGTTTTGTATGTTACAATTCAGAGCTGATTTTAGGGTAGAAGCGTGTCAACTAAAAAAAAATGCTTTCTTCAAAACCTTGTGCTTTTAAATAATTAATCACTAAAAATGTACACATTTGAATTTCAAGAGTTTTCATAAAATTAGTTAGTGGGAGCAATAAATATAATAAAAAAATTACCCTGACTTAAAAAAAAAATAAACATATTTATAATAATTTCCATCATTTATGAATAGTTTCTGAAAGTTTAATTAAAATCCAACAATTATTTTTATTTTTTCTAAGATTTTCAAAATTAATGACCGCCATAAAATAAACGCACATAAAATCCTCCATGTTATTTACTAGGACTTTCGCTGATGAAGAGAAACGAGGTTTTTCAATCAAACGTTAGAATGCTCTAATAAAGACAGGAAAATTTTGAAAAATAATTAAAAATTACATTGATCTTTACTCTTAATAAAAACATATACATATTGACAATGAAATTTTGTTTTTGTCAAGTTCAAGGCCGTTATTATCCTGCTATGCTCATTTTCCAGCGATCTCATGCCAGTAGCTTCTTTAGAATTAACAAGAAAACCGAATCCTTAACAGCAAACAAGGTATAAACCTCTACTCCTACTAAAAAACGGTTAAAGAATGGAAACCTGCCGATAGGCGAACCTATCTCCTTCTATTAAACAGGAACTGACGACCCATTATTCTACGATTCCTTAGTTTTGACTAAACATGGTTCTTATTCTCCTTCTACCACTATACGATACATCCCTGTCGTAAATATCATTATTGATTTCTTGACCTTCAAATGCTTGTCTGTGATTATTTTGTTTATTTTATGGTTTCGTCAGTGTTTTATTGCTTTTTAAAACATTTATTTGGTTCAAATCATATCGTGTGTGTTTTTTCCCCTCAGTAATAAACCTATTGATGATGCGCCAGACTACAGAGTCATTGTTGAAGGGGAATGCATTTATGCCATTGTGAATCTTTCTAGCTGAATTGTGAAGAGATACGTTAGACCTGCTGAATGTTCTACCTCCTACACGTCACATAATTTATAAACTGCAAAGCAAGTTATTTTAAGACGTGGCTCCAGGGAATTTCACTCTTATTTTCTGCTGTATTTAATACCTAGAAAATTATCTGATTTCCCGTCATCCTTCGCGCGTTTCTTAGAGATTCATTGCTTCTCCATTATTCCTTGCCAAGTCTGGCACAAGATCCCGTTGTGGCAAATGAACAAGGCCTGATTAGCATGGCATTCAGCTTTCAAAACGCTTTTTTTTAAATAGGCTCAACCAACGATCAGTGAGCGCCATCAAAAGGAAGATTTACAAAAGTACACCATTGTTCAAATTAATTGAAGCAAAACGAATAATTCCGTTATTATTTACTTTTTTCATATTTTCCAATGAATCATGACCCAGTGCACATGTTAGTACTTTGTATATCAATTCCACGAAGTCGTTCCTTACAGATTGACCACAGATTCTCGATTGGATTTAAATCAGGGGAGTTTCCGAGCCAGTGTATAGTACTTTGATTTGCTCACTAGTAAGTGTGTTCGTGCAGCGTTACAATTTTCGTAAGCTTCCTTGGAGTAACTTCCATCGCAGACAGTAGCCGTAAGACAACTAATCAACAGCCGCAATAAAGAACACATTCTTAAAAAAAAAAACATCTTTATTTCTTTATATATAAAATACATACTGCCTAATTTAATATATATATATATATATATATATATATATATATATATATATATATATATATATTACTCCAGGATCATTTCAACTTATTCACGATGATATTCGCCCTCTCTAACTTTATAACTTTCTGTCCTGGAATAACAAGGTGCCTTACACGTTTCACGTACGATTTCATTTTCTCTAAGTTGAAATAATGATTCCTTTCTATTCTTTTTCTATTCTTTTCATTCTGGAATTCTGTTTATTTTAATTCTTTTTTTACTGGTTTCCTTTCGTTTCTTCATATTTATATTGGCGTTTTAATTTTCAACTTTCTTTCTACTTCCGGTTTGTCTTGTCATTTTTCTTTCTTTAATGATTGAATTTTTAAATTTTATTTCGTGTTTCAGTTTTCCTTGGTTCGAGTCCTCTCTCTGTCTCTTTCTCTCTATCTATATCTATCTATCTATCTATCTATCTATCTATCTATCTATCTCTATTTATCTATCAATGTTTTCGCTTTGCTCTCTCTCTATCTATCTATCTATCTCTATTTATCTATCAATGTTTTCGCTTTGCTCTCTTTCTCTCTCTATCTATCTATCTATCTATCTATCTATCTAACTGTCAATGTTTTCGCTTTGCTCTCTCTCTCTCTCTATCTATCTATCTATCTATCTCTATCTATTTATCTATCAATGTTTTCGCTTTGCTCTATCTATCTATCTATCTATCTATCTATCTATGTTTTTGCTTTACTCTCTCTTTCTCTCTATCTATCTATCTATCTATCTCTATCTATTTATCTATCAATGTTTTCGCTTTGCTCTCTCTTTCTTTCTCTCTATCTATCTATCTATCTCTATCTATTTATCAATCAATGTTTTCGCTTTGCTCTCTCTTTCTCTCTCTCTCTCTCTCTATCTATCTATCTCTATCTATCTATCAATGTTTTCGCTTTGCTCTATCTATCTATCTATCTATCTATCTATCTATCTATCCATCTATCTATCTATGTTTTTGCTTTGCTCTCTCTATATATATATCTCTCTATCTATCTATCTTTCAATGTTTTTGCCTTATTCTTTTGTCTCTCTTCTTTCATTTTTTTTTTTTTTCATCTTTTCTTCTCTTCTTCCCACTTTACTGTTTACGTCTTTATCAATTTTCGTTATGTTGCTTTACATTTGAGTATTTCTTTCTTGGTCAGATTTTGTCATTTCTTACAATAATGTTAACCCAATTCTAGGCCCAAGAGCCACACATGGCAGGTTTGGTTTGGTTTAGTTTGTTTTACACTATATCATTCTCAATAGGTTATTTAATGCCGGAAATATTTTTTATTGCTGCTAATACTTTTTTTTTTTTGTTGATAATAATTTATTTCTTAAAAAAATCATTGCTGGTATTAAAACCTATTTTTGCATTTATAATGTTTTGGCCCCATTTAGGAGGTTAACTATTTGCCCATAGTTGAGACCCTAACAGGTGCTACCACACCGGGTCCCGGTGGACCTGAAACACAGGAAATTAAGGGGTGGTTCCACGCTCCTCAAAACCTCCGGATCAGAGGCCTTGCTGTCGATGTATTTTATAATATTATCCAGGACGTGGATGTAGTTTATCGTCTTATCCAGGACGGAACGGGACTGGAGCTACTGTGTAATGGTGTACGAACGTAAAATATGACAAGAAGTAAAAGTTCATGCGCTTATGCAGGAAATGAGAGTTAAGATTGAACTTAAATAGGTCAAGATTATAGTGATCGGGAAAACATCCTGCAGGGTGTCTGTTCCACAATTCAACATTTCTTGGATATAAGCTGTCCGAATGAAACGTAGTCCTTACTGATGGAAGATGAAGGAGACGGGGATGATTAACCTTTGTGTACGCGTGTCCTAGATTTAAAGGTTAAAGGTGATGAGTCTAAGGAATGTAGCTCGTCAGAACACGTCATGAAATAGCGAGAGAGTGACGAGAAAAAGCGAGAGGTGTGCAACGTTACGTATGTTTTGGGGGAGTTATGGGGTGGAAAATAATTAATCACCCACAAGGTCGCGTATAGGCTTATAACTCTATCAAGACAAGCAATTGAGGCCTGGGCAGCTCCAGCCCAGATATGGCATCAGTGCTCCATTTTTGATCTGGTGTGGGTCTTAATAGAGTATAGCAGGGGAAGTCAGTGCTTCTATTTTTTTCTTCGTTCAGTTTCCTTCTTTCTCCCTTTTTTTTTTCTCTTTCTGTCGTTTTATATCTTTCTCTGTTCTATTTTTCTTTTTCTTTTTTTTTTTCTTTTCCTCTTTTGTTCTTTCTGTCTATTTTTATCTTTTTCCATTGGACTTTCTTTTACGTTTTCATTCGATTTCTTTCTTTTCTTTTTCTTTTTCTACCTGTTTTGTCCTCTTTCTTTTTTATGCTCTCTGTTTTCTCTTCCTTTTCTTCTTTTGTCCCGCTCTTCATTTTTTTTCTTATTTTTTCTATTATTTTTTCTTCTTTTTCTTTCTCCCTTCAATTTCGTTCTTTTTTTCCTTTCTGCTCCCGTTTTCTTTATTTTTTTCATTCTCCTTTCAATTTCTTCTCCTTCTCTCTCTCTCTCTCTCTCTCTCTCTCTGAATTTATTTTGTTTTCTTCTCTCATTGCTCAATCCCTTTCTTTTTCTTTTTTTTAATTCTCTTCCATTTTTAATATTTTTTTCTTATTATTGATTTTCTTTTTCGTCTTCTGTTTCCGCTTTGCCATATTTGTCTGATTTCATTCTTTCTTTTCCTCTGTTCCTAGAATATTATTCCTGAAATAAAAGACTTTTATTCTTACTGCAAATAGTGATAATATTCTTTACAAATAATTTCGATGTTTCTTATACTGTAATTCTTTACTTTTATTTTGTCTGAAAACAGTCATCGCAAAATTCCCAAACATATTTCCTTCCTGATTTGGAGTAAAGAAAGTGCACTATTGTTTAGAATGACAATGCACATCGACACTTTGTGAAATAAGTTAGGAAATATATCAAATGCTTTGTTTTAGAGGATCGGCTTTAGTCTTCTTATTAACCGAAGTTTAAATTTATATTTATTCTGAAGAATGTAATATATTATTCCTAAAAAAGAAAACAACAAAACTTGTAGGCAAGAGATCATAAATTGTTCGTACAGAATTACAGTGTATATTTGTGTCTTTTTATTGCTAGAAATCAGAATTACATCTATTACAAATAAATGTTGTTTTTTTTGTTGTTGTTGTTAAAACAGATTTATCATTCTGTCCTAAAAGTTCGATCGGGATTAAATCCATAACGAATAAATTAAACATTAATTAGAAATGTTACTTTTTTATTATTCTGGCTCCAAAGGAACACCGCATAGCTTCCAGAACATGGGTACACACACACACGCACACACGCACTCACACACATACATACATATATACATATATATATATATATATTTGGTTGGATAGATGTGAGTTTGTGACCCTGGGTTTCACGCTTTAGCGATCGTCAGACAAACTGATTAATGTTTTAAAAAATTTGGGTTTATGTAGATTGCGTATATTGGTGTTATTGTGGAAGTGGTGGGGGAAACTTCGTCGTTTTGTCATTCATCGTCCTAACGCAAACATCGATATATGCAGACACATATACATACCTGGTCGTCCGTCAGGACTCATACATATATAAACTTATGTGGGCAGTTTCGGCTATGACACATGTATGTATACGGGTGGTGTTATGTCTATACATATCTATATTAATCTTTATTACTCCCCCAGCATATTTAATACCTTAAAACAATATGATCAGATATAATTTCCATATGTAACCATGAGAACAAACACCTATTACCAGGCAGCTTTAATATAATAACAATAATAATTTTGTAATTAAAAATTAAAAATTATAGCAATCTTCAACTACCATAATTTTACACAGAATACCTATTATCAGGATAATAATAACATCAATACGCACAATCTACATAAACCCAAATTTTTTAAAACATTAATCAGTTTGTCTGACGATCGCTAAAGCGTGAAACTCAGGGTCACAAACTCACATCTATCCAACCAAATATGTTAGCTCTATCTCTGATATTGAGCGCTTTCTAATAAGTACCGCGCATATAATATATAAATAATTATACATATATATATTTATTTATATTTATATACACTTTTCATATATATATATATATATATATATATATATATATATATATATATATATATATATATATATATATATATGTATGTATGTATGTATGTATGTATGAAGAGATATAGTTTTAAGGTGTGCTATATTTATGGGATAAAGTGCTCAATATCAGAGATAGAGCGTATGTAGATATGAATATAAAAGAAAGCAACCTTGAAGTCAGCACTCAGTGGCGACAGGCTGTTCCTTGCTGGACGCACTCGTCAGGCCAGACGATTGCGCCTCGCATGAAAAAGCCTGTCACCTCTGAATGTTGACTCCAATGTTCACTTATATATATATATATATATATATACTTGTTCTGGAAGCTATATATTATTATTATTATTACTATTAATGTGTTTCATGCTGGGCGCACTCGTCAGGTCTGATGATTTCGTCCAGCATGAAACAGACTGTCGCCTCTGAATGTTGACTCCAATGTTCACTTTTATATTCATATATATATATATATATATATATATATATATATATGTATATCCTTGTTCTGGAAGCTATATATTATTATTATTATTATTAAATAAATTTTTATTTTTGGATACTCGTATTTGCATAGACGCTACGTTTATATATTAAACAGTATATTTATTTATTTATTTATTTTCGTCTACCGGCCTGAATAGGGCATATTTTTCTCTCAATAAGATTATTGGAATATTCAGTCCGGTAGACGAAAATAAATAAATATACTGTTTAATATATAAACGTAGCTTCTACGCAAATACGAGTATCCACTAAAAATGACGTTTAAGTTACAAAATCTGTCAGATTAATAAATAAAAATCCATCCCTTTCTTTATACAAGATGGGTAAATTGTCGCCATTTTTATTTGTTTTCATTTCGCGCATTCACGTTTTTTGTTTTTGATTTTGGCGACAGCACAGTATAATAGACTGAGTTGGGCACTGTCTGTGAGAAAAGGAGCATCATAACACAATTCACCCCACCAGAAATAAGGCAACGGCATGCTGTACTGCTTGGCATTCGCACTGGAAGCATCAATACAAACATTTCTCAGTGTTTGGGAGTCCAGCTTCGGATAGTGTAAAGTGATTCAGAAAGAGCTGGAGGAGTCTAATGATGATTATGAAGTTGTTTGAAATGATGGCAACGTTATGCCTCCATTCAATTTCCCACAGGGCCCCAAACCCAACAAGGAGGCTTACATCACGAGCCTTGATTATTATGGGTAAGGCGCAGTTGGGCGAGAGGCCAACGAGACTCTTTTTGTAACACCAACGATGAACGGAAGGCAAAAATTATAGCAGCATTTACCAATTTAAACAAGGAGATCATCCAGAGGAGTTGCAGAAGATTCCGAAGTCGTCTGAAGGCCGTAGTTAATGTCATGGCGATTTTATTGAATACATTTACTCTTTAGTATTTCAAGATATTTTTGTGTCATTTTGATAAATATCTCTGTTAAAATGAGATATCAGTGTTGTATTCATTTTTGTGTAATTTAGACGACAATTTATATATCGCACTCTGTGTAGGTATTGTTTCTAATTTTGCTATAAATAGGTATTATTAGTAACGTTACTGTAAATAAGCATTGATAGGTAATTTTACTATAAAAATGTATTTTGATAATGCATTCATAGTGATTTGTTTTTGTTTTGGGGTTCCCTATTTGCCCATAGCTGGGACCCTAACAGGTACTACAGCCCCGGGTAAGATTGAACCTGGGAACAACCACAATTAAGAGGTGGTTCCACACTCCTCCTTGGTCAAGAGTGTGGCAGCTGGAAGACACTGTATCTAGTAAAAGGACTCTGCACCATGCCACCCAAGCTACAGAACCCGGTCATGGTTGCCAAACAATTTCTACGACCACATCACGCCTTACATCTGTCCACCTAACTCCACAGACTTACAACCCTTTGATTATTATGTGTAGTGCGCAGCTGAGCGAGAGACGAACAAAACCCTTTGGAACACCAAAAATGAACTGAAGGCAAAGATTGTAGCAGTATTCACCAACTTAAACAAAGAAACCGGCGATTAGAGTTGCGGGAGATTCCGAAGTTGGCTGGAAAGCGTCGTTGAAGCCAATTTTATTGTATACATTTGCTCTTTACTATTTGAAGATACTTTTGTGTAATTTTGTTAAATATATCTGTAAAAATGAGATGTCAGTGTTATTTTCATTTTTGCTTAATTTAGACGACAGTTTACCCATCGCGTATATATATATATATATATAATTATTTATTTTTAAAAATTATAACATAAATATGTTATAAAATCACTACAAAAATAGCCATTTTGTTTCAACACCTCCGGTGTCTTATCTTTTTTTTTTTTTACATTCAACATCTTCACTTGATAAGACACCAGAGGTGTTGAAACAAAATGGTTATTTTTGTAGGGATTTTATAACATATTTATGTTATAATTTTTTAAAATAAATAATTATATCTGCTCTACTCTGTAATTAGCACTCTTTTAAGAATAGTAATTGTTGGTTTTTGGAATTCATTCCGTATACACCTATTATATACTTGTGTATTTTTCTATACTATGAATATATAGAGAAATGTTGGTGTAATTATCTCGAAATACACGAATGGTCAGACAAGTAGAGTAAGATGTCTTGATAATGGCGTTATCGTATATGCAAATATATTTATTTTTCTGTCAGAGACATATTCTCCCAAGGAACATATGTTGGTTTTATGGAATACATCAGTTGGCGGGGAGAAGTTATTGTGAATAATTAAATTGGTTGTATTTTATTTTGTATAATATATGATTAATATCATATTTTATTGGAATCCATGGGTGATATATTGGTACGAATGAAATTTTTTAATGAAAATTTTTATGCATATAAACTTATATATATATATATATATAGGTTTGTCTGGCTCACTAGGTTTATCTAGGTCTGCTCTACGGTTGTATTGAGCTCTTTTGTTAGTTGTTTACTCGTGTCGGGTTTTTTTCTTTGGGTTTCAAACCTGTATCTGTGCGATTTTTTTTCGACAGACTTTCATGTTTCTAGCTCTTTCTTTTTTAAAACCTTTTTTCCTTCGAGATTGATTTGATTATTGGCAAATCATAAATTCGAAGGTTTTTCGAAACGAGAATAGTTACCATATATATATATATATATATATATATATATATATATATATATATATATATATATATATTTGTGTGTGTGTATAATACACAATAAAATTTATTACCAGGTCAGTTTCCTTATAGTGAAAGATTGTTTTGTAAAGATTCTAAATATAACATTAAAATATCACCATGACAACACAATGCAAATTTTATCGCAGTTACAATAGCATGTTTGTCTTTGTAATTTACTCCTGAAGATGATCTTAGCATAGGTCGAAAGTACTTGGGTTTAAAAAAAAAAAACTACCTCGAATTCCTTGATAAATTTCATCTCAACATTACGAAACTGAATAGATAACTGGAAATAATCAGTATATAAGCAAACACAATATGTCTATACTATTCATTGAGACATTAATATAACATAAATATGTTATAAAATCACTACAAAAATAGCCATTTTGTTTCAACACTTCTTGTGTCTTATCAAGTGATGCTGTTGAATGTAGAATAAAGATATTTAAACTCTTTATTCTACATTCGACACTGTTTTCTTATCAAGTGATGATGTTGAATGTAGAATAAAAAGTTTTAAACTATTTATTCTACATTCAACACCATCACTTGATAAAACACCAGAAGTGTTGAAACAATATTTTTCTCGCGATTTTATAACAATAACATATTTATGTTATAATTTTCGAATAAATTATATTTGCTCTACTCTGTATCAAGCACTATTTTAAGAATAGTATTTTTTGGGTTATTGGAATTTATTCCGCATGCACGAATCTCATACTTGGCATATATATATATATATATATATATATATATATATATATATATATATATATATATAATTATTTATTTAAAAATATGATTCCAACTCGCGCTATAAGAGGTCTCATGTTTCAAAACAAGAGCCGAAAACTTCAATATAAATATTTGAATTAAATTGAGTTAAAGTAAGCTCTGTTCCATCTTCAAGCGAAATATTTTTTTTGAGCCTTGAAGATGGAACACAGCTTACTTTAACTCAATTTAAGTGACCAAAAATGATTTTCTAAGTGTAGCTTACATGTGATTCATGTTCGAAAGTGTGGTGCACCCAGTGAGGATCGAATTCCCTATTCAATCGTAATTGTTACATGGATTATGATGTGTATTTTAGTTTAATATTTCCATATTGCATATATTATAAAATAGCATTACTATAATTCAAATAACATAATGGTTTTTCTAATATATTTACTACAGTCTATTTTTACTAGACTATTACAACAAAAAATAATGGAATTATTTTCACAATGTGCTTTTGTCATTGCTAATAATGATTATGTTCTTGACAAAGTGAAAAGCTTTTTGTGCCATCTTCAGAAATTAAGTATTGTTTTCAGAACAACACCGTTATGTATTTCTTTATTTTCTTATTGATATTTCTTTCTTATTTATATTGTATTTTAATCTACTTCCTTCGTTAAAATGTGTTTAAAATGGTGTTCATTTGTATCGAATACGTCTATTCCATTTTCTTTTGAGATTTATTTTATTTTTATCTTCTTCGATTTTCTTTCTTTCTTCTTTTTTTCTATCTTAATTGTTCTTCCCTTAAAGTCTCGTCCTTCCTGTCTTTTCTTTGTTTTTTTATTATTATTTCCTCTCCTACTATTTCTTCGACTTTCTTCCGTGTCCTTTCTTTCTCGTCTACAGTTCACATTTGCCTGCTGTTTATTTTTTTATTTGTTTCTTTCTTTTTTATATTCGTTGAATTTATTCTTTCTGTCTTTCTTTCTTTCTCTTGGTTTTCTCGTTTTTTCTGTCTTTCGTGCTTACTTGTTTGATATTTCATGTCTTCTTGTTTCCTTCTCTTTCCATTTCGTCGTCTCTCATTATCATCAATTCTTTCCCTCTCATGACAACCTTCTTTCTCCTCTGTTTATTCTTTCTTTCTTTCTTTCTTTTTCTTTCTTTCTTTCTTTCTTTCTTTCTTTCTTTCTTTCTTTCTTTCTTTTTCTTTCTTTCTTTCTTTCTTTCTTCTTTTCGTCTAATTTCCTCGTCTTTTTTTATTGTCTTTTTCTTCTTTCTTTTTGTCTGTTTGTTTTGTTTCTTTTCATTTCGTCCTCTTTATTTCTTTCTTTGTTGATCTTGCCGATTTGTTCTTTCTCTCTTTCTTCTAATTTCTTCGTCTTTCTCCTATTCGCCGCTGCTTTCTTTCCTGTCTATGACTTTCTTTCTTTCTTTCTTTCTTTCTTTCTTTCTTTCTTTCTTTCTTTCTTTTCATTTTTAACTTATTTCTTTTTTTCTTCATTTTCTTATCGTTCTTTCTTTCTGTCTGTCTTTCTTTCTTTCTTTCTCAAGCCACAACATAAAGATGTCTACAAAACATGCCAGCCCGATATTAATGAGATTAGAAAGAAGGATTAGTGCGTTAGATAAAAATGTAATATGTAAGGCGTTTTAAACCTGGCTTAGATGTAATCCACTAACATAAATATATTCGCTACAGAATGAAGAGATGTTATTTGAAAGCTAAAATGACCAGCCATACATACAAATATTGCTATCTACCCATTCCTTTCTTAGTAAGTACAGTAAAAAAACAATTCTCTTCATTGATCTCAAGATAAATATCTTGTAAAAATTCTCTCCTAAAGAATACGGATATAAATTAATTGGCCTTTTTTAGGTATAACATCCTTGCCCTTAAAATGAAAGGTTAAATTCAAATTTCACTAATAAAGTAGCTGATGTCAGTAATTATATGTAGATCAATATGTAGATCGATATGCAGATCAATATGTAGATATGCTTTGTTTTTGTACATATGCAGATCAATATGTAGATCGATATATAGATCAATATGTAGATCACTATGCAGATCAGTATGTAGATATGTAGATCATGTGCAGATCTATATGTAGATCGATATGTAGATCAATATGTAGATCAATATGCAGACGTGTACATCAATATGTAGAACAATAAGCAGATATGTAAATTAATATGTAGATCAGTATGCCGATCAGTATGTAAATTTGTAGATCATAGGCAGATCAATATGTAGATCAATATGTAGATCAATAGATCAATATGCAGATATGTAAATGAATATGAAGATATGCAGATCATATGTAGATATTTAGATCAATATGTAGATCGATATGTAGATCAATATGTAGATCAATATGCACATATGTAGATCAATATGTAGATATGCAGATCATATGTAGATATGTAGATCAATATATAGATCAATATGCAAATTAATATGTAGATCAGTATGTATATATGTAGATCATATGTAGATCAATATGTAGATCGATATGCGGATCAATATGTAGATCGACATGTAGATCTATATGCAGATATGTAGATCGTATGTAGATCAATATGTAGATCGACATGCAGATCAATATGTAGATCGACATGTAGATCAATATGCAGATATGTAGATCGTATGCAGATCAATATGTAGATCGATATGCAGATCAATATGTAGATCGACATGTAGATCAATATGCAGATATGTAGATCATATGTAGATATGTAGATGAATATGTAAATTAATATGTTGATCAGTATGTAGACATGAAGATTATATGTAGTTCGATATGTAGATCAATATTTAAATTAATATGTAGGTCAGTATGTAGATATGTAGATCATATGTAGATCAATATTTAGATATGTGGATCAGATGTAGATAGGTAGATCAACATGTAGATCAAAACATAGTGGAATCAAATGATGTCAACCATATTGTCAATAATGTGAGACTAAATAAATACCAAGAGGAAAAATGTATGCCCAAGGGATAACAATACTTCGTTGAAAAATGAATACAAGAATCAAACAGAAGATTAAGAATGGAAGGGAAATTACAAAAGAATTAGCAAAACAAACTTTTAAAAAAATTCTTTAAGAAACAAGAATCTCCAGAAAAATTGAATGTTAAAGAAACTATGCAGCATAGACAATATATTCAAATGGACAGAAAAGCAAACACACGAAATAGTATAATACAATTAAAAGCTCCACTGCAGAAATATTTTGGTCTTAACAAGCATTTTGAATCACCTTTCAACACTGGCCACACTAAAATTAAGATGCCCTCAAAAACAGAAAAAAACAAATATTTATGCGATCATTGCAAAATCTTTCTCAAACGTAAACAATAACGAACCTACTGATAAGGAAATTAAGATCCAAGGAATAATAAAGCAAAACACGACAGTAGAGTTGAACTTTTGAAAATAGCTTACTTTATCTCCAAATTCAATAAAAAAACTTTTCTATTTTACGAAGCAAGTCTGGAAATAATCGAAAAGCATATCGAAAATAAAATAAAAAAAAATGTTGATAACAGGTTTTAAACTTAATTTATTGTCATGAATTTCTTGAGTGATAAGTTAGATATAAGAAAGCGTAAGTCATTTCACGCTATAGAAAACACATCTATCTGACAAGACGACAGCAAAAAGAGATGAAGGTTCCATAAGAGAAAAAAAAAGCATGTTTTCTGTTACATAAATTGGTGTGACAGATATGTCAAATACAAAGAAAGATTTGCAATCGGCCTCAATCACTTTCCCACTTCCGTAACGTAGCTTCTCTGTGCCATTTCCCAAAATAGTTTCATGGTAAATACTCTGATGAGTTTTCCACTTTGGTGCTAGGCAGTACTAAATTGGTGGCAAGGTCCTATCGTTTTGTAGTTGAAATGGCTAGATGTAACTGTAAGTTCTATCCATTTTCCCGCTTGTGCAAATTTTTCCGGCTTCTTGCTTTCCAGTCAAATTTGATCTTCAAACATTTAAATGCATTCTCCTGTCTTTTTAATGCCTGTTTTTTTTATTGTTCGCTCTCCTTAATATTTTTTCTTATACTCTCTCACGATCAATAACTTCTTGCGTCTTAGTGGCTTTATAGCCTTGATTGGATTAATGTGATTAAAAATGTTTGTAATGTTTTAGTTTTATCTCGTACGAATGTCGATATTTACTAAGATTAGTATGAGACACCTAGTGAGAATCGTAGTCATACGGTCCTGCATGTTTTTTCGGAAATCGTGAAATGAGGATTATTATTATTATTATTATTATTATTTCGACGCCTACTATGGTCAGACTACCTACCAAGTCTGCGGGAAGACCTAAGGCATGCAGTGGCTACATTTCCTGAAATGTTTTTCTAACTCCTATAACATCACCAGCGTTACATGGACTAAGTTCTTCTTAATGTCTAGGGCTGCACTTACCAAGACATTTTTTTTGTATTTCTCTTAATCTGGGATTTACAGGGATTTTTTTTCAATGCATTGTTGCGTTCCTTTTTTCATCATTCCAAGCGCACCTAATATGACTTGTATTATTATTCTTTTAAATTTCCAATTTTTATTTCGATTACGATTTCTAAGGTCTTTATACTTCGACAGTTTTCAAATTCCTTTGCTATGTGATAGTCTGCTATTCAAACCCTATCAATTAGTAGCCAAGTTTTTCTTTTCAGTTTTTGACACTTATGCCCGGCCTATTTGCTTCAATCTTCCTGTCTGTAAAGATAGAATTGTGATACCTTCCTTTTTTGTAACCGGTGCTGAGTGATCTTCATATCAATGTTTATTAATATCTTTTATAATGTGTTTGCACATTTTTTAGCGTAAATATTATTCCACTGTATCGTGACGATTTTTATATCCATTCGGCACAAGTACAAAACATCCTGCGATTAGATCCTAATATTTGTCACAAAACCGGCATTTTGGATCCACATTATTATGTGTGATATTTGCCTGAAAGTTTCTGCAAAAATAAGGCCTTCTGTTTCAGCCTTTAATCCAGGCTGTTAACCATCGATGACTGTTAACATTATCAAAGTCGGCTTTTTTAGCACGTTCTGGATATTAGCCGTATAGAGGTTTGTCTTGCTAGCGTTGTTTCACTTGTTCCAGGATTTTATTCTTGGCTTTCTTTTTCATATTTTTTGCTGCAACAGTTGGTTTTTGGGTTCTGTTTTGGCTTTCTACAGAATCTACTAAATGTAAATCTCGTTTGTATTTACAATCTTCTTTCATGAGTAAATATTTGTTTTCTGTTTTCGTGTTGTTTGACTAATTGTATCACCCAATCCTTTGTTGTTTCCATGTATGTTAGTAAACCAATAGTTGTTGTCTTGTATGAAAATTCTCGCTGAATAAGACCTCTTACACCTTTTTTATGGGTTATCTATTAACAGTCTGTATCAGCCTTTGGTTTATGCATGTTACACTTAGAAAGAAGCTGTCTTGTCTTACATTCCATTTGTCTGATATCTGAGTCCAGTTGATGATGTTAAAAGTATACTGAACCACTGGGATGGCAAGACTGTTAAGTCATATATAGTCATGTTTCTGTTCTGAGAATTCAATTCAGTTATTAATATCAATCTCACGCTTCTATATTACTCTTTTTGCGCTATTTCTTTCATTTTTATAGTGATATCCTTCACCCTCATTTACACCGAGGTACTTATAAGCTTCTTATTGCTCTAAATCCTTGATTGTTAACCTAGGGTCTAAGCTAATAGAGAAGGTTTATTGTAGCGATCCTCATAAAATTGTGTTTTCAGCATACTTATCCAAACCGAATTCAATTCAAATTGTTATTATTATTATTATTATTATTATTATTATTATTATTATTTCCTTTGATGTCTAGTTTGTACCAGACCTGATATAACAGCAGTATTCAGTGCACGGACGTATGGTAGATTTGTAGATGTGCAAGATAGATGCTTACGACACAGTGGCTTAGCTTTCCTTGCAGTGGATGCAGCTATAGATTCGATGTAGTTGCTCCACTTCAAGTCAGCTGAAAACGTGAGGATAAAAAAGTGCAGTGTGTTGCACTCCAGGAGTCTAGCGTCAGCCGTGCCGATGACAGACTTACTGAAATAGTTCAAGGAGCCCTCCATTTTCCAGTATGCCAAGTGCAAAAATGCTTTCAAAGAAATTGACCAGAATGTGGACATTTCCTTTCACGTTTTGGAACTGCATAAAGAAGTTAATAGGGACTTTCTGGAACACATGCTTTCTAATAGCGAGACATAGATGCATCATTTTACCCAGGAGAAAATATCTAGAACTGAGCATTCTTCGAAGAAATCGATGGCATCTTTTTAGAAATGATTAGAAATTTAGTTTCGGAGGCTAATTATCTAGTAAGATCAAAATGTATGAAGTTTGCAATTACTTCGGCCTTGTGCCAGACTTGGCTATGCTAAGTATACAACTTGATTTTTAACGGTGAAATACTTCTTGCTTTTTAGTTTTTTTTATGTTAATAGAATGGGACAAGAATTCTCAGTACATGTGACTTCGTTCTTTTTTTTTTAATATAGGATTCAAGACGAAAAGAATGGATCGGATAATAGAAGAATCAAAAATGTAAACATAAAAACGGATTTTGTGTTTCCGTCCTGATTTTGGGGGGAAAAAAACATAAGATTTATGTCTTCTTCTTCTTCTTCTTCTTCTTCTTCTTCTTCTTCTTCTACTACTACTACTACTACTACTACTACTACTATTAATACTACTACTAATAATAATAATAAATTAGCTTCAAGAAAAAAATATTTTCTCTAAATATATTAAGAGAGCTATTATTTTGATTTGAGATCCTAATAAAAACGAATAATCGAAAAAGAAGGCCTGTAATCCGGAGAAAAAGAGTTTTAATAGAACACGCACGCACAAGCTCGCGCACACGCATAGATAGATAGATAGATAGATACATAGATAGATAGATAGATAGATAGATGCGAGGGCGTTTAATTTTTTAAAAAAAGATGTAAAAACTCAGAAAATGTAAATCTCAAAATGTCTTGCTCGAATAATGAAAAAAAAAATCACAAAACATGAGTTTCGTCATAACCGTTTTGGAATGATTTCGAGAGATAGATGAAATATTCGGCGAGCTCCGGGAAACGCTGGTTAATTCGACTTAACTGATAAACCCATCGGTACAAATTTCGAGTAGATTGTGGAAGCGCCTCTCCAGGTATCAAATTTAGTTTAGAGAAGTTTTCATTTCTAACTTGTAACCTGTCTATGATTAACCTACTATTCTTCAGAAATTCGGTAATCATGGCTCTCCACAACTTCCTCTCTCTCTCTCTCTCTCTCTCTCTCTCTCGTTGCGCAAACCACTATGTGTAACTTCAGCACCCTCTTTGTTCCCGTTCTTCTATCCATTCACGCAAGGATGTGCGGAAAAGTTGTAGGGGTTGGCGGAGTGGCGAGTTCGAATTCCAGTCGATTTCATGACTCTCACGCACAAATACCCCTGTGATATGTATGAATCTATCCCCCTGCTATGTGTTAAATATTAGGACTTGTATCCGGAAAAACCACAGTTATTCTTAAAAAATAATATTCACTCGCCAAAAAAAGGATTATCCTTAGAATTCTACATATGTTTCAGCTTTAAATGAACAACAAATGGTTGATAAGCCATAAAAACTAAATTAAATTAAACTAAAAAAGATTGGCTTGTAGTAATATCGTTGTTGTTGTCGGCACCCGCTCGCATCCGAGCATCGGGGTCGTCACCCTCTCTTCCTATTCTCTCTCTCTCCCCTGGTGACGGTGGCGAAGATGGCTGTGAATCAAAGAAAGTTTGACGAGGCCATTCGCTTGAAATTGATTTTCGAGGATAACACTGCTCGACAGAGAAGCCCACACATTTCGTCAGAATTGCCTCGCTCCCAGCTCAAAAGGTATTGAGACAGGCGAGATATCGTATAAACCTGGTTGCATTAGGCTGTCGGATGCTTAGTCTGTCAACGCCCTCCTTGGTTATGCCAGCCTGACTGGCGCCTCCCATTCCGCCGGTTTGGCCGTTTAGATCGCGTAGATCTTTGACTATTCTGCCGTTGGGGTCTTCGGGGATTGGTCGCGTTTAACCTGGACCTTCCTCTTCGACCTTACGGCTGAGTGTCTGACCAGGAGCTGGAACTCTAGACGGTTTCGATCTTAAAAGAATATTTTAATAAAATTAAAGCATTTTTTAACATGTAACGGTATTTAAATTAAAATTATAGATAAAATATTAATATTTCTTATTTAGTTATATTTTAGCTGTTTAAACATTGAACGTTTTTACTGTATGACAATATTGGTTTTGTCGCTAGGTAATCAATGATTTAATTTCATTGGTCGAATTTTACTAGTTTGCTAAACTAATACTAAATCAGGGGCGTTCCTTCCGGATTCTTCCGAAGGGGTTAGCAGGGGAGGAGATGTTTTTTTTTTCCCGTCGGAGTAGATGCTGCTCTTGTAGTATCTGTTCTGTGCCGCAAGGCCTTCCTTCCTCCCTTGTGTTCCCGCCACCGTTGTATGACATTTGTTACGTAGCGGTGGTATAACCAGCCATGACCAGCTTAGACAAGCTGTGACCAGTTAAGATCAGCTTAGAAAAGCTTTGACCGGCTTCGACAAGTTAAGAACAGCTTAGATCAGTGACCCGAGTAGAAACATCCGGGCCCCAAGTTAAAAACCGTCCTTGTATCACAACCTGACTTAGTGGGAGGTTAAGGTAAATCTCAAACTAATACTAAATAAACAATTAAAAGATTTTCTTATTCAGTAATATTAAATATATATATTATCTTACTGTAAAATTAATCCGAATGAAGAAAAAGATTAAGACGTAAAAACATACATAATTTAGTAACAGAATATTTATCTATGCAAAACTGTCAACATAATATATGCAGATCTTACAAATTATATATGATTCCTCTAAGACTGATTTAAAATTCAAAAATTGCAAAACCATAATTTTAACCTGAAATCTTGAGTTATGTTCTAAAATTGCCTCATCAGATCGGGATATTCATATGGATTCCAAGTGCTTCAGGTGCTATAATAGTCCGCAAACGGAAATTGAATGACAGAAGACAACAGCAAACAACATGAAGAGTTGAGTAAAAATATATATTGCCAAGTTTATTTCCATTAAAGAAAATACATCAACAAAAATAAGGTCGCAGTGCACTAGGCAAATGATATATCTTCATGTTCGAGTGTGAAAAGAACTTTGTCCTGAAAAGGACAGTTTTGTAGTTGCTGAAGAGCGTTGTCCTGAAAAAGACAGTTTTCTGTTCACTAAAGAGCATTGTCCTGAAAAGGACAGCTTTGTAGTTGCTGAAGAGCGTTGTCCTGAAAATAACAGTTTTCTGTTCACTAAAGAGCGTTGTCCTGAAAAGGACAGCTTTGTAGTTGCTGAAGACTGTTGTCCTGAAAATGACAGTTTTCTGTTCACTAAAGAGCGTTGTCCTGAAAAGGACAGTTTTGTCGTTGCTGAAGAGCGTTAGCCTGAAAAGGAATGTTTTGCCGTTGCTGAAACGCGTTGTCCTGTAAAGGACAGTTTTGTGGTCGCTAAGGAGCGTTATCCTGAAAAGAACATTTTTTTGGACGCTGAAGAACGTTTTCCTGAAAAGGACAATTTTGTGCTCGCTGAAGTGTTTTGTCCTGAAAAGGACAGTTTTGTGGTCACTAAAAAGCGTTGTCTTGAAAGGACAGTTTTTTCTCGCTGAAAAGCGTTTTCCTGAAAATGTCAGTTTATGGCATATCGTTGCTTCTGTCGAAGATGGCTGGGCGGCGGCTGATGGCGAGATGAAGTTGCGGGTGATGCTCGTTGCCTGGTTGGAACTGTTACTGTCGTCTGCTGGAATGGATACTATAGTTGAATCCTAATCATCTGGGCCGTGTGGCCTTTATTTATCCCAGCTTTCCGACTGAGACGAGACGTGAAACAATGTCGCAACTAATCGCTATTACTACTGATCCCCAAATTCTACCTTCCATCAACATGGCTTATGCTAACCACCAGGAGAGTGACTCGTTGCATCTTCTCGGGTTAGCGTTATCTGCCGATATGAAGTGTACGTATTATATCGAATCAATTGCTAGCTCTGCAGCTAAGAATGTTGGTTTACTGTGTCGTGTTAAACATTTTTCTCTCATGAATCTATCTTACATATTTATAAATCTACTATTAGCCCAAGCTTCGAATATTGCTGTTACATATGATCAGGTGTTCCTGCTTTATACTTAGAGATTCTTGATAAAATCCTAAAGAAAATCTGCAATGTTATTGGTCCTGACCTTGCATCTCGGCTTCAGTCACTTTCCCTGTGCCTTTTGTTTATAAATACGGACTAAATAAAGAGTTTGGTTCGAAATTCCAACAAATATCACCTGAAGAAGGTCGGGGCATACAATAGCCGAAACATCGTGAATGTGACAGTGAAGATGAAGACAACAGTCTGAACAATGTAAATTAGGTAAAAGTCCTTTTTTTAAAACCACAACTAAGTGATAACTGGACAGGTTATAAGAAATAAGTACCAACTGGTTTCATGTTACCTAAGGCGCAGATTTAGATATACGGATACTTTTCTATGGTTTTTGTCAATAGCAATAAGTAGTTGTTTCTTTTACCTTTCCACAGTATTCGTGAAATTCTGCCATAAGATATCACTCTTCTATAATGTCCACAAAACCTTTGCTTATAGTGGACAGGGGTTACCACTTGATATGGAAACGGGTTACTAATTTCAATGGCATTCGGTTTAAAAATTTCAAAATAAATGAATTCAACACACACGTGAATGATTTATATATTTATTTGAATTTTTCAATTTCCCTAGTAAGGTTGGTGAAATAATAATGAAATATTTTAGAGAAGCGTTTACACTGTTTATTGTTAGTAATTGCAACACGAAGTGGCAAGCTCTTGGGGTCTGCATCATGCTCGGGTGTGTGATTTCACCACTTCTTTTCATTACAGTGGCCTAAGAAAATTTTTTAGCTATGGGAAATAAACTACATCCAATTTCAAAATTTAATTACGTAATCCCTACTCAACATAAATAAACAGTATTTGGAAATAGCATAGAGTAGGTCCTCCATTTGCTAGTTGCAGGGCTTGTATTTGATTTTTCATGGATTTGATAAAATTCTCAACAATCATCTGATCCATATTTTGCCACTTCTTTAGCAATGTATCTTTAAGGGTTACCACTGATGTGATTTTGGTTGCACGCTCTCGAAGTTTGCGGTGAAGGTGCTCCCAAACGTGCTCTATTGGATTCATGTCAGGACTTTGGGTTGCCCATGGCATTGACTTGATTTCTTGCGATTCCTTCCAGGCTCTTATGACATGGCGTTCCATCTTCTTGAAAAAAGTAGACATTCTTGTTAATGTAGATGGTTTCAAATACTGGTCCTTTGCCTAATATTTGACGTTATTTTGGATCATCCAACCACTCATCAACAACAAACAGCTCAGATTTCCATCCAGACCAGGCAGCACTCCACAACATTACTCCAATTCCACCATGTTTCATAATCTTTGCTCTCGAATTCTCTCGCCCAGTCCATACGCCTGTTCCTGTTAACCTCTGAAATCAAGGGCTTCTTTCTTGCAACTTCTTTGATAGCCTAGTTCTTTCAAAGTCTTTCTCAACATATATGGCGACATTTTCATTCTGTTGCCGACATCTTTGACGCTCTGACAATGGTTTCTGATGACTTCAGCGCCCTTTTCGTTCACTCAGACATGATAAGTGGTCTTCCTGAATGTTGTTCCACATATCAATGTCTTTCTTCATTAAATTTCTTGATAATATTATTAACCGTTTGATTATTAATCTGGAAAAACCTAGCAATTTCTCTATTTGACTTAACACACTGATGCCATCCTATTATTTGCCCTCGTTGAAATTTACCAATTTCCTTACTTCCGCGAACTTTCATTGCAAAATATATTATCTATCGTTCATAGATGAGAGTAGCTTGACACTAACACGGTATTGTCTGAAAAAAAGAAGATACGTTATTATTCAAGCCAAAATTGCTGTAATTAAGGTTGGCTAAGAACTTATCATAGCCCACTGTGTGTCCATGGGACTCATATTACGCGGTGCAGCGGATCTATCAAAGGGAGTAATGACTAAAGAACAAATGGTCCTTTCCTCCTTCCAGAGCGTTCATGGATGACATCACGATTCTGGTCTCTTCTAAGGTTGGTGTTGAGGAACTGCTGCAGCGCTATCATAAGCACTTTACGTGGCCGAAAATGAAGGCTAAACCCAAGAAAAGCCAGAGTTTATCATTACTCAGAGGCTATGTCAGGGAGATTCACATCTGCAATGGGGGTGGCAGATTTCGACAGTCAAAAAGAAGCCTGTGAAGAGCCTCGGGTGGTTGTTTGAAATTCCACTGAGCGATCGGCACCGAGGTAAAGAGATACAGAAATTGGCACGAGATGGACTTGAATCTATCGACAGGACCCATCTCTTCGGGAGGCTTGGTTCTATCAACATGGTTTGCTGCCCCGGCATCTGTGGCCGTTGCACGTGTCTGATATTCAGCGGATGAAGCAGTAAGTGGCTTTGAGTTCCTCACAGCGTGTCTACGACGGGACTCTATACCAGTGCTGGAAACCTGCAACTTCCCATCTCCTTATTAGTGGAGGAGTTCAAGATCGCGAAGGTACACCGTCACATGATGATAAGGGGTTCGGCCGATGAGTTCGTTCGCAGGCCAGACATCAAAACTGGCACCAAATGGTCGAAGCCATTCAAGAAGCAGAATCCAACCTGTGAACCAAGCAGATTATGGGGGTGACCCAAACTAATCAAGCTGGTCTGGGCAGCATGAGCAACCATTTTTTCCCCAAACAAGGTTCAAAGAGTAAACGAGACATAGTGATTGATGAAATCAGGAATTGTGAGGAAGAGCAGTGAACAGCTACTGCTGTTTCTCAGTCCAAACAATATGCTTGGATTACATGGACTGACACTTTCACTCGGAATCAGAAACAAACAGCTGAAATTTCGGGGCCTCTTGACGAGGAAAGAGAGCTTAGAAAATTTAACACCCCCAGGGATTATCGAAGACAAAATTGTTAGAGGTATACAGAAATAGTGTTTCTATGAAATACTCCAGGAGGTCCACCTACTTGACGAGCTTATTTAAATGGATGACATAACGAGAATTGGAAAGGGTGGTAAAAACACAAACATTACTAAGAGGCACTAAAGATAGGAAATTGTGGAGAGCCATCTTCGCCCACGTTTTGAAGGCTCACAGAGAAGAAGAAATGATGCATTGCAATTCTGAAATGCCGAGGAACAAAAGAACGGAGTTACTGGATCAAAAGATTCACAGCGAAAAGAAACAAAACAAAACTGACTAGACATCTTCTAAAAGTATGTCATCATGTTTGCCTTGTAATATCAAGTACTAACAGAAAACTCATTTAAGTAGAGGTTTACGACTATGGATTATAGGGCTTTCTCCAAGGGGTCCCCTCTAATCCAGGTTGTGATCAGAGTTTACTTTCTGTTAGATTAACGTTTAGTATAAACTAGCAGTACAACCCGGCGTTGCCCGGGGATGTAACAGTAAGAGATAGATCAAGTATCGACCATCATAAAGACTGAAAAATAAAATTGACAAAGATTATTGTTTAAGGTTGACGGACACGCATGTCTTAATTAGTTTTTTTTCTTTTGTTTTTTTACGAATTGGTCAAAACCCAAACTCAAACAAAAACATTGTTTTCAATCGTTATGAGTCTACCGATTAAATAGAATTTTATTATAAACAATTGTCTTGTAAATGGAATTTTTTAAAGCATTCTGAATGTAAAAATAAAGAAAAAAGTGTGCAAGACAATAAGAAATACTACCTGCCAAAAAAAATGAAGTTTTGTTGAAATCGGTTGAAAAATATAGGAAATCCGATCCCATATATAAACGAACACACACACACACACACACACACAACCTGGGTTTTATAATAAGTATAACTCGATATTAGTTGTCCCCCTTTCATTTTCGCGACAACGATGCCTCTTAATCGTGTTTTCAAATTGATTTCGTTCAAAAACAACTGTGTTTTTCAATTTTTGGCGCTGTCAGAACCACCGTAAGGTAATTTTATGTAGTCCTGTGAAGTTTTGTTGAAATCGGTTGAAAAATGTATGAAATCCGATCCAATATATAAACGAACACACACACACACACACACACATTAACACACAGACAAAGACACACAGACTGGGTTTTATAATAAGTATGATTATCCAGTAGCCACAAGGCAGTGAAAAATTAAATTCAGATATTTTGGTTTCCTTGTGTATGCTTCTACCATCTAAAGCTATTTTACCCATAGCTGGGGGTAAGATTGCTTTTTTCCAATAGCATTGGGGCAAAGTGAACGAAACTGACTCGGTCAAAAATTGAACTCGGTAACACCGATACACCTTTCCGCGCTGGTAACCGCTATAGCACATCACAGAAAAACCTTTACTAGAAGTATCCATGAAAATTTCAAGTTATCCTGTTTTGAACTTTCAGGCATCATTTTTAATTTAATGATATTTCTTGCAATTTCTGCGGCTACAAAACAACCCTGGGAAATTCCACTATTGTATTGTTACATATTGTAGCATAAAATCTTTAACAAAATATGGAGAAAATTTGTTTTTATTTTATATCCAATGAAGAATAATTATCAATGGAAATCGAATAATATCGATGAAGATACATTTCACTTATGACAGACGAAAATAATATATATATATATATATATATATATATATATATATATATATATATATATATATGTTGTCAATCAACATCTATATATTATAGATGTTGATTCTCAATTGAAGATGGATGATCTTCAAGACTCGTATCCTTTCTGTGGACCTTCAGAAACAAGCACCGTATAGTTCGATCACAAGTGGGGATCCTTCACCCCATACTCTGAATTCGCGCATAAAAAAAAGTAAATGCAACTTTTTCATGTTGAAGATTAGGGATATATAATATTTTAGGAGGCACGGTGGAGTAATGGATAGCGGCTCAGATTGAGGAATCGGAGAGCCGAGTTCGAATTCCACTCAGATCCATTACATTCACTTACGTGATAATAATACCCTTGGGAAAGGTATGAATGCTCGAATTTTTAAAGTTATAGCGGACTGACCGGGTTCTATAACTATGGATGGCAACTGGTCTACCTCAGAAAGGTATGACAACCTACAGCTGGAAAAAATTCTGCCTCGTCTAACACAAGCGTGTATTATGCATAACTGAATATTTTAATTTAAATTCTGAAAGAGATTGACATAGAATTCAAAAAGAGGGCATTTTAATCATTAGGGGTGAGTAATATATTTCTGTGCATCTCTATCTATAAAAGACAGGATGTGTGTGTGTGTGTGTGTAACGAAAGCACGGCCGCAATTTTTGACGGATTTGCACCAAAATTTACATGCACATGCTCCAAGTAATCGGGAAGGCTAAGACCGACTTTGCATTTCCCAACTTCCATCGATAGTGGAAATAATCGTTTTTTTTTTTCATGCTTCTACGGCAGTTTTCATGTAGTTTGCGGACATTTTCTACTGGCCAAAGTGAGAGCCAATAGCTGGCTGCTACGAATAGGCAGGAAAATTCTATTGGCCAGCGTGAGAGCCAACAGCTGACTGACACGAATGTTAACTAGCATGCAAAAAAAAAATCGATAGCTGCATTCGTCACAAGTGGGAAAAATTTAAATCTGCATGGCACTTTACTCTAATTGGCTCATTCGCTTGCTTAAACTCAACGTTGATTCTGATTCCGCTGAACTGGGTTGGGTGTGAAAAAGTATTTGTTGTTAACATTCTTTTTTCATTCGGTTTTTCCAGTTACGAGTCCTTTTTTTTTCGCTGATCGTTTTGTGTTCATTTTGTTTAGTTCTTTTTTCGTAACAGATTTAATGTTTAGTATAGAGCTTAGAAAAAATTCGCAGTGTGAGATAGGCAAGAAGTAAGGCATTTAGCAACATCAGCACGGAAAGGGCACTCCTTTAAAGGCAAGGAACGGCAAAAATATTTTAAGTCAAGTGATAGCGATTGCTGTATGAGTCGTAAGATTTTTTAATCAAGCCCGGGCAACGCCAGGTCATGCTGCTAGTCTATTATAATGCGGAAAGAGCGATAACAGCTACGAGACTTGAAAAACCTATTTTTTCTGATACGATTGTTATAAGAGAAAGATCTTATCAATTTCAAACGAAGGCAGTTCTGGCTGCTCGGTTAATGAATACCAACTGTTTCCTTATAGGGAAACAGATAATATTCCCATTACCATTACCAAACTTGTTTATTCAGTTACTATTTAATCAGTCCTCTTAGACGCTTCCGGAAGACTGTTTAATTCCCATAAAAGTTTCGAAGGTTTACTGTCTTTGATGGGAATGATGTCTTTCGCTCTTTCCCGTTTCCTGAGTACTGGCGAAATTCCATGACTTTATCTGACTAATAGCTATTGCTAGTTCCTGTTTCCAGATATAAAGTTTCTTTGACAAGATTAACGACCGCTTTTAATTCCGCTTACCTTGTTGCGAATGTAGGAAGACAGAAAGACTCTAGTCATCAACAAAAGGGAAATTCCAAGATGCGAATAACGAATTGGAGATATAAAGCAGGTGCAGAAGGTCAAATATCTGGGAAGCGTTCTTTTTTTCTTGTTTGTTTAACGGTACATCAACACCTTTATGGGTCATATAGTGACGAAATTTCTTTTCTTGGGAGTTTTGAATTAATACAGCTATGTCATTCTGTTTTCACAATTGAATACATGGTAGATGATACTCAGCTTCTGTATATATATATATATATATATATATATATATATATATATATATATATATATATATATAAATTAATTGATTTAAAATATGTTTTTTTTTTGCTACACAGTTCTAACCATGTTTCAAAAATGGAAGCTAAAAGCCACGAATTCAATTTTGCAATTAAATTAAAGACATTAGTTCCATTTCATTTTCAAGCGAATTTTGGAGTAACTTTTAAAATTACTGGGTTTTATATATATATATATATATATATATATATATATATATATATATATATATATATATATATATGTATGTATACGTTTCTGTGGGGGCACCTCGACATTAGAAAAATTGTCTTGCTAGAACAATTACGACTGAGTATTGAATTCGATCCTTAATGGGTGTCCCATAGTTTCGGCCTTGTGCCATATCTAAGCAGTGCTTAGAAAATCACTATATATGTTTCTGGGGATACAATTACTATATACGGTAGTGTGTTTTATGTTGTGGCTTTTTTGAAGTTATATTTTGGAATACAATTCCATTTAAGAAATTGTCGGATATTATATGGATTAATGTTATGAAAGTGTTCTTTCATGTTGCTTTATTTTGTTTAGCGGCATATCAACACCTCTATGGGTTATTTAATGCCGAAATCTAAAGATTTTGAATGCAATTTTATACCTCCAACTAGATAAAATGTATTGATGGTAATTTTACTATAAATAGGTATTGTTGGTAATTTTCTTGATAGAGAATTGTATTGCTGGTATTTGTAATACAAAAGTAATATATATATTTTTTTTTTTTTAATTTCATAGTGTTTTTCTTTGGTTTGGGGTTCACTATTTGCTCATAGCTGGGACCCTAACAGATGCTACCACCCCGGGGTAAGGTGGACCTGAAAACAACAGCAATTAAGAGGTTGTACAATCTCCAAATCAGGCATTGCTGTCGGATGTAGTTTATCGTCATACCCATGAATGGGGAAGCTTTCCTACAGAGGATGGAATATGCGTTTTGTGACCCGTATTAGTAGCCGTTAATGATTACGTACGACTCCAGACTTCACTGTTAAATAAACAGTATTTTAAAATAAACACGTAACACGTAAGAGTCAATCAAAACTTATTAACAAATTCAGTGGATACCTTTAGTAATAAAACGCCTCGCTTATCGCCCAAGAGTCACTCAATAATCAACCGGTGATCAACTAGTAATCCACTCGTAAGCAACCCATAAGCAACATTCTTACTCAACTAATCATCGACTGCAGTCCGACTAAGAGTCAACCCATCGTCCGAGATTTACTTGACCCCACACTGAGCCAGGTTGTGAAACAAGGTCGGTTTTTAACGTGAGGACTCGAGAATTTTCAACTGAGGCCGCTTGTCTAAGCTGGTCTTAACTTGTCTAAGCTCGTCATATCTTGTCTAAGTTGGTCAGAGCTTTTCTAAGTTAGTCATAGCCGGTCATACCACCGCTAGGTAACAGATGTCTAGTAACCTTGGGGGTAACGCAAGTGAGGAGAGGAGGCCTTCGTCACTGAAAAGATATTACATTTGCCGCATCCATCCCGACGGAAGAATCGCCTACTTCTCCTCCTCCGCCAATCCCTCTGAAAGAATCTGGAAGGAAAGCCCCTAATCAACCCGTAGTTCACTACAGTAAGAAGCCTGACGGAAAACATATAAGTCCAGAGTCTCACGATCGAATCTCGGTGTCGGTAGTTCTCATTTTCTTCATATATGACAATGCGTCACCAAGATCCGAACGCGCATTAGACTAGCGAAAGAAGCATTCCCAAAACTAAGCAATCTACTGAGAAACGGAAAAACTCGTTAGAAACAAATGTGGCACCATGCATACCTGACAAGCTGAAAAGAAATATTCATAAATATATGATTTGTTTTTTACGGTTTATCAACCATTTGATAATTATTTAGGGCTGAAAAATATTTCGGGTTTTAAGAATAATTCTTTCTTTACGTTCAAGCGATCTGGAAGAAAGAAAGAGAAAACGAAGAAGAAAGAAAGAAAAAAATAATACGAAAACAGGTCATAAGCGAGCACACACACGCTCGGCTGACAGATAACAGGTGTCGAAAAATATTAAGGTCAAGCATCTAACCGAGATCTGGGGAAAATGGAAGTTGTTATCAATTGGTTGAAGAAACGAAGTTTAGGGACAATGAAAAAATATTGATAAGTAACAAGTGGAAAGTGTGTCATTGGGATGATAGTAAAAGTCTAAGTGGGTGGGGAAGTGTATCTAAGGATATGAAGGTAAACCCTTAATACGAAAACACAGACGGACGGCGAGAATTAGAAAAAAGCCACACAAGACGATGTCGCTGAAAATTTTTTTTGAGATAATAAAGATTTTTATTATCAGCCCTTCAAGCGGGGGAAAATGAAATATTTTTATTTCGTTCCAAAACGCCAAAAGGCCTGAGAAATTCCTTTCTTAGATCATATCCAATTAGCGATAAACTGCTTGACAAATACCACGTGTTAAAAAGCCGAAGGTGTCATCGCAGTCGCAGTCGCTCATTTTGTTTTTTTAAGCAAGGTGTTTCTTTCCCCAGAACAAAGCCACGGATTGTCCACACCCGACTAAAGACGTCATTGGCTAAATAAGATCACACGACACACGAAGGAGGAGGAAAGATACCCGACCAGGACGTCATTGGCTAAATAAGATCACATGACACACGAAGGAGGAGGAAAGATACCCGACCAGGACCTCATTGGCCGAAACGGTCACATGACATACGAAGAAGCGAAAGAAGCGGGTATATGCCCCTCAGAGGCACAGTAAGGAAGTGGGAGTGAAAGTGAATTTCCGAAAATGGAAAATCCCTAACCAGAAATAAGAAGGGTGGATACGTATTTAGAATTATCGAAAAAACCCTGGCGCCGACAGACCCACCCCAGTTTTGATTGCGTCAATAAAAGCGGGACCCCAACCGACAGAAATCAGTTTGCGCCGCGGACGGCGAGAGAGTTTGAGCGCGGACGGCGGGCCAGGTTCATTCGCCCCTTTGCGGGCAAGAGAGGCCAGTTCGTTTGGCCTAAGTGAAGAAGTTCGTCCAACCGAAGCCGAAGAGAAGAAGTTAATTCGCGCACCGACAGCGGAGATGAGTGACCAGTAATTCAGACTCTGAAGAGAAGAAGTTTGAGTTGGAGTTTGAGCAGCGGACGGCGAAAGAGTTTTGAGCCGTGGACGACAAGCAGAGATGAGCGCCCAGTGTTGAAACCGCGTCAAGATAGCTGACCAAGATTCACGCACACTTCTGGACTCTTCTTCAACCAAGAACAAGTAGTTTGAAGAGCGACTTAGAATCAGACCACAGAAATAAGTTTTTTTCGACTTTCGTCCAAGGACACACCGAAACACAAATTTCTTAGAGAGCAGACAACTGGAAGCCTTAAAGTTGCCTAGTAAAAGCGTCGTGCCACAATCCACAGAACGGGTCGGGAAGTAGACATAGTCCTATGTACCGAGCAAATAGACATAAAAAAGTTTGTTACCTTTTTCTTGATACGTTGGACCTTGTGAGTTTTTATTTTATTTTATTTTTTTATATACATAATTGTGTGTTATCACCCCCGTTAGACTCAACTTGCATTACGGCCCCAACCCCTGTTTGATCTCGTCTGTCTAAGATCAATTCACAACGTGGGTAGGCAGACTGGGGATCAGTGCAGTTACCCTGGTAACCAGGCGTTGGAAGCGGGTTGGGAACGACGAGGCTGGTATCAATCTAACCAAAGGGTTAGAACGTCACGTTTGGAGCAGCGAGGAGCGAACAGCTGACGCCGCGACAAAGACGTCACAACTGGTGCTGTCCGTGACCAGGATATCAGAGCCTGGGGAGCACGTGACGTCACAACTGGTGCCGTGACCATAGGATCAGAACCCTGGACCACGTCACGTCACAACTGGCGCCGCGACCGGGATCGAACGACATAGTCGACGCTGCGACCGGGGGACGACGTCACACAAAGAAAAGCGTGTTCAGATTGCTATGTGATATATATACTCTAATATGTCAGTGAATATTGGACAATTTTCCTCAGGATGACAGAAAGGCTAAAAAAAAAAAAAAAGGGCTATGTTGCTTTACAGAAGGATACTGAGAATTCTAGGAACAGAACGTGTAAGCAATATGAGAGTCTTGAAGCTGGCTACAGAAAGAACACTTTGTTTACATTATTCGGTTTATTGTCATCATCTTTGTCGCAAAATTTATTACAACGTTTCGGCCGTTGTACGCCCCGACCTTCTTCAGATAGTTGGAATGTCGAACTGAACCCTTTATTTTGCTCACTGGGGTAGACTGTTCTAGTTCCACGTGCCATGTTCTTAATGGATGTCAGTTATCAGTTATCTCCTGTTAATTCCCCTCTGAAAGTTCTCCACTGCCTTAACTAGTTATTGAACTCACACTCTTTGGGTCCTGTCAGTGGATCTAACTAACGCCTTTATCAACTGTGCCATGTGTCCTTGAGACAAAGATGAGGACAGTAGTCCGAATAATGTCAACAATGTACATAATACATCATTTCAGAAATATAGACAGATACTGAAGAAGGCTGGAGCGTACAACGGCCGAAACGTTGTAATAAATATGGCGACAAAGATGAGGACAATAGTCCGAATAATGTAAATAATGTACATAATACCTCATCTCAGAAATATAGACAGATACTAAAGAAGACCGGAGCGTACAACGGCCGAAATGTTGTAATAAATATGGCGACAAAGATGAGGACAATAGTCCGAATAATATAAATGTACATAATACCTCATCTCAGAAATATAGACAGATACTAAAGAAAGCCGGAGCGTACAACGGCCGAAATGTTGTAATAAATATGGCGACAAAGATGAGGACAATAGTCCGAATAATGTAAATAATGTACATAATACCTCATCTCAGAAATATAGACAGATACTAAAGAAGACCGGAGCGTACAACGGCCGAAATGTTGTAATAAATATGGCGACAAAGATGAGGACAATAGTCCGAATAATATAAATGTACATAATACCTCATCTCACAAATATAGACAGATACTAAAGAAAGCCGGAGCGTACAACGGCCGAAATGTTGTAATAAATATGGCGACAAAGATGAGGAAAATAGTCCGAATAATGTAATTGTACATAATACCTCATCTCAGAAATATAGACAGATACTAAAGAAAGCCGGAGCGTACAACGGCCGAAATGTTGTAATAAATATGGCGACAAAGATGAGGACAATAGTCCGAATAATATAAATGTACATAATACCTCATCTCAGAAATATAGACAGATACTAAAGAAAGCCGGAGCGTACAACGGCCGAAATGTTGTAATAAATATGGCGACAAAGATGAGGAAAATAGTCCGAATAATGTAAATAATGTACATAATACCTCATTTCAGAAATATAGACAGATACTAAAGAAGGCCGGAGCGTACAACGGCCGAAATGTTGTAATAAATATGGCGACAAAGATGAGGACAATAGTCCGAATAATATAAATGTACATAATACCTCATCTCAGAAATATAGACAGATACTAAAGAAAGCCGGAGCGTACAACGGCCGAAATGTTGTAATAAATATGGCGACAAAGATGAGGACAATAGTCCGAATAATATAAATGTACATAATACATCATTTCAGAAATATAGACAGATACTAAAGAAAGCCGGAGCGTACAACGGCCGAAATGTTGTAATAAATATGGCGACAAAGATGAGGACAATAGTCCGAATAATATAAATGTACATAATACATCATTTCAGAAATATAGACAGATACTAAAGAAAGCCGGAGCGTACAACGGCCGAAATGTTGTAATAAATATGGCGACAAAGATGAGGAAAATAGTCCGAATAATGTAAATAATGTACATAATACCTCATTTCAGAAATATAGACACATACAGAAAGAACACTTCTGCTCAGAATCTACTCAGAATAAGGAAAAGATGTCTGAAATACCTTGCATACGCGAGAAAGGGTGGCTTGGACATCTTAACCCTCAAGAAGCATATTGAGAGAAAGAGCCATAGAAGAGTGTAGTAATCCATTTGATATACGGATTAGGATAAATGGATAGCGAAACGCGGGTATCGGGTGCCTCAACAAAATGATAAAACTGCTAAGAGCCACATGAGATAAAAAAATTGTGGAGACCCATGATCGCCGATGTCCTTAAGAGACGCGGCACAAGCAAGAATAAAATGAGGTTATCTTCTGTACAAACTGATACTGTCGACATTTGGCCGCTTTGTACTACTTGGTGTATATCGCTTGAACGCTTGATGTATAAATGAAATTGAATTGTTGTGCGCGTGCTGCTGAAAATCAATTTGGCTCATCACCGCATTCAGTTATCGATCACTGTGTGATAATATCATGATCGAATTTTCCTTAGTTGTGAACTTGTTCCAGATCGATTTTGTGTGACGGCAAACCTGATTACTTACGTCTTGAATTGATAAATCTTTATTAATTGTACTTTCAGTTTGTCATTCCACAGAACATGTTGAATATGCGGGCCGGTGGAAGGGATAGAGGCCCTTAATGAGAAATCGGAGAGCTGAGTTCGAATTCCAGTCGGATTCGTTGCATTCACTGACGCGCAAATAATCTTCGGAAACTTAGGAATCCATCTCCCCTCAAAGTCATGGGTTAAACAGTAATACTTGGATCTGGAAAAAATCATTGTTCTTCTAAAAAAAAGTGTTAATGCAATTATTATTTTTTTAATCAAGTTCGACCAAAGCAAGGCAATAAAACCACTAAAACACAAGAATTACAAAACAGAAACCTTCCTAAGGTTCGAGACCAGAAGAAGCTTAATCAGGGGGACAGTGGATAGAGATTGACATTGCATTTAAATTTTAGAGATTAAAGTTGGCCGGAAAGCATGGCACCGGAAGGCAGTTCCATGAGCGATAGGACCAAGAAAAAAAAATGTTAGCATAAAACTTACGGTTACATTTACCTAGCTCAGCTGTAAATTGTTGAGACCTAATCGCCAATCTAGTACTGCGCTTAAATTCAAAGAGTCTAGGAACCATAGCGAAGTGCTTATCCGAACAATTAACATGAAAGTATTTATAGAAAAGACACAGGGAGGCAACTTTACGGCAGTGCGAAAGCGATTGAAACCGATATGCCAGATCAGCACCAATAATATTGCTGATCCTTCTTTGGTGTTTATCAACGATCTCTCAATATATAGCAGGAGCACTCGGCCTTATGTGGGAGCAATATTGTAAGCATGGACGAATGGCAAACTTATAGATATGTAAGATAGATTGTGGAGAAAGTAATTGTCTAGCATGACACGATGAACATTGCATATCTGTCTCTGGATTTTGCTGAGGACCTCGAGACTTACAACGGGGACACCAGACCTTATAAGACAACAATATTCCATGCAAGGACAAATGGTTGATTTATAGATTTGAAGGATGGACTCAGGCGAGAAAAACTTCACGTATGAAATACCCGTTCCCGTACGATCACCAAAGTTAAGCAACGTTGATTCTGATCAGTACCTAGAAGCGTGACTACTTAGGTATCGCCAGATGCTGTAAGCTTGGATGTGCGGGCGGTGTATTGCATAATGGCTCGGAATTGAGAGAATTCGGAGAGACGAGTTTCAATTCTCGCTGGATTCGTTATATTCACTTACGAGCAGATACCGTTCGGAAAGGTATGAATCCACCATCTACCTCCAGCTATGGTTTAATTAGTAAGACATATATCACAAAAATCATTATTATCTCCCCTCACCAGAAAAAAAAGGTTATCAGACTCGAAATAAATATTTTCTGGCTTTAAATCACCTGCAATGGGTTGATAAGCCGTAAAAAATGAATCAATTAATTAATCAAGAATAATAAGTTGGAGCTAAACTAAAATTGAGTTAAACTAGTAAGAAATATCTGCACTGGAAAATATACAACTTTTCAGGGAAGAAAACTGCAAGAAACTGGTATGAAAATTACCCGGACTCAGTTACAGTTATAGGTGTTGACCATGTTTGCCGTAGTTTCCGAATATGGAATCCAGTGAAGTCCGTAATGTGTTCAATATCAGAGTTTGGCAGTGAAGATTCAGAGAAAGTAGCGGCTGTTAAGTAATTCTTTAAGTTTTCGATATCAGGTTGGCAGTGAGGATAATTTCAGAGAAAAAACGAAATGGCTGCTTTTATACACGTCGCATTGAATATTTTGAGCTTTCTGATTGGTTAACCCTTCTATTCGTGGACTATAAAATGAGTCAGCTCATTTTGACTGGCTCACTAGTAAATACATAAAAAACTGCAACAATAGGGCCTGTAACAATTTCATGGGACTTTACAATATTCACAAACAGAACAATGAAAGCTAATCGCCCAGACATCGTGATCGAAGACCACAAAAACAGAATTTTTTTTTTTATTGACATGACAGTCCCTGCAGATTAGGCCAATAATAAAAATACGTCTTCTAAAAAAGCAACAATTATATCATGGAATCAATTTCGTTATATGTAAGATAATAGTAAGTACTGCTCTATAAGTAACAAAATGACTTAGTGTAATAAAATAAAAATAGAAGATACTATATCTAAAAAGCAACAATAATTGGATTAGTGTAAAAGTAGACAAAAAATTATTATAGTGAAAATTCTTCTTATAAAAGACCCGGACAATTCTATGATGCAAAACTAGTAATAAAATATAATAATAGTGAAAGGCTTTCTTCTAAAAAGCAACAATAACAAGGTTAAGCAACGTCGAGCCTGGTCAATACTTAGATTTTTGACCGCTTGGGAATACCAGATCCAGTATGTTTGGATGTACGAGTAGGGTAATGGATAACGGCTCAGAATTATACATTTGGAGGGCCGAGTTCAAATTGCAGGCGTGTTTATTATATTCACTTACACGCAAATACCATTGGGAAATGTATGAATCCACCCCCACCCCCACCTTCCAACTCTTGGTTAACTAGTAGGACTTGTATCACTAAATAGTTATATTTAAAAAAACAATTACTATCTAAAATCATTTTCTGGCTATAAATAACCTGCAAAAGGTTGATAAGCCGTAAAAAGCAAAGCAATGAAAAGACGATAATAATAAAAACAATAATGATAATAATTAATAATAGGTTGGTAGGAACACCACCCAGATCCGGTTACGGAGATAGGACCTCCAACAATTCGCAGTTAAGAGATGGTTCCAATCCTCCTGGTCAAAAGCCTTGCTGTCGGATGTAGTTTATCGTCTTACCCGGGATGGTTAATCTAGTAAAGAATCGTGATCTAGGCTGGTTGATATTTCATTGTTTAAATAAATAAAACAAAACCAGGGATGTCACCTCAAACACATGTGGCCAGTAAAATAACATTAATAATAATAAAATAAAATAACGTCGAATATAAAATTCCATTCAAAGACACATACGCCCACATCTATACAGAGAGGATGAGAGATATTTAAGCAATTTTTAAATATCCGTTATATATAAAATGCCACGCAAAATTTAACAGCACATTACAAAAACATGTTACTTTAGGTCTTTCTAACACAGTTTAATGAAAGTTAATAATACATACGTTTAAGCCTTAAGTCAAACAATCAGATTTTTTTTAAAATAATCAATAAAATCTGTCTATATTTCTGAGATGAGGTATTATGTACAGTATTTACATTAGTCGGACTATTGTCCTCATCTTTGTCGCCATATTTGTCACAACGTTTCGGCCGTTGTACGCTCCGGCCTTCTTCAGGTGGTTGGAATTTCGAACTGAACCCTTTATTTCGATCACTGGGGTAGACTGTTCTAGTTCCACGTGCCATGTTTGATGGATGTCATTTATTAATGTAAATACTAATGTAAATACTGTAATCAATAAAAATACGCCACAAAGAAAAAACAACATTTAATAACGCAAAAATTTACAATACATTTATTAAATCATTTATTAATATTTCGTAGTGTAACCGTTATTGATAATTACAGCATGTAGGCTTTTAGAGTACTCTCTTTGGAATTTCTTGCATGTTCCTTGGCTAATATTTTTCCATCCTTCACGACAAAATTTCTTTAATTCATGCAGGTTTTATGAGTTTCTTCCTCAGTTTCAGCTCTCTCCATAAATTTTCAATTGGATTGAAATCTGGAGCTCTTACTTATTTTAGAACGTCTTTTCTATTTGATCTTAACCATGATTTTGTAAGCGTCGCAGATTAGGATTGCTGTCTCGTTGAAAGACCCAACCTGGTATCAAGCCCAGCGAATGTGCACTCTGACATAAATTTCTTTACAAAATATCCCGAAAATATTCTCTATTCAACCTCCCTTCTTTTAGTTCAATGTTCTCTACATCTTGGGCACTAAAGCAACCCCAGATCATAAGTGATCCACCTTCAAATTTTACTGTAGGGATAGTATTCTTCGCTGAATATTCAGTACCCTTCTGTCTCCATTCCTTGACAGACACTCGTCCTGGGTATGACGATAAACTACATCCGCGTCTTGGGTAAGACGATAAACTACGTCCAACATCAAGGCCTCTGATCAGGAGGTGTTGAGAAGCATAGAACCACCTCCTAATTGCTGGTGTTCCCAGGTCCACCCTGACCCTAGGTGGTAGCACCTGTTAGGGTCCCGGCTATGGGAAAATAGTTAATACCCAAACTTGTGTAAAAATAGGTTTTAATACCAGAAATACTTTGTAATTAAAAAATTTTTTACCAACAATAAGTTGTGAAAGAAAAATTATTATCAGCAATACAAACAGTTATACATTCTTTGAAAAAAAAATGACCAGCTATAGATTTCTTCAAGGATTATTATTCCCAGAAATATATTTTTGAAGAAAAACATATTACCAGCAATAAATTTTTATCGGCATTAAATAACATTGAGGTTGATATGCCGTAAAACAAAAACCAAACCAAACCAAACCAGTCCTTGACACAGCATTTCTGCAAAAATAATCAATTTTCGTTTCGTCTGACCGAAGTACATTTTCCCAAAATGCAGCAGGTTTTATATAATGCTCGTTTGCAAAAAAAGTCTAGCAAGATGTTTTCGCTTTTTCTCATATCGTCGAATTGTATCGGAACTCACTTTTATTCAACTTCATTCTCGTCTTCCATGAAGTTCTTTAAGCGTAACTCGGGGCTCGTTACCAACTTTTCTCGCCAATAACCATGCCGTACGTTCCGTTACCTTTCTAGGAAGACCAGAGATTTGGTGGGGGGACTAATAGAATGACGTCTTCCTGTGACGAACTATCGTAGCAACTGAAGTCAATGGCGCATTTAACTGACTAGATATCTTCCAATAACCAAGTGTATTTGTATGAAGGTTCAAAATACGTTTACGGAGATCTTGATCGATTATTTTGCTTTTCCCCATTTTGTCAGTGTTTAAAGAACGGTTGACAGAAAAAGAATGGCGCAATCATTCCTAAAAGCAATCATAAAATTAATCTGGAACGTTCTAAAAATAACACCATCCGAATTTGGAACATTCTAGTAAAATTTGAACGTTTTTTAAAAAAAAAAAAAAAAAAAGCTGTTGTAAATAAAAAAAAAATATGTTGTAAACTTTTGAGTTAATAAATATCGGTTTTTCTTCGTAGGATAAAGTATCCCACGGGTTTTTTTTTTTTTTTTAAATCTGATGGTAAGACTGAATACCTAAATATATATTCTACGAGCAGTAAAAGCTTAATTAATGTAAATGTATTAAAAATACTTAAAAGACATTTTTTGTAATGCGTTGTAAACTTTTGCGTGGCACTTTATATATATATATATATATATATATATATATATATATATATATATATATATATATATATATATGCATACAAATATAAAGTCAAACTTCAGTTCGCGAATTTAGCTTGTTCCTGAATGCCGAAATATTCGTAAATCGAAATTATTTTCCATATAGGAATCAATGTAAAATGGATTGATCCGTTCCTAGATTTTTCAATTGTCTATTATCTCCGTTTTGTAAGAACTGCCACATCTCTTTCAAAATCGACTCCATTGATAGTCTCTTTATATTTGAGAATAGTAAGCATCGTTTATTTTGCCATACCAAACAGAAAAGCAAGATCAGAGTCACCATTTTTATGTATCGCTATGATTTCTTTCTTCACCTCCATCTTGATTTTGGTCATTTTTCATTTCACTTTGTTTCTGTTATTATCCTTCTTTGGTCTCCATGATGCCTTGTTTAATAATTCATAAAAAAAAGAACTAAAAACAAATCGAAATTCAAGAAAAAGCCAGCAGGAATGTACATGCAAAGAAGGCTACACCGAAACTGACGTTGTCCAGACGATACTCATAGTTTGTTGCTCCACATTATCGCCATCTTTCGTGTTCGAGCGATCGAATCGACCTACGTTGACTGAAACATTTTTTCTTCGGAAAATTTGTGAACCGATTTTTTTCGTGATGAGAGTCGTTTGTGAGGATATACTTACAGATACATATAGGGTATATTTAGCCAGCATATATTCATCCAAACAAGATTGATCAAAAAGAACTGACAATGTCTTTCTATCGAATTTTTTCATTATAATTTTCAATTATTTACATTATTCAGACTATTTTCCTCGTCTTTGTCGCCATATTTATTACAACGTTTCGGCCATTGAACGCTCCGGCTTTCTTCAGGTGGTTGGAATGTCGAACTGAACCCTTCATTTCGCTCACTGGGGTGTTGGTGAGTTGATCCGATACATTTAATGGATGTCCTGTCACTGATCTCCTGTTAATTTCCTCCAGTGACCACTGCCTTAAGTGTGTTGAACTCAATACTTTGGGTAAGACAGTGGAGAACTTGGTTGGGGGAATTGACGGGACTGATATCATTAAACATGTCACGATGGAGAAGAAATAGTCGATAAACATGTCAGTGAGCGAAATCTACCAGGGCTAAAGTTGACATTCCAACCAATTTGAAGAAGGCCGGGAGTTGCCAATCACCAGTGAAACGTTGTAATAAATATGGCGACAAAGATGAGGTCAATAGTCCGAATAATGTAAATGGTGTACATAATACCTCATCTCAGAAATATAGACAGATACTGAAGAAGGCCGGAGCGTACAATCACCGAAACGTTGTAATAAATATGGCGACAAAGATGAGGACAATAGTCTTAATAATGTACATAATGTAAATAATACCTCATCTTAGAAATATAGACAGATACAAAAGGCCAGAGCGTACAATGGCCGAAACGTTGTAATAAATATGGCGACAAAGCTAAGTCAATAGTCTGAATAATGTACATAATAGGTCATCTCAGAAATAGAGACAGATATAAATTTTCAATTTTCGAATAAGATGTTGAGTATTGTGGACAAAATTGTGTATAAACTGCCCGAAGTTCATGTTTTATTATTTTTGTTCAAGTACTTTCGAGTATCGCAGTCATTATCAAGAACCAATATGGTGTCTGTGTAGTAGTTAGAATTCCTTTGTCTGCATCCTGGTTTTCTTTGAGAAGCTGGAAGTGTGAAATAAGTCTAGCGTGACGTCATGCGTAACGGCTATTGGGAAAGAAGGCGCACAAAAAGATGGCGATTTATTTTATTTATTTTATTTTATTCTTATATTTATTTTATTTTTTAAACCGTCTCCAGTGGCGAATGATTTTAATATGGGCTGTTTATTTTTTTGTCTTGTTTTTGTTTTGTTTTGTTTTTTATAATAATAGCTTCTTAGGTTTTGAGACATTCCATGGACTGGGGTCTATAGAATATTTTGCCACTAATATTTGACTTATGTTGATTGTTATATTTTCGTCGTTCATGATGTGCTGGTCGATGTGTGTACGGATTGCAGCGACGTTTGACAGCTGATATATATATATATATATATATATATATATAACAATTATACATATTTTCTCAACGATTTCACGGCTCGGAATTTCAGGTAATGAACTGAGAGTGATCGTTATATTGCATCGAGCACCATTTTATTAACGCCACCACTCAATGTGCAATATTATATATATATATGTTTGCGACGATGGATTTCTCGCCAATTAAATCATTAACCTTTGCATTTGTTTTTATGTGAATAATTCATGAATTTGTAAATTGATTGCATGTTTATCGAAATTAAAATAACTGATCTAAGTGCGAGTTTTGGATAATAAGTGCGACATTACTGTAATTATTGAACAATATAATTCATGCCACTTTGAGAGAAAATTTACCAGTAAAAAATTCGTTTATCACCATATTTGTACATGAACGCACCACTGTAAAAAATTTAAAATCAAACTCAGCGTTGCTACTGCACGCTCCAAAAACAATAACTCATTTCCAATAGCATTTTCGGATACAACAATACATATATTTTCGTTGTCCTCTTTATTACTGAGAGTAAAAAAAAAGAACAACATCTATTCCATACCTGAAGGATGTCTGTAGGAACAGACGAAAGCTTGTAAAAATAAGAACTAATGCAACAGAAATTTATAGAAACAAGGATCTTTTCATTCATAAACAGGTTTGGGGTTTTTTGTATATTATTTGAATTGTTTGCGACGATGGATTTCTCGCCAATTAAATCATTAACTTTTGCATTTGTTTTTGTGTGAATAATTCACGAATATATATATATATATATATATATATATATATATATATATATATATATATATATATATATGTGTGTGTGTGTTAAACGTTTGAACCAACCCTCAAATTAGCATGGGATGAACCCAACAGAAGAGTAAAAAAGAAAAATGTTAAACATCTCTAGAGTCATTGAAAAAAAATGGAATCAATTATCAAACTTAGACTCTGCGAAACTTTTATTCTGCAGTAATCAAGGCTAAAGGAGGATATTTCGACAAAACAAAATTTAATCATAAAATGTTTTTTTTTTTTTTGCCATAAAATTTTAATAAAAAATCATGTCACATTTTTTTTAACTATTTATAATTATTTTTTCTTATTTGAAGTAATTTAAAATTTTACCAGAGGTTCGTCAAACTTTTGAAATGCAGTATATATATATATATATATATATATATATATATATATATATATATATATATATATATATATATATATATATATATATCAATGGTAACACGACTCGAAATTTCATGCACAACTCAATCCTCAGATGCTGAACTGAGACTGACCGTTATATTTCATCGAGCAATATTTTATTAAAGGCCAGCATTCAATGATATATATATATATATATATATATATATATATATATATATATATATATATATATATATATATATATATTGTGCATGATTTTCTGGTCACTTCCTGATTTACAAAATGCCGGTTCTCGTTCGATTACCGAAGTTAAGCAATGTCTAATTTGGTCAATATATAAATGGTGTACCACTTAGTAAGTACGGTTACTGTACGTGACTTCCTACAATCCGAAATATTTTTCAGATTTAAATAAGCTACAAAACCTTGATAAGTCTTCTTTTTTTTTTAATCAGTCAAACGCAATCCTTTGTCTGACATTCTGTGCCTTTTACCTTCAATATGTGCTGTGTGTGTTTAATTCACCAAGCCCCTTTTCCTCATTCTGTGTCCCCAAAATTTCAGCTGTCTCTTTCTGATTCTAAATACAGGGTGTTCCAAAAAATTTTACATCAATAATTTTGGCATTTCTTGTTGAACTAACCTCAAATTCTCACAGAATGTATAGAAATATATCAAGATTTTATATGATGGTCGTTCAATAAATAAGGTGAATTTTTCGGTATAAGGACTTCTAATACAGATAGAAGCTTACTTTTTTATTTTTTTAATTTTGTTTTACTTCTTTTTCACATGGATTTAATTTCTTTTGCAGATTAAAAAAAAAAACTTTGAGAGTTTTAGCGATTAACAAAGATGGCCGACCAAGAAGCATGCTCCAGGAGTGAACAGCGGTCAGTTATCAAGTTTTTGGTTGCTGAAGGATGCAAACCAGTTGAAATTCATAGGAGAATGTCAACTGTGTATGGTGCCACATGTTTCAGCCAAAAAATGTCTACAAGTGGGCTAAATTGTTTAAAGAGCAGTGTTGAGGATGAAGACAGGCCTGGGAGGCCTACAGAAGTGAGGTCTCCTGAGGTGATCGAATCAGTCAATGACGTCATTCAGTCTGACAGAAGAACTACTGTGAACTGCTGAGGCAGGTCAAGAAAGACATAAAGAACAAACGCAGGGGTCATTAGTCAGAAGGAGTCATCTTGCATCATGACAACACAAGGCCTCACACAGCAGCCAAAACGGTGCAGACCATCAACGAGCTGGGCTGGGAACTGCTCCGTCATCCCCCTTACAGCCCAAGACCTTGCCCCTTCAGACTTTCACCTGTTTTGTCCCTTGAAAGTGTTCACGAGAGGCCCGATATTTAAAAGTGACGATGAAGTCAAAAGTGCTGTGAGCGATTGGCTGAGACATCAGTCCAAAGATTTTTACGCTGAGGGAATACGGAAGCTTGTGCACAGATGGGAAAAGTGTGTTACAGTGCTGGGTGACTACGTTGAAAAATAAAAAAAAGTAAGCTTCTATCTGTATTAGAAGTCCTTATACCAAAAAATTCACCTTATTTATTGAATGACCCACGTATTTAATGTTTTATTTTTGTTCTGTTTTCAGGTTTTCAGTCATGCCATTCATTCTCAAAGAGAAGTCATTTTGTGTCTTGGAATATGCTTGCACACAGTCACCCCAAGACTGTGCAACATGCCTTCAATGCAAAATTTGAAAAAAACTTCACCAACTGGCAAACAAATTTGGACTTGGCACCAAAAATTTAAAGAGGAACGCTGCAGGGATAAAAGATCTGGTAGACCATTATCAACATCAGCATCTTTGACAAGAGATTAACTACCAATTTGACATGTGCCGTGTCACAGGCAGGGCACATATTGAACACTTATAAAATTGGCCCCATAATAAAGTTATGATGTTCAACACGTAAACTGTTCAATTTTCATTGAGCTAGACTTAATAGTTTTCAAGATAATTGCTTTTAAAATGATGTCAAATTTTGGACGACACCCTGTATAAGTGTCCTTTTTGTTTTTATTTTTCCTTAAAACATCATAGTTGCTCACATGCTCCATCCATGATATTCTTCTGTAGAACCACATGTTTGTCTTTAGCTCCTCATTCGGTCAGTAGTGATTGCCTTAATTCTGAAACATTGAAAAATATTTTGTCCTAATGTAAAATTCATTGTGTCTGTATATAAATATTTTGGAAAACATAATGGTCACTTATCTGGAAAAAAAAAAGAAACAAGAAAAGTTTAAATTTCATTTGAAGCTGCTCATGTTTAGTTCACATTAATGGTTTTGATAAGGAATGAATCCATTTCTCCTTGCTCCAAGAATCTAATTAAAAATATCACTGGCATGTTCCAATTGTTGATAAAAAAAAAGAACAGGTAAATAAATAGTTAGATTTTTCCCATAATTCTTTTACTTGCGGCAGCACCAACAAAGAAAAGCTGTTTAACCCATTGTCAACCTAAAGAGGAGGCCATTCATAATATACATATTAATGCTTATACAAAAATTATCTAGCGTCTAGGTGTATTTTGCATTCAGTTGAGTGATTGTTATACAAGGTTTGATCAAAACGTATCGGGACTTGTGGTATAAAAATAAAACTACAACGCATTTTAATCCCGTATTTAATCTCGTTCGAAGTAGTCCCCGACTGGAGCTACACACTTTCTACAGTGTCGCTTCCAATGACTGAAGCACTGCTGGAAATTCTTTGGGGGCGAAGGAAGACAGTGAGCAGATACCTCGTCGCATTCTCTTGGATTTCCCTGATCTCTTCAAATCATGTTCCTTCCAGGTGAAATTTGATTTTGTGGAAAGAGTAAAAAGTCGTAAGGAAGGGGCAAGATATGGGAGATATGGTTGTTTTGGGCCCTGGAGGATGTTCTCCTTATCCCAAAACCTGCTGCACAAGCCACGGTCACTGATGGAACCTCTTTTGTGTAGTGGAACGACCACACTCTACACACTTCCCTTCAAGGCGCTACTATAAACAACGAAAGTTATCGAGAACGTTGTAACTAAGTGTGTACACGCGACAGGGTTCAAAGTCAATCGGTACCACGTGGCTTTTTCTATAGCTCCGTTACCATAGCAACAGTCTCGATACATTTTTGATCAGACCTCGTATATTGCTTTAATACACCCGACGGAAATACACAAATAGATATCGAATATCGATTACTGAACTGTTCTGAAATATACGTGGCCGTGAATACAGAAAAAAATCTATGTGACAGTGAATGCAGAAAAATCTCCTCGCAGAGCAAGAAGAGACTTCAGGCAACAAAAATATGGTTCTACAGATGAATGCGCCGAATATCATAAACAGGTCATGTGAGCAACGACCAAAAGTTAGAGAAAATGAAAACTAAAACTACACTTACAATTAGAAAAAGACAACTGAAATTTCTAGGCCACATAATGAGGAAAGAGAGCTTAGAAAATATGACACTCATAGGATATATTCAAGGCAAGAAGGACAGAGGAAATTTTGAGTGTAGCCTATCTAACGAGCTCATTTAAATTGTTGGCAAAGTAGAGATTGGGTGTGATTACTAAGAGCTACAAAGGACAGAAACTTGTGGAGAACCATGATCGCGCACAGGTCTTGAAGCGAAACGACACATAGAAGTATGTTGTATCCTTAAAAATATTACACACAGACAAAGGTGGTACTCGAGTGGAAGGAACAGCAACACTGACGTAGATAGAAGAAAGTGAGGTCTAATGTAAAAGAGAATACACTACTGAAAGACAGGGAGTCAACTGACAATTCCGGAAGCCGGTCAGACAGACAGCCAGACTTTGCTATGTCCTGTGCACACTACATATATTACTGATATAGTGAGTTCCCAATAGGTAATAGGGAGAGTGAAACATTTTATTACAACTCTCCCCGAGCTAATTTTCCCATGAAATTTTGCTCAATACCTTTTCTTTTTGGGGTCACGACATAACTGTTTTACTATTTTCCTCTTCCTAGTACTTTTTCGTCTCACCAAAGTAGAAGCTATTTTTTTTTGTCTGCAGTTACCTGTATCCTTGAGATATATATTGCGTGATTGATTGACTCCTTTTCTAAGCAATGATTTTGTTGATGTGGCTTCATATTCGTCGTCAGAAAAAAAACAAAAATTCTCTCGTGTGTCCTTGTGCAACTTTCTACCGGTCGTGATTTCATTCTTTCTGCAAACCAGTGAATATTTCATAAGTAATGAAAATGAAAAGGGGCTGCCATAACCAGCAAGAACGTTAATTATGCATGTCATCCTTTCAATTGTAATACAAAGGCGTGCGGAAAAGTTCCCAGTCTAACCATAACGCTCTTCAACCCGTAAAAAAAAAAAATGTGTATGGTGTTTGATCGTGTGGGTAAATTTTGGAATGTGGATACGACCGGCACTCAGGGAAAAGACGTTGATAAAAATCACGTGACATATGACATAATTGGCCTTGTTCATAAAACCTTGTCATTGTTGCTGATTTCTGCTGTATTGAGCTTTCATTATCCGACAAATGCGCTTTTTTATCATTTTTCTTATTTATTTTGATTATATTTTTTCTCCTCCATCCCTTTTGTTATCCATTCGTTTTTAGTTTATTTTTGCCGGGGAGGGGGGGTTCTTTCGACAACTAATTGCTGTATATTTTTTAATATCCTGTTTTTTACCCTATCTCGTCATCCATTTTTCACATTTCTTCTTCTTCTTCTTCTTCTTCTTCTTCTTCTTCTTCTTCTTCTTATGTACTTTTTCTCTTCTTCTTCTTCTTCTTCACTTTTTCTTTTCTTCTTCCTCTTCTTCTGTACTTTCCTTCTTCTTTTTCTTCTGTACTTCTTCTTCTTCTTCTTCTTCTTCTTCTTCTTCTTCTTCTTCCGTACCTTTATTCTTCTTCTTTTCCTTTTCTTCTTCCGTACGTTTTTATCTTTCTCTTCTTCTCCCGTGCGTTTTTCTCTTCCTCTTTCGTACGTTCTTCTTCTTCTTCTTCTTCTTCTTCTTCTTCTTCTTCTTCTTCTTCTTCTTCTTCTTCACTTTTTCTTTTCTTCTTCCTCTTCTTCTGTACTTTTCTTCTTCTTCTTCTTCTTCTTCTGTACTTTTTCTTCTTCTTCTGTACTTTTCTCTTCTTCTTCTGTACTTTTTCTTCTTCTTCTTCTTCTTCTGTACTTTTTCTTCTTCTTCTGTACTTTTTCTCTTCTTCTTCTGTACTTTTTCTTCTTCTTCTTCTTCTTCTTCTTCTGTACTTTTTCTTCTTCTTCTGTACTTTTTCTCTTCTTCTTCTGTACTTTTTCTTCTTCTTCTTCTTCTGTACTTTTTCTCTTCTTCTTCTGTACTTTTTCTTCTTCTTCTTCTTCTTTTTCTTCTGTACTTTTTCTCTTCTTCTTCTTCTTCTTCTTCTTCTGTACTTTTTCCCTTCTTCTTCTTCTTCTTCTATACTTTTTCTCTTCTTCTTCTTCTTCTTCTACTCTGCCATTTTTCTATTCTTACTCTGATTTTTCCTCTTTTTTCTTTTCTGTTTTCTCCTTCTCTAGTTCTTTTCTCTTCCTCTCCTTTCTATTTATCTTCGTCCCCCGCCATTTCCCATTCAATATTACTCCTTCTTTCCATTTCTTTTTCTCTTCTTCTCGTCTTCTTAACTTTTCTTGCTCTTTCTTCTTCCTTTCTCTACTTTTTCTTCTTCAGTCTTCTTCAGTCTTTTTCCCATCCTCTTCCGAGACTTTTTCTTACACTCGTACCTCCACTTCTTTCCTACTTTTATTTCTCTCTATCATCGCTGACAACAATTCACTTTCTTTTGCTACATCCTTTCGCTTTAATGACTTTATTCTCGTAATTTATTTTCATTTATTTTCGTTTTCTTGCTTTCTTTCTCTGTTTAATTATTTCATTTCCAGAGTGTGTGCGTCCGTTGTTAAATATATTACACAGAAAAACAGACGTCACCAAAAACAAACTTTAAACAACGGAAAATTGAAATTAGATTAAACAGAAACACAATTTAAACAATACACGATGTCATGAAATTACATCGTGGTCTATTTTTAAAAATAGCTGTCATCTGGACTTGCCTATGAAATGCAATCGTAAGATCAACACATTAAAGAGGCTTGGAACAATGCTACACCATCTCTCATTATAAATCCTTTTAGATGTTAATAATATTAAGAAATAGAACTTAAGATTCCTTCCAAACTCCAGATCCACTGAATGCCTAATACATGTAATAGAGTTTCTTACATTAAACCGGACGTTGACTGCTCGATGACCCAAGGCAGAATGCGAAAACGCGTCTCTGCGCATCATGGCTTGACTCAGGTTTTCGGTATTAAATGATAAAATGAACTTTATATATTGACCAGTAGAAATAACTCCAGCTAAAAGATACAGACTGTGATTTGGAGCCGATACGACGGATATAAATTCCTTGATTCAACACCGCAGAAGACAGAGAGGCAGAGAGAGAGACACAACTGAGATGTCGACATGCAGAGGTCGGTCAAGAACGCCGCAAGCAGACTGAGACTGAACCCGATACTTTTCAATCTTCATCATTTCGTCGCCACCGTCTTCACAAAACATCAGTCGACAGCCATTACAAGCAATCTTTCTCTTTCTTTCTTCCTTCCCCACTCTGTCACCTTTTACAACAGTAACGAGTAGTATGCTGGATATGTAAATATGTAAATATGTAAATAAATTATATATTTATTTACCAAAATACGACGTATTCCTTGTTCCTCGAATTTACGTTTGCTTAGGCGAAGAAGAAATTAACTGCTTTAGCAGAAACTAGCAGTAGAGCCCGGCGTTGCACGGGGATGTAACAGTAAGAGATAGATCAAGTATCGACCATTATAAAGACTGAAAAATAAAATTGACAAAGATTATTGTTTAAGGTTGACGGACACGCATGTCTTAATTAGTTTTTGTTTTGTTTTTGTTTTTTTTGTTTTTTACGAATTGATCAAACCCAAATTCAAACAAAAACATTGTTTTCAATCGTTATGAGTCTCCCGATTGAATAGAATTTTATTATAAACAATTGTCTTGTAAATGGAATTTTTAAAGCATTCTGAATATTAAAAATTAATGAAAAAAGCGTGCAAGACAATAAGAAACACTACCTGCCAAAAAAAAAGTGAAGTTTTGTTTTATCGGCTGAAAAATGTAGGAAATCCGATCCCATATGTAAAGGAACACCCACACACAAACAACCTGGGTTTTTAACCCGATGTGAGTTGTCCCCCTTTCATTCTCACGATGTCGCTTAATCGTGTTTTCCAATTGATTTTGTGCAAAAACAATTGTATTTTTCCCATTTTGGGCGCTGTTAGAACCACCACAAAGGTAATTTTATGTAGTCCTGTGAAGTTTTGTTGAAATCGGTTGAAAAATGTAGGAAATCCGATCCAATATATAAACGAACACACACACACACACACACACACACACACACACAATCTGCGTTTTATAATAAGTAAGATAACAACAGCGACAAGTTCTGCCTTCCAGGTTATTCATTCTTCATTTCATTTTTCTGCTATATATATTATAGCCTGTTTATTTATTTATTAGTTTTATTTATTTTTTACTTTCAATACATATATCCAACCATAAAAAAGTCGCCCCCATCCCACCATAAACAATAATGAACGTACTGATGAGGTAATTAAGAAAGCTATTAAAAATCTACGGAAAAATAAAGTATCAGTCGCCATTGAACTTTTGAATCACTCTAATGCCTCTGATCTAGCTGACATCCAGACCTTGAACTCAATCTTTCACTCAAATAGCAGACTCCCCCACGCATTTCCCCAGTAATTCTGAGAAAACACGCTTGATCACTTCCATACTTTCTTCCGAACTCATGTCTTGCTCTGCAGCTCTGTCCTCTTAGCAATTCCGACCACACCATATCTCTTTTCGTTCCTCTATCAGACACGAACCTCCTATTAACAGTATATAATTCTGTTATCAACGCGCTGATCGGAATGCATTTAGTGATTTTTTTTTCGCAATGACTCTTGGGATACAAAGTGAAACCACAGTCTTCTTGTTTCTCGCCTGCCTGTTCAACTGCTAGAGCCCACATGAATCACATCTTCCGGCTATACCAGCTCTGTCCTTTAGGCAATTCCATTCAATCAAAAACCCTACAGAAAAAAAAAACTGTCTCAAAAAACACTTTGAATTGCATTTCAATCCTGATCACAGACTAAACTTAAATTGTCCACAGAAAAAAGAACATATACAAATATCCAACCATTACAAAGTCTGTCCCCAAACATAAACAATAATGAACGTGCTGATGAGGTAATTAAGAAAGAAAAAACTAAGGAAAACTCACTCGCCATAGAAGCTGAACTTTTGAAAATAGCTTACTTTTTCCTAGATCTCTCTATTTTATGATAGAAGATTATAAACAGAAATTCACCCATAAATAGCGAGGTCTATCATGTATTAATGTAAGAGAAAGGTAACTCCCAAGACCCTCACATATACAGAGGTATCTTAAATGGATCTATTATAGTGAAAGTATTACTGAACATTATAGGCTCCCGTCGTTTTATGAAAGTCAACTCCTCACGACCGAGTTTGGTTTCCGTCCTATTAAGGGATGCAATGATGGCCTATATATCATCAAACAACTCCAGCAAATTGCTTACCTTCCTTAACTGTTTACCTGTTTTCTCGAACTCACGGCACAATATGATCACATCAATAGAGACGTCGTCCTCTCATACATTAATAACCGCCTTCCAGGCTCCTAGACCACTGACCATCTAATAGAAGGAATGTATCGATCTACAGAACCGTACATGACTGGGGGAAACCCCAATACGAGAATATTTCAGACATATATATCGGACATCACTCCGTTTCGCGAGGCTCGTCCCTTAATCGAGACGCCATCCCGCCAACCCTTCAAAGGAATGCCATCGAACGAGGACCAATAACCCCAGACGTCTTCACTGGAGGAAAAATAAATCTGTCCATAAGAGAATATTTAACTAATATATATATATATATATATATATATATATATATATATATATATATATATATATATATATATTTATATATATTTATATATATATTTATATATATATATTTATATATATATATATATATATATATATATATATTTATATATATATATTTTATATATATATATATATATATATATATATATATATATATTTATATATATATATTTATATATATATATATTTATATATATATATATTTATATATATATATAAATATATATATATATATTTATTTATATATATATTATTAAAAAGATAGACATTAAACGTTTTTGGTTGTAATATTTATTATATATATATAATTTCACGACACGTGTTTCTGGTCTGGTCTCGAACCGTCTTCAGGTGAAATTTTTTATATATATATATTAATTTTTCTTCATGTTCAATGTGGAATATTCTCGATATGAGACATTCTGTTTTTGTTGGCATATTTTCTTTTATATATAAGAGTTCTTTCATAAAACAATATTGTCCATATAAATATCGGCATTTAATATTTTAATGTTTTATATATGTGCTCTTGGATCTGTTTCTATTTTGGCGTGTTCCTGTATATATATATATTTATAATATAAACTTATTTGTACTTATACAATACACACACATACGCACATACAACATATAAGAAAAATTAATTATTTATATAAAAAATCTCATTTATATGTTATATATATATATATATATATATATATATAAATATATATATTATATATATATATATTTATATTTATATATTTATATATATATTTATATATATATATTTATATATATATATATATATATATATATATATATATATATATTTATATATATATATATATATATATATATATATATATATATATATATATATATATATTATTCCACGTCCTGTGCGATAGACCCCCGGCTCAAGCCCGGACCAGATCAAAACAAAAATATAACTAAGATTAGTGTCATGTAAACTATGACTACTCTCTTTTTCGCAATGTTGGGAAAATCTTATTAATTTAATTTACAAAACAGCGGAAACATTCAGAAGCCAGTAAAATGCGGTGAGGGGGATATTAGTCAGTGTTTGAATATAAGCCTTTCTTTTTTCTCTTTACATATAAGACAATGATTTTCCATATGCTAGTTCGAGTTGCTCAGAAATGTATATAAATAAAATTTTAAAAAATGGGCTTGTAAACACAAAACAGCCTTCAGTCTTTGACCGTAAAATTAAATCACCGAAGAGAACGTATCGTTTGTATTTATTTAAGCATTTCACCCCGAGCAAAGCGGGAGTGCCTCTAGTACGAAATGTGTTACAGATAGTGAGAGCAAGAGTAAAGAGGGGTGTTTAGGGAAAGGATAAAGAGAAGGACGAGGATCAAGATCAAGGCATCAGAAGATGTCGATTGACATTACATTCGAATATTTGTTGATTATAGCTATCAGTGAAGCAAGTAAGAGGAAGTGAGTTCCACTGTCGGGAAGTGCGAGATAAGAAGGAGTTAGAGTAGAAGAGATGGCTACATTTAACTCGAGATTTGGTTGGATAAAAAGTGTCCTATTTATTTTGAATTACTACAACCATCGCAAAATGATGTTTCAAAACACTGATGAGAAACTGGCTTTTTTGAATGACGCATTAAAAATAGAATTTTCTTTGGTAAAATAGTCAACTAGCGGTTTTTCTGCATGCCAACGTCCATTTCCGCGTGGCAAATATCCCGGAGCAAGCAATCATGGAGTAAGTATGGAAAGTACTTCCGCGTGCCTCTTTTTCTCCAGACATTTTCATATTCAGATTATTTCTTATTTGTCTTCAGGCAACACGTTTTTGCTATACAACGGTTTCATCAAATGTGAAACTGTTCAAAAATTCTCAAGACAATTCAGTGATGGAATACGCAGTCTTCTATAAGATTATGTGGCATGAGAGAAAACTAGAGAAATATTTTATGACTGAATAATGATTTACGATATGTATAAAAGATTTTATCAAACTTTGCATCAACTTCATATGATGGCCAGCAAGATTTAGAAGAAAATGGCGTACTTATGTTGTAAATATGCTAATCTTGTAAAATCCTCTACTGGAGTATAGGGATAAAACTTACTTCTATAGGGCCACATCCTTCCCACACTGACTATTGTTGCTGTCGTTACCGTAGCAAGTAGGTTTTACGCAGTGGAGTTGAAAAAACCACACCAAACTTCATATGACCTTTTCTTAAACTGAAGACTAATAAATGCTGAAGTACGTACCTCTATGCATTCGCTAAATATATATATATACCATGATGAAAAAAGGTCCCAAATTTGATGAAAACAAAGTTTTATCATCAAAATGTCTGTTGTTATTAAAACCAAAGTATTTTTGAACATTTTATTACATTTTTAAATCTTTTCTAGCACATTCGAAATTATGTTTAAAAATCTGGTTTTTCTTACCTTAGCGATGGGCCAAAGATCCGTATGGGGAATTTAGCGTATTTTTGCGGTAAAAAAAAAAAACCCAAAAAACCCATTGTTTTGGAAATTCTTGCAAAAATCAATTGTCAGATTTTAATGAAATTTTCAGGACTTACTCACAAATGAATCAAATTATTTTTTAAATTTTTTTGTTTTAGAATTTTCTTTCTTTTTTTTTTTTGCATTTGTTACCCAAAATTTCTTATTTTTATGAAATTTCGAGAAATTAACATTCCACACTCTTCATATTTATATTAGCTAAAAGCAGGAATCCTTGGAGAATTTAAATCATTAAACCATTTACCGAAAATAAGCTCTAAATCATGAAATCAAAACTGCAATAAAAATTTGATATTATTTAATTAGAAAACATTTTAATTGCTTTTATAAATAAGATAAGAAAAAAAAATTCGCGTTATATTCAATTGTTTTTACAACTAAAGCACCCATAGTTCAACATTAATTACGCATCAATCTGTCATCAAACTATCAACACGTTAAATAAACAGCTACCGCTGTGTCAATAAATGTATTTCTGCGATATTATAAACTTAAAATAAATTACAGTGTAACCCGGATATAAGAGACCCGGATATAAGAGAAACCCGGATATAAGAGAGATTTTCTCCGGTCCCAAATTAGAACCTGTGTTAATGTATATAGAATAGACCAAACCCGTATATAAGAGAAACCCGGATATAAGAGACTTCGTCTCCGGTCCCGACAATTTTCTTATATCCGGGTTACACTGTATATTGGTTTACATTCAGTTTAATTATACTTTAAATCAGCTAATATTCCTAAATTAAAGTTACAGAAAATTATATTTTATTTTGGGAAATTCTTTCTAAAAAAGAGAATTACAGGGCGCTAATCAGATAATTTAGAAAAATAAAATGTCTTTCCAGTCAACGTAAATTAGGTTTTGAAATACAGCAACGTATTTTGCTTATTAGAAATATTAGATTTAATCTATTAGCTTGAAATTAAAACTAAAAATAAAAGCTTCAAGAAAGATTTTTCATTTTAAAAATTCATTTAAAACCTTAAGTATCGCGTTTTCTGTGGTAGTACCTAGTCTAAAGAGTTCAGTTTGTTCTGGGGTAAGTAAGACCGAATTAAGAGCCATAGGGGCCCTAAGCACTTAAAAAAATGTAACCCCCCATACATTTGCGAGCTAGGTATGCTAGCATAGTCTCGGAGAGTGGTATAAATAAAGGATATCAACTGAGAAAGGATATCATGGAAACGCTGCTGGAAATAAATACAGAATTAACCGAAGGCACATCACGAGAGGCTGATCATCAATTCTAACCCAGAACAACATTAACCAAGAAAGAACCAATCAGAGCTGAGCTCTCACTGCCAAATGAGCCAAGACCAGATCCTAACAGAACTGGTCGTATAATCAACAAACCCACGTGTTACATAATTGAATGAACATATGGCTAGAATAATTCCAAACATACATGAAGGTAGTCGACATCTGTTCACAAAAATTAAATCCCATTAAGTTAATTAGTAATACTAACTTAATCAAGAGGGCAGGTGTGATGTATTGAATAAATACAAACCTTGAAATTTCCCGTGACTCATTCCCTTATTAACCAATCAGATTGTCAATAAAGATATGCCGCGGGTTAATTGTCTCCCCATTAATAATGGCGCCCCCTTGATTCAAATGTTAGTCTTGTTCGACTAATTTTTTAGACGTGTAGAACATTATATTTTTACAATTTCTGTGGTGCCCCTTTCCTTGATGACCTAAGAATGTGCTTATTTTGCTTAATGGTTAATCCAATCATGGTACGAAGAGATGATTCCTAACTTTCCATGGGTATTTCTAGGAATGCAATCAACCCAGTCAGATCTTGAACTCGACAAGGCGATTCCTCTTTCCGTGCCAATAACCACGACGCCACACACTGTGAAAGTGGCATATGGCTATAAAAAATCATAAAATGTAATTGAACATCTAAATATTATTTCTTAGGCATTATGATTAAAATAGTTTGATTGCTATTGTGTTTTCTTCTGTCAAAATTCGTAAACTGCTGTAAACCAATTAAGTTCAAAACAATTCCTTGCCTGCGTAAAGTGCCGTCCAATCTTCTTCTAGGTCGAATATAGGTTAATTATTTTGGTTGGTTGTCTTTTAAATTATTTTGGCGAATTTATCTTACACTTGAATTGTCGTTCTTACAGAGAAGGAACACGCATTAGAATTTAGTAAATGAAATCTAATTTTAACTTGTTTCGAGCACGATGCATTTCTCCCGGTTCCAGAGAGAGTAATTTAACCTTAAAAAAGTAAATTGGCGTAATTAAATAACTACAGAAACTTTGTAACCTCAAAGATACGAACGTTGATTGTTTTGAAATATGTAAATTTGTCCTAATTCGCTTGTCTCTTTTTCTGTTCTTTTCAACAAACATGGATTTTTTTTTTTTTTTTGGTGGGGGAGTTGTGTTTAAGTAAGACTATTATTTCATTGAAAGTATTTCCTTCTTTCGGTCTTAAAGTTGTTTTATTTTTTATCTGGCAGCACGATGGGTCATCTATGGGGAAACCATCATTTGATCCAGTGTGATTTACCGCTCGTCCACGGAGAACATCTCACCATCAAGGTCCTATGTTCCGTTTATAAAGGAACACACCTCCCTCTTCACTCCGATTATTAAAAAGGTGAACAGAACCTTGCTTGCTGCAAAGTTTACCGTGGCCTAGAAGTAAAGCAAACTGGATCCAAGAGAGACATTGGTTCGATCCTTGCAGAAGAACGCATTGTCTTTACTAAGATTTCTGCAATGAGCAGATTCTTTGAGAGGGATATTGTAAACTGACTTTCAATATATGGACGAATTGGTCACGGTAAAAAAGCAGTTTCCCTGGTGGGGTAAAATGGGATAGAGATTCGATTAATGTTGGGGACACTTTTATTTTTTCTTTAGTAAAATTTCGGCGGGTTGTTGTTAATTTTAATGTTTAGGAAGAAAAAAAACAAAAAAACAAAATATGTTTAGCAACTCAAACAAGTATCACCAGTAAAAAAAATAACGTTTGTCCTAATCAGAAATTACCCCTGACGATGGATTCCGCGGTCGAAGTGGTAGCGACACGATTGGACTAAAAAAAAAAAGCGTTTTCCCTGATTTAAAAAGGGATTCAGGTTCGATTTCTGTCAGAGGCCCAGTTTTTTCTTTAGCACGTCATCTCAATCTGATTTTAATAAGAAATAGATTAATTTTTAAATGGAATTTTATCCGAAGCTTAGATATGGCACAAGACCCAAATTTAGGAGCACCTAGTGAGGGTCGCATTCACGACTCAGTAATTTGATCTAGTGAGACAAACTTGCTCACCATTACACCACGTCGAAGTGTCTGAGATTTACGTTAATCCCTCACTGATTCAGGTTGTAACACAAGGTCGGTTTTTAACGTGGGTACCCGAGTGTTTCCACTCGGGCCTTTGGTCTAAGCTGGTCTTAGCTTGTCTAAGCTAGTCATAGCTTGTCTGAGCTGGACAGAGCTTGTCTAAGCTAGTCGTAGCCGGTCATACCACCGCTACGTAACAGTTATCACACAACCTTGGGGGGGGGGACGCAATGGAGCAGACAAGGCCGCCGGCACGGAACAGATACTACATCTGCAACCTCCATCCCGTCGAGGAAAAAAACACCTCTCTTCCTCTACCAATCCCTCTGAAAGAATCCGGAAGGAAAGCCCCTAATCAACCCGTAGTTCACTACAGTAAGAAGCCTGACACCGCTATTTATACACCTGGCGGAAAACATTCATAAGTCCAGCGTGTCACGCTCGAACCTCGGTGTCGGTAGTTCTCATATGACAATACGTCACCGAGATCCGAACCCACATGGTCGGTTTTCAACGTGGTGATCCAAATGTTTCCACTCGGGCCGCTGGTCTAAGCTGGTCTTAGGTTGTCTAAGCTGGTCAAAGTTGGTCTTAGTTGGTCAGAGCTTGTCTAAGTTAGTCGTAGCAGGTCATACCACCGCTACTCAACAGATGTCCCGCGGCGGTAGGGGTAAAACTCAAGGGAGGAGAGAAGGCCTCTGGCACGGAACATACTACAAACGCAGCATCTACTACGACGGGGAAAAAAAAAACACCTTCTTCTCCCCTGCCAACCCCTCCGGAAGAATCTGGGTGGAAAGGCCCTAAATGATTTTCTAAGTGCAACTTAAATGTGGTACAAGGCCGAAGGCATGGGGCATCCAGTGAAGATTGAACTCACTTAGTTGTAATGGTTCTAGCGAGACAATCTTGCTAACCATTACACAACGTCTAGGAGGCCTATTTATTATTATCACTATTCCCGTTCATTTTATTGGGCACACGTCTTTTAGTTGCTATATAAGTTTTTTTTTTCTGTTTTTCTTAAGCATTGACATTAATCGCAACAGCAAATATGTTCCCCCCCCTAATCAAATTGTTAAAGGCTCTACTCGGCTTTTGTAAAAATGATTACATTTTCGATTCCTGTCAGGAGGCATTTTTTATTGTGGGACTTCTCGACCAGGCCGGTTGATATTAATTTTATAGTTAAGGAAATAAAAAATAAGGCTATCAACACAAACACCTGTACCAACTAAAAATAATGTTTATATATATATATATATATATATATATATATATATATATATATATATATATATATATCGAAGAACATTTATTTAATCACTAATGTATTATAACATGATGTTCCGTTGAATAGAAATGACAATGGATCATTATTGAGTTATTTACACTATTTTCATTCGGACTGTTGTTCTCGTGTTTGTTGTTATTACAACGTTTCAGTTGCTGTGCCCTCTGGCCTTCATCAGGTGTAACCTACAGGAAATTCCGAACTGAACACTTCATTTAATCTACGGAGGTACAACGACAGAAACGTTGTGATAACAACAACAAAGATGAGGACAATAGTCCGAATGCAAATATTATGAATGATGATAAATCCTAATTAACGAAATTCAGGCAGAAAATCTAGTGAGTTATTCAACTTTATATATTTTATGAAAAACACTGTACCGCTACAGTAAGTACCTGACACCTTATGCTATCCTCTAGAATTATAAGAGCCAAATCAGGCCGTAAATGGAGCATTGTTGCCATATTTAGGCGGGAGCTGCGCAGATCTCATTTTCCAGTCCCGATAAAGATCAAGAGCGTCTCCGAATCCATGTTGGAGAAGAATTATTTTCCACCGTCCAACCTCTGTCTCACGGGCGGGTTGTGGTGAGCTTCTGACTACTCTATCGTTACTTCTATGGAAAGTGATTAGACAAACTATATTCCTTGGTACCGCCACGTCTAACCTCCAATGTTAGGACCCTCCATGCCACTTACATAGTAGCAACCACCCCCCATATTCCATCAGCGAGAAATAAGTTCCACTCAAACAGTTTCTCCCCGCGAACCAATGCTGATGTCTCCCAGATCTCTAGAATCTTAACCTATTCAAGTCTAGAGTTAACCTTTGTCTTACCTTCCAATCCATATAAACTATCCTCTGTGGTGATTGTATAATTGATAAAATAAATGAAAAACAAAACACAATAAGAAAAAAAGAAATAATAAAAAAAGAAAAAAGAAGAAATTCCCAGGATGCTCCTTGACAGGAAGAACAAAATGGTGCATGCGCGAATAAAGAGGGGCTTCCTGGCGCCAAAGACAAACGAGAAGTATCATTATCTTTTGCCCTGAACTTTCAATGGATAAACACGTGTCTTTTGCTCGGGAAGGCATTTCTCTTCAAGAGACTGTTGTTAAAGTTCTCAAATCCATTTCCAGTGTCCTTACATTTGTACCTTTTATTTCAGGAACAAAAATTCAACACGGATGTGGAGTTTGAACATGATCACCACAAACACCAAAAAAAAAAAAAAAATTTAAAACTCCAAACCTTTAACCTAACCCTCTACTTCGAGTGCCCTCCGGGCCTGGTATAAAAGGAACCTTACTGTAAAAAATAACAAAACAAAAAAAAAACGGTAAATTTTGAATATACCATAAAAATCTGCGCACAGCATGCCACGCTTGTAAGCCATCATTTACACAAGGAGTCGGCAAATATTTTGCTATCTATATTTATTCCGACAGGGTTTTAAAATCATTCAGTGTGCCAACAATATACGTACTTTTATAAACGTCATGATAAATATACCTGTTCTACAAATAGATTTTATATCGTAATATATATTATATATTAAAATTGAAACAGCTAAATCTCTTCAGTATCTGTCGATATTATTAGGTTAATAATACCCAGAAATTCATACACAGATGTCCTCAAGGACACATAGCACAGTGGATTAGATAGATCCAGTGGCAGGACCCAAAAAGTGTGGGTTCAATACCTGGTTAAGGCGGTGGAGAACTTGGAGAGAGGAATTAAGAGGTGATAGCTGATAACTGACATCCAATAAAACTAGAACATACCCGTGAACAAAATAAAGGGCTCATTCATGAAATATATTTGTATACGTTTTTATAAAAAAAAAAATAACAAAAAAAGCACTATTTACATTATTGGGACTATTGTCCTCATCTTTGTCTCCATATTTATGAGAACGTTTCGGGCGTTGTACGCTACGGCTTTCTTCAGGTGGTTAGAATATCGAACAGAACCCTTTATTTCGCTCACTGGGGTAGATTGTTCTAGTTCCATGTGCCATGTTTAATGGATGTCACTTATCAGTTATCTCCTGTTAATTCCCCTATCCAAGTATTTCATCTTTGGGGCCATATTTATCACAACGTTTCGGCCGTCGTATGTTCCGGCCTTCTTCAAGTGGTTCGAACGTCGAACTAAACCCTTTATTTCGCTCACTGGGGTAGACTATTCTAGTTCCACGTGTTATGTTTAATGGATGTCAATTGTCCGTTATCCATTAAATATGGCACGTGGATCTAGAACAGTCTACTCCAGTGAGCGAAACAAAGGGTTCAGTTCGACATTCCAACACCCTGAAGAAGGCCGGAGCGTACAACTGCCGAAACGTTAAATATGGCAACAAAGATGGTGTAAATAGTTTCTAGATATCTTCTTTGCGTTGTAGTAGTTATTTGTTCGTACTTTGTGATGTCATTTGCGGCTGCGTGCCATTGCAAATTGCTTGCCGTGGCACGAGTGCCGTTGATTGCCGGCTCCTGCTTTACACACAGACACGTGTTACGGTACCTGTTTCACTATTATTCGACCTATATTTATGTCCGTCGTGCGTGTCGCTAGATGTTCGTGTCTGATGACGTTTGATGCCGATATAAATTGCCGCTCGAAAAATGTCTGTTAGACTTTGCTTAAGATTTTTTTTTTCTTTTCTTTTTCTTGTTTTCATTTTGTTTTAATGCTACGTTCGTTAATGTCTGCTTAACTGTAGACACGGCGTTCGTTAAATAAAGCCAAATTTGTAGAACACTACTACCTGTCACGCCGTCTCTTGACATGTATTTGAAATTTTCATTCTATCACAGTATTCATTTATTGTATATAGATTGTCAAATATTTTTTTCCTTTTAACTTGTGTCTAACGTTCTTTGATTTTCTATTATTCAATAAAAGACAGTTACAAATTTATATATATATATATATATATATATATATATATATATATATATATATATATATATCGTGTATTTAGAAAGCAATCCTTCATTAATGCATATTTCATTAAAGACAACTGACAATAATGACGATTAAGATTTTTTATTTAATTTTCATTCGGATTTACTTTATTCAATAAAAGACGATTAAAATTATATATATATATATATATATATATATATATATATATTGATTTACTATTATTTCATTAAAGAAAAACAATAATGAGTTAAGAATTTATTATATATATATATATATATATATATATATATATATATATATATATATATATATATATATATATATATATATATATATATGTATTTCGGAAGCAATCCTTCATTAATGCATATTTCATTAAAGACGACTGACGATAATGACGATTAAGATTTTTATTTAATTTTTCGAAAAAAATGTTTTCTTTTTAGACACAGAGTGTTTATAAACTGTTCAAATGTTCTGTAATTCCCAGCGCTTTCGGCTATACTTTTAGCCATTATCAAGGATGATTTTATTTTTGCTTTTTACCTGGATGTATGGGTTGTATGTATGTTTCTAGAATTATAGGAATGCTTTATTTACCGAACACAATCAGCACATTGTGGCCGTGTTCGTAGTTGATATTATTAAGTGTTGGCCTTTTCTTTTTTATTATTATTAAAGCTTCCATTATTTTTAATCTTTTTTTTTTTTACATGTGAATGAGGTTATTATGTTTGTATTTTCTACTAGTATGTTTCAGATGGAGTCTGGTTAGTTTGTGTGTGTGTGTGTGTGTGTGTGTGTGTTTAAATGGTTTTTAATGCAGCTGTGGTCGGATAGGTGTAACGTAAGGAATCTGGATAGGCTTTTGTTTTTTAAACTGCATTTTTATCCATCTATCCATCTTCCTGCCTGAAGATTCGAGAAGTCTTTTCAGAAAATAAATTTCTCGAATATTCAGGTCTGTAGATGAAGTTGGATAAAAAAAAAATAGTGTTTAAAAAACAGAGCTTCTATTCGTATATGAGTATCCACCAAAAATAATGTTGAAATAAAAAGTAAAAAAAGTACAATATGCCAGATTTAATCCATTTCCTATATATATATATATATATATATATATATATATATATATATATATATAAATGATGACCCTTTATTCTCTCTTTAAATCCGATCGAGCACCTCTGGAGAAAGACTAATTTCAAAAAAGTGGCTGCTACTGCTATTAACGCACCGCTCTTCAATTCCGGATTGAGCCCTCTTGGCCACTTGTGTTTGTATACATCTTGTATATAATACGTTAAATTTTCCATTTCTCTCCCGTGCGCAGACAGCCCGGTTTGAAGCAATCGGACGTCAATCACACTGATGAACACACACACACACACACACACACACACACATATATATATATATATATATGATAAAAAAGTGATCAATATCAGGAACAGAGCGTATATAAATATAAAAGTGAATACTGAAGCCAACACCCAAAGGGATAGATTATATGGATAGGAGAGGAAGATAGCGATTAACTCTTGGTTAAGATTGTAGTGGTCGAGGAAATATCCTCTTGGAAGTTTGTTCCACAGAGCAGTGGTTCGCAAGAAGAAGCTGTACGAGTGGAACTTACTTCTCGTCTATGGATTACCGAGGGAATGTGTGTGGTTTGCGACAATGCAAGTGGCATGGCGGGTCCTAGACGTAAAGGTTAGGCCTGACCGAACCAAGGAATGTAGTTCGTCCGAGCACTTTCCATGTAATAGCGATAGAGGAGTGACTCGCCACATCCCGCCTGTAACAGAGAAAGAGTTTGGAGGCTGGAAAATAATTCTTCTCTTATTGTTTTTGAAGCATTTGCAACAAATTTTATATTAATTCTAGATAAATTCTTTTCACTTGTAGTCTTGTGTAATGCGTCTAGTTTAATCAAGACTATATTATTTTTCTAATTCTATAAAAATGGCGTAGGTTTAATGTGGAAGACTAAAAATTAATGGACTTTCTGTAAATTTTCATTTTAATAAATTACGTTCATTTTTTTAAAATGAAGACTGAATTCTATAGGCTGAAATTTTTTATTTAAATTCCAAGATGTTTAGAGTCTTCGGTATGACGATAAACTACATCGGGCAGCAAGCTCTCTGATCGGGAGGTTTTTAGAGGCGTAGAAGCCCCTCTTAATTACTGTTGTTCCCACGTCCAGCCTGCTCGGTGTGGAAGCACCGGTAAAGGTCCCACCTATAGGCAAATACAGAACCCCTAAACTGGGGTCAAAACAACAATGAAAATAGATTTTTATAGTAAAAATGCCAGCAATACGTTTTTGAAAAAAATATTACCAGCAATACTCTCAACAAATTACCAGCAATGACTCTTAATAAAAACCCTCTTTACAAAAATATGTCAATGAAATCTGAACTACAAGCTGATAACTTACAAAGAACCCATATTCTATTCATACGAACCTATTCTAAAAACCTTGTCGACACTAAACAACCCATTAAAGTGTTGATATGTCGTAAAACAAAATAAACCAAACGAAACCAAGATGACTAACATTCATTTCTTAGGATAAGTTTTTCAGACATTTTTGTAAATTCCTACTTCAGATTTGATGTTGCTGCTCAGGCATCAAGATATTTCGTAAACTAATTGACTGACGCTTGTGGCATGCAATTAACTGCGTTATACCATATTGCATTCCATACATTTCCAGAAGAATTTGCGTTTACCACTAGAAAACACCAGTTTAATTTCACGTCCATTAAGTTTATATTCTTTCATAAAAATGACTATGCATCAACATGCATAGGTCTAGATATATACAATTAGATAATTTCTCGCACTCCAATATTTTTTTATACTTTTAAGTAAACCCTATACAAAGCTCGAGAGCTACTCAAGGTAGAGGGTTTCCTGGTAAAATGGTTAGACTGAATGAAATGAGTGAAAGACGAAAGTGAAATGGTAAGAAGTGTAGATTATGTAGGTAAAATCTTACAATATGCACTTGATTTGAAGAGGTCAGTATTGCAGTGTTCGGGGAAGCATTCTCGCTGGAGACTGTTCTGCAATGTAGGATAGATAAAATAACCCATTAAAGTGTTGATATGTCTTAAAACAAATTAAACGATTTAGAAAGGAAGTACCATTGTACTTCCTTCTTAAATCGTTGCTCTAATTAATGAAAAGGAAAATGAAGCAAATAAATAAAAAAAATCTTTCGGGATCAGGTGTCACTCGGCCGGAAGTTAGGGAATTTCGGATGCAAGCTTAAATAAGCAGAGTCTTCGTTAGTGTTGTGGCCTGTTTAGGGGCCAGAAAGAAAAGACACGGAAGACGAAGGTAGGTTGAAAAAGTATATTGAAGATATATACAAAACAATAGTGTTAGTAAAAAGTAGATTAGCATTGCGTCTACTAATCCACTCTACTTCACACGATATTTGCCTGACCCCCCCCCACCGTGTTTTCACTCGGGCCGCTGGTCTAAGCTGATCTTGGCTTGTCATATCTAGTCCAAGCTCATCAGAGCCGGTCCAAGCTAGTCGTAGCCATGATACCACCAGCACAGGGACGGAGCCCTGTGACCGGTAATTATCCGAGTGCGTACACCCCTCCAAGAAGGAATTTACGCACCCCCACTCCATTTCACACTCTGCTATCCGACTCTTGCAGTTTGTATTTATGAGAGGAGGAAGAGTTCATTCTACTGTAGGAGGGTTTACCACAACAGTTAGACTAGTTAACTTACGAACCGCTCGTTGGCGATGGACATACCATCGGTGGAAATGCAGAGAAAGCGAGTCAGAAATCCACATTTCATGGTGCAAAGATAGGCAGAGTAGTGGTAGGAAGGAGTAAGTAGTCAAAGAGAGAAAAGAGAATTATTGCTGGTCGATGATCTGATAATCAATAAAATTACAGCGAAGGTATCCCGAATGTCACTAACCTACTCCTTACCAGACTGTATCATGTGAATCGGTGAATAAATAATCCAATATTATAAAAACATGATTCTCGCCGTGGCAATATTTTCCCCTTCCGTTTCATTGATAACGCACACCGTCCATTTCCCAGTTTTTGTGCATGCCGGCGCAGACTGTAATCGATACAGAACGTGGGGGTTATTTGTCTAGTCCATTATAAACTCTAAGTGGGGTTTGGTTGTATGTTTACAATTGTACCTAACAGCAAAGTTGAATAGATGTTTTTTTTTTTTTTGTTTTTTTTTACATTTTTGAATGCTGACTTTATATCCTCATCTTTGTTGTTGTTATCATAACTTTTGTTGCCCCCCCGGTTTTTAATTTTATACTCTTTTGAAAATTTCTTCTCGCGGTTATGTTTTCTTATTAACAGTTCACTTCTTGTGGCAGGTAATCTGTTGAAAGTGATACAGTCTCTTAGGGAGGTGTTCAATAAGCTGAGTAAACCGAAAAATGCAGAAAAGGTTGATTGATTGATTGATCGATTGATTGATTGGAGGAAGGGTTATTTAATGAGATAACCTATCTGACGGTGACCACGACGTGAACACCCTTTCGGTGGACCCCTAGTCAGCGTCGGCCCCTGTGGTGCAGCCAGCTTAACAACGTGCGTCAAAGGCTCTCTCTCTCTTTCTCTCTCTTACCCTCCTCTCTCTCTCTTCTTCTCTCTCTCTTTCTTTCAGGCCTACAGAGTCCCTTCGCATCTGGCTACATTGATGCCTGCTCGTTCCGGTCCTGCCTGAATCGCCTCCCGACTGCTGTTGGTCGCTATAGAGACAACCTTCAGAAATGGGGATATACCACCAATGATGATACTACTGAAAAGGCGGACAATAATAAACGATGGAATATTTAGTCTGCCTCAATCTTGAAGATCCATGTACGATTAACGGCAATGAAACCTTAACACCCCAGGTAAGGCTTGATGTGCAAAACTGGATGGGTATAGTGTAGCGATTCGATGAGAGGTAGAATAATTTGCAGGTTATTTAAAGATATACATTATTTTGGGATTATAAGATGTTTCGACAGGTAATAATGACTTACTGATACAATCCTGCTAATTAACCCATAGCTGGGGGCTGATATAAGAATTTTACATTTCCCAAGAGTATTTGCACGTAAGTGCATATAACGAACCTGAGCGGAACAGGAACTCGTCTCCCCGAGTTCCAATTCCGACCCATGAACCTTTACACCAGCTGCACTTCCAAGATTACAGCACTCTATTTCCAAGCTGTCACCCATCTAGGTAATGACCAACCTCGACGTTGCTTGTAGGAGAATCGGTTTTTCAATGCTATATTAGCTGTAAACCTGCAAGAATTAGAGACTAGTAATTATTAAATTTAGAAAAATGAAGAACATACAAATTTCAGAAGCCTGAAAGTATCCAACCAATTTAAATCTCTCCAGCTGCCAATGCTAGATATCGCTTGCAGGAATCTTTAGCGAAATATCGCATTCCGACGATCTGCCAAATTACTCATTACAATTCACATTTGGTTCGCTGTAATTTGGGAAAATTACAAAAACAAAAACACTCGAAATAGATGAGCTGTCAAACAGTGAATGAGATTAAGGTGAACGTGATGAGGAAGCTAATGACTATCCCAAAAAGAAAGGCTCATAATGCAGATCAGAATTAATAGAAAGCGTTTGCTCTCGACAGATTTCAGCGAAAGGTGAGTAAATGCAGTGAGCCTGGTTTGCGTGAACAGGACTAGCCTGAATTTTCTTTTTTAGAACCCTTTTTGACACAACGGGGCGGTTTCCTGTTGGACCCCTCCACTGGTTAAGTTAGACTCTTTGTTTGCTGAGTTAATGTGAATAATTGTTGTTCCCGGCCTGATCCCGGGATTCGTTTTTTTTATGATCCATGTAAAAATTCACAACCTCCCCAGTGTGTGTTCTTTATTCTCTCTTTTCATCTTGACTGGGTCAACTTTTAATTTTCCCTCTCATCAATTTATTTTTTCCTTCCCGCAACTTTAGTAAGTAAGCGTTTTGATTTTGTCTATCGGCAGAATACAGCAGCTACTCGCAATTTTTTTCAGTGAAGTGGACGAGTCTTGCTAACATATTTTAAGTTTGAACGTTTTGTTCTATTTTATTTTCGTTATTGGGTTCATCCTTAGACCTTCATTTCATGCAATATGTTTGCATATGTTTTTATAAGAAAAAAATAACAAAAAAGCGCTATTCTATATTATTCGGACTATTGTCCTCATCTTTGTCGCCATATTTATTACAATGTTTCGGCCGTTGTTTAATGGGTGTCAGTTATCCATTAAACATGGCACGTGGAACTAGAACAGTCTACCCCAGTGAGCGAAATAAAGGGTTCAGTTCGACATTCCAACCACCTGAAGAAGGCCGGAGCGTACAACGGCCGAAACGTTATAATAAATATGGAAACAAAGATGAGGACAATAGTCCGAATAATTAAATTGTGTACATAATTCCTCATCTCAGAAATATAGGCAAAGAAAAAAAGCATATGTATATATTGGAAAATATTTTATGTCACGGGTGGTTTTAGTAGTACAACCCCACTTTGAGTATGTGATATTGTAGCGTAAGCCGAAACGAATGGAACTGAATGAATTCTTTGGTATTTGAGTAAATTGCAATGAATGAATAGGTCGCGAATTAGATTAGCTAAATTTAGGATATTCAATGACAAAGACTTCCCCTTTGGACTTGTGCCACAATTTCATTCTTTATATAATTGTTATGGGACCTTACCCTTAATAACATAATGGACTATTCCATACGTAATAAATACGTCGGGTGACCGACTGATCGGCTGATCGGTTGAACTCTCTCCCTTCGGGTGGGGAGGAACCCGAACGAGGCTCCGCCGAAGGGCGGAGTCTCTTTCGGGGAGGTAAACCGACCCTGAACCCGTTTATACGGGTTCAAAGGGCATATTTTTGGCCGAGCCTACGGGCTCGGAGATCCCACGTTAAACCGGCCTTGTGCCTTATGATGCCCTCGTGGTGGGGTGACTAAATACTGTTCCGCCTGAAGTCTGAGTTCCGTCTGAAGTCTGGAGTGAAGTCTATCAGTAGTCTGTCAGTCGAGTCAGAGGCAGTCCGAAACAGAGTCGCGTTCAGACAATTACTACTAAACCTGATTGTTCGTACTAACACTTTCTTCTTCTCTTTATATATTCCTGTTTGTAATATATCTGTGTTATTCCATATAAGTATTCGAGTTCTTCTTTATTGGTTCTACCTTGGACTATCACCGTGGTACAAGGAACCGGACCATAACAATAATAAATAATGACGAAAGAGGATTTTACAAGCCTATTTTGTAAAAATAAAGTGGACGCTGCGATATATCTGTGAGGTCCCAAGCGTTGACCAGTGATTGAAATTAAAAAGCCAAGTCCTAATACAAATTACACTTTTTTTTTCTTTTTTTTTTTTTTTTTTGTTAATAAACAATAGTCAGATCTATTCCGAACAGACCTTGGATCTATCGATTTTATTTCATTTTAGCAGACGAAAATATAATGTCTAGAGCAAATTTTCTGTGAGGCTTCCTGTATTTTGATAGATCGTTGATGTAAAGTTGCAAGAATCCAAAACTTTCTTCTTCTGTTTATATCAATCTTCGTCTGACCATTATCGGTCAGTCAATATCTATCAATCACATAGTGGCCAAATACATTGAACAAATTTAGATCTACCTAAAGTGATAACAGCCTGTTAATGTATTTCGTTTTATCTTCTACAGTCTATTAAGAGCAATAGCACATTATTTACGAACGATATAACTCTCCCAATATTGGTAACTATCGTCCTCTCTCGGTCAGTTCAAGGCTTTAAGCGAGTGAAGCCTCAGGGTTTTGGCAAATATCATCCTTCTTTTAACATTGCGGACTGACGCTACACATTCACAAAGTATACCAAATAACAAAAACTGCATCACTTGAAGACTACCAACAGTCGAAACAACTGAAATGGATAGCGCATTTAACCCGAAGAGAAAATAATGACATGGACATTCGACACAACTTCAAAAAAAGGGTAGAAAGGAAAACTTCACTAATACTGGAAGGATCGATAACAGCTACTGGACTTGAAAAACCTATTTTCCTGAAAAATTGCATTAAGAGATTTTTTTTTATAAATTTCAACCGGAAGTAGTACTGGCAGTTCGATTAATGAAAGCCAAACATTTCCTTATAGGGAAACAGTAATATTACCATTAACATTAGCAATAAATAGATTTGATTCGGGGAATTTTATTTACTATAATTTTTTCAATACGATGACGCGTTGAAATCATTACAGTACTAAGTATTGTTGAAGTTATAGCTTACATTTTTGTCGGGGTTTACGAAATGTACGTTTCATTCAATTTCGTAAACCAATCGATGACATTTAAATAAACTGATTTGTTTGAAAAAATACTTTCATAAAAATCCTACTTCGCGGTTTAATAATTTTAATCTGATTTATGAACAATATTTTTCAAGAAAATTCTTCTTCTTTTTCATTTTTCCTTTCTAACAGCGAAGAATAAATTCTTATGATTTCTTACTCTTGAGCATGCAACATACAACTGAACATACGTAAATATTTCTTTCTGGAGCCAAACTTCAATTTCTTGAAGTTTTTGGCCTTGTCATGTGTTTATAGGTTCGATTCTTGTCGGAGGACACATATTTTCTATGACAATTTCTCAGATATTCAGACCGGTAATTGTTAATACTGTTTATTGTAAACAGAGTATTTACTTAAATATTTGTATCTATAAAAAAGAATATATAAATATAAAAATGACTTTATATATATATATATATATATATATATATATATATATATACTGTTGAAATCGCTACATTTAACCATAACCTACATTCTGATAGTTTAATTCCTCTCACCTCTTGCATGTGGAAATTACTTATGATCACTCCTTCCTTCTCAACTACAATTTTCAGAAATTTGAAGAGAGCTTCAATCGACATCTTCTGTCTTCCTGCAAACTGTTTTTATTGTCCTTTCTCATCAATCTCAGTAACACCTTAGTACCATTATCATCTTGCTTAAGTTGAAATGATAATATATATATATATATATATATATATATATATATATATATATATATATATAGGGTCTATCAAAAATACTTTTACAAACATTGGGTTCAGTTTCCTCATTTTTTAAATATTTTTTTGAAAGTTTTACTCATTCTGAGCATGTCCGAAATTTTAGTTAAAAATCTTGTTTAAACCAACAAAAAGTCGATATCAGCCATGTTTTTTAAATCTTCGTTTAAAATTCGTTTAAAAATTAATTATACGTATTTCAAAATTTATTCGAAGAAATTTAGAAAATTTGAAGTTTATTTAAAATATTTTGAAAGAAACTTTTACTTACTTTCTTCGTAGAAAAATGTTTTTTAAGATAAAAGAGAGCCGATTTTAACATCGCCGGCAATTGACAAGTGCTGAGTGATGACGTCTATAAATTTATTGACAGCTGACGTAAGATTCGAGTTCTTATACGGAAGGACAGAATAGACATATTATTTTTTAAAGCGGACCTGCTTAAGTAGTACCTTGTAATAATTAAAGTAAAAAAACTTTCGCCATTCCATTTTTTTTTTTTTTTTTTAAGTACTTTACCATAAGTTGGCTGATACTATATGGAGAAATTATAAATACTATAAAAAAAATTAAGATACAAGTGCTGCACTGCTGTTTGAGGGCCCATATAGATCCCTCTAAATAAAGTCAATTCAGATCTGCTATTATAAAAAAATTTCTATCCCCAGTAAAAATAATCAAACATACTAAAAGACATTTTGTCACAGCCTATTTTCTCTGAAGAAAAATGGATTTTTATATTTTTATTGGGGTTAAAGTAGGTAATATATAAAAAAAATGACTCATCTGAAAAAAATGTCAAGTAAAGTTTATCTGAACCCCATGAAACTAGGTATATTCTGAAAGCAAACAATATCTTTCATTTAAAAGTAAAATTAGCCAGTGTAAATGACTCAAATTTTTTTCAGGAAGCAAAATGTGAATAAAATATAAATGGAAATTTTCCCATTTCACGCATAAAATTGAGAATTTGCTTGAGATCTTCTATGATGTGTTTAATGTTGCTGTTGAATGGGAATTTTCACCTAATATTTTGTTGGATTTTCCTATATGACAAAAACAAGCATTTTAATCAGCTATGGCTGAATGAGATAAAATTTTACAAGAAATGTACATGAAATTATACTATAATTTTAAGTACACTTATGAAATTTCATGATCTTTTTATGCTCAATTTATTAAATTTAAAAAATATCTCATAGAAAAATGTCATGGCTGATATAATACAAAAATAATACTGTATAAATTTCATCGAATAAATGTAGGTATCCTCATTTAAAATGTTATACATTTTATTAATTTTAATTTTTATCACATATTTTTATATTTAGCTATGACAATATTAAAAATGATTTTTTATGCAATCATTTGCATTTTTGATTTATTCAGTTAAGTAACGTGACGTTTTTTTATTGCACGCGTGATACTTCCGGTCTTCCGTAGATTACATTGGTAAAAATTATTGACAAAATTAATTTTTCTAATATACGTGCGTTCGTTAGGTTGTAATAAGCTTTGGAAATTATAATCTGTAAATATATATCTACTTAATAACAGCATTCGCTAAGTTCTACACGCTTTTCCCTAATTTTAGAAGGATTAACATCATAATGTAAAAATAAAAAAAAATATTTCAGAAATAACAAATAATTGTTTTAAAAATTCATTTTTCATCGAAATATCTTTTTGCTTTCAGACAATATTGTCAATGTTCATTAAAATAAATAAAAGCAATTAAAAGCTTTTGAAATTAAATAATATTTTTGTTTTATTGAGTTTTGTAGACGATTTCAGAGACGATTTTCAGGTAGAGGTGGTTCAATTAAAAAAAAAAACAAAAAAAACATAATTTGGTTTCCTCAAAGCATTGTGCTTTTAACTAATATAATCATTAATCTCCTCGAAATTGAAATTATAGAGTTTTCGTACAATTAGTTAGAGGGGGTAATACATATGAAAAAAATATTTCTGCCATGACTTTACTAAAAAGAAAAGATATTTATAATAAGGGCCATCATTTGCGAATAGTTTCTGAAAGTTTCACTAAAATCCCACAATTATTTTTATTTTTCCAAGATTTTCCAAATTAATGTGTGTCATACAGGAAAAAAACGCGCTAAAATTATTGTTATTTTATTGGTTCGGTTGATACAAAGAGAAACAAGGTTTTTTTAATCAAAATTTACAATGTTCTAAAAAGAAGGAAAAATTTAAAAAAATAATTAAAAAATACTTTGATCTTTCCTCTCAATAATAACATAAGCATTTAGACGCTTAAATTTTGTTTTCGTCAACTTTGGTGTCTTTTTCATCATGCTATGCTCTGTTTTTAGCGATCTCATGAAGGTGCCTACAGCCGTATGCAAAAAATAATATTTGCCTGATCCCAATATGAATAACTTGTCATTGTTAAACAGAACACTTCTCAGCTTACTTACTGCAACAGACATTAAACTTTGAAGACAGACTAGCTACCAATGTACATGAATGAGAAATGTACCCTAGTTTACATAGCAATCCAGCGACACCTACCATTAACTTTCTTTAAACCTAATAACTCAAAAAGGATTTTCGGACATATATATCATAAGCAAACAATTTATAGAAAGAATTAAATAGGAATGTTAATGCGACTAATGGCGTAATCACTTCGCTAACAGAACTTAATGAGACAATAGCTTACTATGAATTCCTTGAATAATAAGATCCTCATTATTCAAGGAATAATGTCCCATTATAAATATAAGATGCACTCTAATATATATATATATATATATATATATATATATATATACACCATAAATTCCCAAGAGGATAGAATCCAGGTAGAACTCAATGTCCAGGACAGAGTAAGAATATAATATAAAAGGCTCAAACACTAATATCCCATGGTTATAATTTATTACATTGGAATCGTAATCACGATCCAAATCATCAGACCTACAATTTTTTGTTTTTTGAATTTGTAGGTCTGATGATTTGAATCATGATTGGAATATTAGTATTTGCATCTTTTAAATATATATTATATATATATATATATATATATATATATATATATATATATATATATATATATATATATATATATATATATGCACAGTAGCAACCATAATATAAGGAACGAAAACAACAAAGACATAAATAAGTGTATTACTTAAAAGTAATGCATGATTAGCAATGAAATTTTTACCGAATAAAGATTAGGATGTAATGCATAAATATTATACAAAGTTACAAAATATTTTTTTTTGTTTTTTTAAATAAAGATTAAATGGAACAAAGGAAATAAGGTACTGGACAAAAGTTAAGGAACGATCTTGTTAATACTTGATTGTGAACAAAATATCAACTAAATTTAATATTTGGTAAACATCCCCTTATTTTCAATGACTTCTCTGCATCGTCGACCACATGATCTAATTAATTTCTTGTAAAAGTCATCAGTAATTCCCTCCCATTTGTCTTTCAATAACTCCCATAGGTGATCCTGGTTTTTCGGGTTTCTTTTCTGAGCCCTTTCTCCAATTATCTTCCAAACATTTTCTATTGGATTCAGGTCGGGGCTCTGGGCTGGCCACTTCATTAGGGCGATTCCTTCTTCTTCAAATAAAGCTATAACCGTCTGAGCCTTGTGGCAAAGTGCCTTGTCCTGCATGACAATAGGAGATTCATGAAGATTATGGTGTAATCTTGGTACCACATGCTGCTGAAGAAGCCTTTTGTAAATCTCAGCATTGATATTGCCATGTACGCGGATGATAGGGCTAACTTCTGTAGATGAAATCATTCCCCACATCATCACACTGCCGCCACCAAACTTAACTGTTTTCTTGACACATTGAGAAGACAGACTTTCACCTGTTCTACAGCGTACGTAAGTTTTGCCCTCAGAACCAAATATAGTAAACTTGGACTCGTCACTGAAATGAACTGTATCCCATTGTGCGTCAGTCCAAACAACATGTTCTCTCGCATACTCCAGTCGTGCCCTTTGGTTTCGCTTTGAAATGAGAGGCTTCGAAGCTGGAATACGGTCATGCATGTCCTAATGATAAATGAATTTTTACTTATTGTTGAAAAGCTCCATCAAGTTTTTTAACAATGTAAATTAAAAAGTTTATATAAATTATTAACATCGTTCCTTAACTTTTGTCCAGTAGCTGTATATATATATATATATATATATATATATATATATATATATATATATATATATATATATATATATATATATATATATATAATATTACTGGTAAATATACACATACATATGCAAAATATATAAATATATATATACATAGGTGCATACATACATTTATATTTTTTGAATAAAAAATTCCGTGAGGATAGAATCCATGTAGAACTCAATGTCCAGGACAGAGTAAGGATATAATAAAAAGGCTTAAACACTAATATTACATGCTCATAATTCCCCCGCCCCATCTCTCTCCCCCACCACTTCTTTCCTTTTCTCTCCCTCCCTCCTATTCTGATCTTTAACATTAGATCGTCTATGGTGTGTGTATGTCACCACGAAATGTATCTTTAATGTATTAGACATCCGACAACATTCATATTTCCCCCTTCCAGTCACCTCTAGTAAAAAAAACCCTCTCTGTTAAGTTTTAATCTCCCACCTTCTCTCGTATGTTACTAGTGTTTAAGCCTTTTTATTATATATATATATATATATATATATATATATATATATATATATATATATATATAGATAGATAGATAGATAGACAGACAACAATAATGTTATGTTAAATTCAACCGAAAATTATTATTTTTATTGCATTTTAACCAATTTTTTAAAATTTAGAATTTAGAATTTAAAAATTGTGGACAAACTGTCCGAGGTTCATGTTTTGATCACTCGTATAATATAAGCAAAATGTATGTTTTGTAAGGCAATAACGCCTTATTTCTTTTTCGGGTTTGCCTTTAGCTGTATTTTCTTAATTTCATACCTTATTTGAAACCTTATTTGAAACCTTCGTTGTTTTTATAATTCTTTTAGAATTGAATATTCACTGTAGCGGATGGCTTGGATAAACTTGTTTAATACGGATATTTTGAGAAAATAAAACAAGGAACATACTTTTCAGGTTAATCTACTTGTGTTACAGGTTCCATGTAATCCGATATTACCTTCTGCATGGTCGTGTGACTAAAGTGGTTCTCAGCTCGGTTTTCTTGTGAAGAGGATGGCGACTCAGCAAGATCTGTCAAAAGGTGGATGAACCTGCCTGTCAACAACCATCTCGCACAATGGAGAAGACTGGGTGACTGTGCATGCAGCTTATCCGATGATGACACGGCATCGCTTGACGTTGGTCTCCTTTCAAGTCAACGGCCAGAGAAGAACGCTTCCTTGATCGAACCAACCGCCACATATCCGTGACAAAATCGAGTTTTCAAATTGGAGGACATCGACTGTTATTTAATCTGGAGAGGGATGGGCTTCCCAAGACTCACGCTACACATGAATTAATACCTCTCCGGGTTTCGACACAGATACATGGATGGAACTTTTCAGGTGCTCAGCAGGACTGAAACCCTACGATCGGGCCTGGTTAATGGACTGATGAGGAGAAAAGGAGGGAAAAACCTAATCATCCAATCAGAATTCAGTAACTTTTCACTGCTGAGTAACACTCCAGGAGTTTATCTGTTCGTGCTTTCGTGGTAACACGGTGACAAGCCAGTACAATGAGGTTTTGAGCTATATTGCAACGGAAGACTATTCGCTTTGTCTTCTATTAAATATATCAGTCGTAAGCCTTCGAACTAAAATATTAAAAAACCCATTTCTAGTTGGGAAACTATATAAAATCCTAATAGTGATCAATGGCTATTAATTTGAACATACAATATCATGCTTTAGATAGTAGTTTCACACAATACCACAAGATGCTACAAACTCAATATTCTTAACCTACGGCCGTGAGTCATGCTCTTAGTTTCGTCAAATTTAGACCCACGTGTGGACATCATTCATGATGTCTATCTCGAAGGGAAATGTCTAAACTATCAGCTATATGCAACCATTTTCTCAGCTCAAGAAATGAAAATTGATCAAGCTAATGAATCCACTAGGTCTTAAAGAAGATAATCCTTCATATAGACTGGTGCTACAGAATCAGAAAGAGTTTTAGCAAATCCCTAAAATTCACATCACATGAAGACTTCCAACAGAAGTAATAACTAAAATGAATCGCACATGTAACTAGTAGGAAAAATAATGATAGAATCAAGATACTACCTTAGGTTTTTTATTGAATGATCCGTTTTCTACGGCTTATAAAACGATTTTTTTTTTGTGAGGGTACATATACTACTTTAGCGATATAAGTATTACAAATTAGCAAGAGGTAGAAGAGTTAGATTTTTGTCCTTTCCAATGGTATTTGCGCGTATGTAAATATAATATATAAACCCTTTTAACGACACCTACACTTGGTTGTGCAAACACGTTTAGTGGGTCCGGTCCTCAGGGTCTTAGGACTACGTTTTAACCACAGGGCTAACGATATTCAGTCACCCCCCCCGAGGGTGTCATGTGGCACAAGGCCTTTTTAACGTGGGCATTCCCGAGCCATTAGGCTCGGCCAAAAAATAGCCCATTTGAACCCGTATAAACGGGTTCTGGGCTGGTTTTACCTCTCCGAAGGAGACTCCGCCCTTCGGCGTAGGCTCCTTCGGGTTCCTCCCGCCCGTAGGAAGAGAGTTTAACCGAACAGTCGGTTCAGAAGTGAACGACAGACCACAGGGCTAACTCTAACTTTAACCACAGGGCTAAATTACTGAGACATCCGGAAGGGGCATGGCACGTGAAACTAGAACAATCTTTCCAGGTGAACGAAATAAAGGGTTCGGTTCGAAATTCCAATCACCCGAAGAAGGCCGGAGCGTACAACGTTTGAAACGTTGTGAAAATAGCAATTAAGATGAAGATAACAGTCCGAATAATGTAAATAATTCTAGAAACCAAATATCTCACAAATAAGAACATGGTGATTGAAAAGTAACTCTCTATTTTCTTTATGAGTGGCTAGCCAGGAGTCTTGACTTACCAACCTGTGACTTTTTTCTTTCCGATTGGTTAAAGGATCAAGCCTACTATAGTAGTTTGGTAGTAGTAGTTTGATGCCACAGCCGAGATTGAACTCACTAATACTTTGATTGATGTAGTTCATAATCTTGTCAAATAGCTGAATTCTAGATGCTTCACTAGGGCTATCAAGGGTGTTTTTATCGTGACACCATCACTAAATGGATTGCCAACCAAGAGAGACTCCATTCACCCTCCTCTAAGAGCAGGTTTGAATTCAGAGTTTTCCGTCTCCTAGACCAGTTGCCATCCAAGGCTATAGAACCCAGTCTGTCCTGCTATTTACCCATAGCTGGAGGGAGAAGAAAGAGGATTCACACCTTTCCCAAGGGTGTTAGCACGTAAGTGAATGTAATGGATTCGACTGGAATTCGAACTCGACTCTCCGATTCCTCAATCCAAGCCGCTATCCATTACTCCACCGTGCCTCCAAGCCTACTATGCCAAATCAAGCCTGGAAGAATTTGAAGGGAGAATGCAAGAAGTTCTGTCTTCCATAACACAAGTGTTCCTGGTGAAATCAGTTGACGGGATTCTCGGACAGCTCGAGAAGTTGGCGGGACCATATTGAATTTTACATAAAACCTCATTCTAAACGCTTTCCTCTCATATCCATTTCTTGTACAAATTATAGTCAATAAATAAATTATAAGTATTTTAAAATTTTACTTTGCAATCACCTTGTACATAAAACGACACACCAGAACAAAGTTCTCAATGTCAAATTGATCGGCCTCGATTGGTAGTTTCTTAGATTGTGTGTGTGTGTGTGTGTGTGTGTGTGTGTGTGTGTGTGTGTGTGTGTGTGTGTGTGTGTGTGTGTGTGTGTGTTCTACTTTTCGAGATTATTGTAAACTGGACACATGTCTGCAATTTCTTCTCTTCTGCAAATCAGATCTATACCTGCTTTTTGTCTCTGGTGTAGATCGGGCATATCTTCTCGTTATTGTTCTAGCGAACCCATGTCTACCATTTTATCCGTGTAAACCAGACCCTTGTCTATCTATCCATTGTAATTTATTCGTATAGTCAACATTAAATAACTCACGAAGGTTTGAAATGTTAAAACTGCTAACCTAACTATTGTGGTGTCCTCCCTCTAATAAGTCTATTGTGGACTCTTCCACTTATTATAAAAATAGTAAGAAAGTAGGCTTCAAGGAAACAGTACTAAAGATTGAACGTTGGTCAACCGACACACTCCTAATTCGTGTAATACTCGCCTGTTCGAATTTATCTGCAACCACTTGTTTTGTTATTTCTTTACCATTTACTTGGTTACAACACTAACCTAACCTGTTTTAAATGTTTTCTCATCTAATCTTCACATACGTGTGTGGGTCACCAAGTTGTAAAAAAAAATATATTTGGCTGCATTTCATCGATGCGGAAAAATCAAAGATCAATAAGTGATACTTATCTGATTTAAACGGAGGAAACTTATTATTTCAGCTCCAAAGTTGTTCAGACTATTGATCTTTTTCTTCTTCTTATTATTATTATTTCCTTTGATTTCTGGTGTACACATATTTCTTTCCGGGTCCCGCCCAGAGACCTAAGGTCAGAAATAGCATCATGACATTTTTTCACTGAGCAATTAAAAAAAACAAAAAAAAACAAAAAAACAACGCACATGTTTCACATAGATAAAGCCCTTCGTAAGGTGTGGGGTCTACTCGTGAGAACATTTTTTTTGTATTTCTTTAAGGTATGGGCTTCCAGGAATCCCTTCAATGTTTCAACTGGAAACGTTTCCAATCAATCAATTCCAACTACAACAGGAATTGTTGATGTTCCCATGTGCCACATTTTTGAGAGTTCGATTTCAAGGTCCTTGTATTTTGATAACTTTTTGAAGATCTTCAAAGAAACATTGCAGTCTGTAGGGACTGCCATATCAATAAGAAGGCAATTGTTTTGTTTACGGTCTCTAATAACAATGTCTGGGTGGTTAGTTTTAATTGTTCTGTCTGTGTGTATTGTGTAGCCCTATAAAATTATGACAGATCCTGTCTCCTTAACCGGGTCTGAATGGTGTTCATACCAATTATTATTATTATTATTATTATTATTATTATTATTTACCACAAAGTTTCAACGCTCACCAGTGTTTTCGTCATGTCTGTCTCCTTCATTTAACCCACCTACATATGAAAGAGACATTTGGTTTGTTTTACGGCATATCAACACCTTATGAGTCATTTAATACCGAGATTCAATTTTCTTGGGAACATTAGTAATTTCTTTAACAAATATGTATTTTTGACAAATTTCTTACTATGAAAATACATTTTTATACTTTCATAGACTTTTGATCCCAGTTTGGGGGCTAACTATTTGCCGATACGTGGGACCCTAACAGGTGCTAATGCCCAGGGTCAGAGTGGACCTGGGAACAAGAACAATTAAGCGGTGGTTCCACACTCCTCCAAACCTCCCGATTAGAGACCTTGCTGCCGGATGTATCTTATCGTCATACCCAGGACGCTGCAAGAGACGTGGAATAAGGAATCGTGGGATAATGTCTGACATTTGTATGACCGCATTCATGCAAGCTTACAGGCCTGTGTTAATACAAATGGAGGATGTATGGCATGTTAATATGGAATCATAGCGTTGTTCATACACCTTATTTTGGAAGTGATTTTATATGGGCTCATTTACTGAAATCTGAATTTATCCGTAGGTTTAATCTTTAATCTTTAAAGCACATCATATTTCAAAAAGAAATTGTTTATGACTTAATTTAATAAAGTAAGTAATAAATAATTCCCATTTGATGCGTCTGGCGGGGGAGGGGAGATTCAACAAAAAAATCGAAAATTGCTTTTTTCATTATGTCATATCCAAATATTTTACAAAAAAAATAGAGCCGTTTACACAATATTTCAACTTCAATTTAAGTTTTTTAATTCGTAACCCTGCAATCAGATGAGGTTATAGTGAGTTATCAGTTATACTAAAGTGTATGAGTGTGGAAACAGATTAGTTTGATTTGGCCTTGTTAGTTAGATAGTCCACCATAAGAGGGGTATAAAACAAGAAAATCAAATTGTAAAGTGAAACAACAAATTTATATACATATAAATCAATTAAGGTCTTTACGAATAAAATTAATATATTTTGGTTGATACAAAGTCATCAAAATATTCGTAATAGTATTTGCAAGAATGAGTTTATGTGTACGTGGGTAGGAACGTATTGTGTTAATGTATGTATGTATGTAGGAGCGTTATCGTAGGTTAGGAATGTCTTTGAAGTAATCGCTCATTCTTAAAATGTTCTGTTCATTTATCAGGTATAAAAGAGGTGAAGAAGAAAGGTAGAGATAATAATAACGATCGCTTGGCGTTTGTCAATGGGCGTGTTAATAGGCTCGTCTCCTCTCTGGTGACAGGCGAATTTGCCCGTCTTTTATTTTGTTTGTGGGGCTTGAAAATTTCATTTGGGAATTCACCCCCGAGTATGATTCGGGTCTTTCCATTAGACGACGAACAAACTTCGCGTCGGCTCCCGAAAAGGTCCGTTAAAGAATTTGTTTCTGAGAATTGAAGATTATTTGAATTTTGTTTTTAAATGTTTCCTAGTTTTCTATTGGCCGAAAAACATTTCGCATCAAGGTGTGAAATTTCACGAGTTTTGTTTTGGATTCGTTTTTGCGTGCGTGTTAAGCAAAGTTTGTAAATTCGTGTGTTTTTTTAATTTCTAACAAAATCAATGAGTCAATGCTTAGCATTTAAATTTTAAATCTAGATCTTGTTTTGTTCGCTACACGGTAATATAAACTGTAGATTTGTCTGCAGAATTCATTACATTATTGTTACATAATTATAGTGTAATTATTAAAGTTTTTTGTCAAAAGTTTTTTATTAATGGTAGTATATTAATTAAATATATTTCTTTTTACAGGCTTTGTCTTTGAAATGGATAAGATCATTCTAAATTTCAGAATTTCACTAATGGAAGAAAGCAATTAAAAACAACAATGAAAAAGAGAGGTAACAAAGCGTAAACGAAATAGCCCCAGTTTGTTCACCTTAAGAAACTTAGCATTGTATTCTAAGATGCTGCCAATAACAAAGGTGAAAAGAAAAATACCTAACAACAAATCGAATATACCATCAAAATGTACATTACTTTTGTTTATTTGTTATGTAACTAAATACATAATTGTCAACAATATTTCTGTAAAACTTGATATTTCTTGTAATAAATTCTTAATAAATATTATTATTGTTATTATTTTACTTAAGTGTAAGGTAGGTCTACAATTACAATTCCTTACGGCTAACCATGAAAAGAAATGTCGATGAAAACTGCCTAAAACATTTAAGCGTGTATTGCCGCAAAGTTATTAAATTTTGAATACGCCTGTCGTGTCCACTAAAATATCATATACAATATTTATAAACCAATCACAAATTACATACATCTTACATCTTAAAGCACACCAATAAAATCATAAAATACAAATCAAAAATTTTGTTGTATGAGTCATCATTATTTTTAGGTAGATACCGCCCAAATATCGTGCGGACGTAGTAGAAGACATACCACGTGCCTTTTTAGGGCCAATTAGGAATAAATAAATAATTTAATCCTGGAGCCGATTTTGATACGAAAAAGTGTATAAAATCATACGAAATCTGTTCTCAAACGGGATTCACACAGCTGTCACCAAGCCCCACGCAACTCCCGCTTATGATCTTCACGACCTCATGCTAAAAGCGACAACGTTGACAAACTTCTGAGGGCGGCAACACCGCCAGCATTAAGAAACAATGTCTAACTATCTCCTGTATCATCTTTGTGATTATGTGAATCACGCACACACGTGTTGCCTTTTTCATGCAAACACACATATAACAACATTTCATTGTTTCCCACATACGTACACAAAGAAAATTTATATTTTATTTCAGAACTTTAATCAAAACTAAAAGACATTACTTTCCAATCTATCATCAACTGTTCTTGTCGTTATACTAAATTAATATTTGTTTGTTGAAACTACGCTGTCTTTTCTACTGAATTTTATTCCTTCAATGAAAATCGTGTGATTATTCTAGATTCGGGGAAAGTGTCGAGGTTAAAAAAATGGGTTGAGGTTAAAAAATTGCGACAAAAAGCAGGTAAAAAACAGCAAGATTAGAGCGGACAAACTCTTTCTTTTAGACGCGGGCGAATAAAGAAAAAACTCCTGCTCGGCGTGTAACAACAAAAGAAGAAAGTGTTTATTTACATATACAGAAAAAAAAAACGGATAACGGGATAAAGACAATTAAGTGTGAAAGAAAGGGAAAAGAGAAAATGTCCTTTAAGAGAAGAGAAAATATTCATTACAGAAAAAAGACTTGTTCAAAATATTTCTTTGAGTTCTTCAAGCGAGTAGAATTTTGTTAAGGTTTAGAAACACTCACAGTTCTTGTAGAGTATGAAAATTGTTGGTAGATATAGGAATCTTGCACATGAGTGAGTTCGTAGGTCGACGACAGAAGTCCAGTGGGCACGACAGAAGGAATGGTGAAAGGATGTAGCTTTCAATTGCTGTTTAGTAGTGGCTTAACAGTCTGTTTCTCTATCCCGGCAAAAATTTCTTCTTTGGTTGAAAGTGGTTCTGAAGTTCACTGGAGCTCCCTATCGTCGACCTCACAGACAGTGGGCTGAATTCTCACTGCTAAACAGGAAAAGATTCTCCAAATGTATGGAGATTTGGTAGGTTCCAAAAAATCCGGACTTTTCCCTCCAAAATTTTTGAACAAATTTCCTGGCTCCTTCATTGGTAAGAAAATATATTCTTATCTCTGTTTTGAAAGTAATAAAAACAGGTTGGAGTGAACAAGCTGTGAGGTTTTCCCCAGACTTTATGGCACCATGGAAAGAATAATGGTGGTGGAATTCCTTTTTATATTTTCCAGCTGTCTCATTAGTCAGAAAATATATTCTTATCTCTGGTAAGAATCAAGGCATTGAGAGCCGGTTTTGAAAGTAAAAAGAGATGTTGGAGTGAGGAAAGAAAAAAATAGCGAGAATGTGAACTTGTAAAATATTGGTCTCAAATTAAATTCCAACATAGACGGCCAAATTACGAGCGACCCCATAACGATTTTTTGTTAATGTATTGAATCCTGACACTCCAAATTTTAATATTCAACGAAAAATCAAGTAGAATGATTCCTACAATACATTTTGATTAATTTTTTTTTAAGTAAGGGAGATAATTCACCAATAGTCATATTGGTGAATACGACAAGGGAATTCAATTGTAATCTTGTGACGAAAATATGATGAAAAATATTATTTCGTCTTCGCAGAAAATGTCTTGAAATGAGTTACTGTCGACCCCATCTGGTTGAAGGGGAGACAAAATTTGTATATGTGTTCGAAGAGAGACATAAAATGCAAAAATAGTTAGCCGAAGGAGGCAGTAGTAGACATTTTTCTTCCTTCTCTTTTTTATGACTGTGCTCCCTCTTTCGAAACTGACTGGACCTGTTACCGAAACTGTTAATAAGAATCCTAACTCTTCATTTTCTATCGTTACTTCTACAAGAAGAATTACTTGTCGGCAACAGCTTTTTTTTTTTTTTTTTTTGCAGTTTTTGACACAAACGATTGCCGCTGCATAGACGACCAAATTACAAGTGACCCTGTAACGATATTTTATTAATGTATCTAATCCCGACACTTCAAATTTTAACATTCAAAGAAAAGCCGAGTAGAATGATTCCTACACGCCCCTCCTCTGCTGAAAGCCTTATTTATTGTTTCAAAAACAAATTAAAACTACATTTTATTCAGTTATATATTCACTCATTTGCAATGAATTCTTGTCACTTATCAAGTAGCTCTTCGATGCGTTTTACGTAAAATTCAACAGGTTTTTTTTTTATATGGAAACATTTTTGACGAACAACTTAATCTATTTCTTTTACTAGAGAAAGTTTTCACCAATTCAAGATGTCTGCAGTAATCGAAAAAGGCAATAATCGGTTTGTGCAATTGTAGCGATATCAGCTGGTATCTGATTAAATAGAAAACAGCTGAGCTGTCACAAAAATGGATTCGGACATTTATTTTCCCGGTGGGTATCAGTAAATAAAGTGGTCTTCACAAGTACATAACAAGAGGCTCGGACAAAGTGTGTCACTGAACGAAGATATATTACTTTTGTAGACAAAGATGGCAAGCCAAAGAAAAATGTCTCTATAAGACAGTGTCCACTGTCCGCGTAATTTCAGAGAGAAGACACCCGTTGCACTGTTCACCTACGTCTCAGTCGACCCAGTACTTTCTGAGCGACTGTTCAGTTGTACTCTCTTCCTACGGACGGGAGGAGCCCGAAGGAGGCTACGCCGATGGGAGGGGTCTCCTTTGGGGAAGTAAAACCGGCCCTGAACCCGTTTATACGGGTTCAATGGGCATATTTTTGGCCGAACCCACGGGCTCGGAATGCCCACGTTAAAAAGGCCTTGTGCCACATGACACCCTCGTGGGGGTCGGGGGAGTGACTGAATATCGTCTCATCTCGGCTACACTCCTCTATAGTCGACAACCCGAAAATAAAATCTACTTACTGCTATAAATTGTTAAAGTTTTAATTCGTGGGTGACGATCATGTCGAATAGTTATAATCAAACCAGAAGCGTTTGTCAGGAAGAAGCTGTACACTGAGGACGAAACAGGTGTCTGGTCTGAGCTGCAACGATACACAAGATCAGGTGAATTTGTCAGGTGGGTATGTGACCATGCGCTGTTATGGAGGAGAACAACATTTATTTATTTTTTCAAATGACAAGAACAAGCTGATTTTCGACCAAATTGTTAAGGGCACGTCTGTGTTGCTGAATATATAAACCTGTATTTAGTTTTGCATTACGTTTGAAGAATTCCAAAGGAATAATACCCCGACGACCTCACCAGATATAAAACTGTTGTGGTGTCTTCCCTCTAATGAGGCTATGGGCAGAACTTCCCAGCCATGCGTTTGAATGGCTTCCTTGGTCATATTGGGGATATGAGGGCGGGTGTTGTCGTGCAGCAAAAGAACTCTATGCTGCCGCTTAGGTCTTTTCTCTTGAATAGCCGTGTTGGGTCGTTTCATCTGTTGAACATAGAGTGCTGCGTTGACCGTATGGTTCCGTTCAAGCAATTCATAATAATTATCCATTATGAATTGCTTGAACAGGATACGATCAACACAATACTCTGCGTTCAACAAATGACCCAACAAGAATTCAAAAGAAATCTAAGCGGCAGCATACGCCCTAACATCGTTTTACGCGGATGAAGATCTTGTTTCACTCTCGGTGTCGCATGTTTACCGGGGCTAAGCCATACCTTGCGCTGCTTCATATTGATGTACAGGCAATATTTTTCGTCAGCAGTAAGAGATTCGGTAAAGAAATCTTTGCTTGTGTCCATGAGATGAGCGATGACAAGCAAACAAACCAGCGGAAATTGTGGCTCGTTGATTTTTGTTGTTGTCACTTAAAGTATGCAGAATCCATTCTCCACACTTCTGAATCTTTCCCATCGAGTGAGGATGCTTCTCTAATGCAATGTGGGAGCATTCCATTTTCTCTGCCAGTTCCTTTGTCGTTTGACGAGAATTTTCGTACAGAAGTTGGTTTAATCGCTCTTCATCGAACGCAACTGGAAGGCCAGAACGAGGTGCGTCTTTGAGGTCAAAATTTACATTTTTTAACTTGGCATACCAATCACGAGCGGTTCTTTCACCTATGGCATCTTCTACATACAAAACACAAATGTCGCGAGCAGCTTTTGCGGCCTTAGAACCTCTTGACATTACATTTTAATTATGTGAAAATAAACAGAAATTAATTTAAATTAAATCGAAAAAATAGATTACAAAATGATTCCAAAATAAAATTCTCCAAAAAATAGATTCCAAAATTTAAAAAAAAAAAACGTGGGGAACTTATTTGCCAACCCAATACTTTAATGTTTAAAAAAATTATTCAGCATTATTATTACTGTTTAGGTAATAAGCATTATAACATAGCACAAATAGCTATATTGTGGAAAACGGAATTTTCGACAATATACGCATTTTTTATGTATTTATACTTTATTTCAACAGTTTACTTTAGTTATCACACAAGTAAACTAGTGTAATTTCCTACCTCCTCTGTCTGTCTGTCTGTCTGTAACTTTCATTTATCTTACTACTCTTAGCTTTAATTAGGCTTCCTAGCAATTCTCGTTCGATCACCGAATTTAAACAATGTCGAAAACGAAATTCTTGTACATGTAGTTATGGATAATATTATACATTATTTAATTTTTTTAAACTAATAACGATATGTGCTCAGTTGTTGAGGTGTTAAAATTTTGGAATAATGCAATAATAAAAATTTAAATTTCATTTCCCTGATAGATTCTGTGATCTGTTAATTAATTCTTAGTTTGTATAATACATTTCTCATTATAATTGTTTACCAAAATGGAAATTACTTATGACAATTCCGTTGGTGTTTGTATTCCATTACGGAATGAATGAAACTTATCGGCACAGCCGAGCAGAGGTCCATGTAGTCTGGGCAGCACAAGACCTCCATATAACATCACCCAGGCCTGCGCCCAGGGGAGATCACTCCGGTCTCACTACTGAATTATGACCAAATAGTTTACTACCTTTATCTCCAAAGACACACAGATGCCTACTACACCCTTGTGCAAATTAATTGAAACAAACGCTTTAGTTTCCTTTCTTTCACCATACGGTTAGTTTTATACCCACTGGAGTGATAGGGTGTAATCGATTTCTATTTTTCCTCAGATTAGGTCATTTGCAATGGTGTGCAGTAATACGAGGTGTGTGATGGAATTTGTGTAGCTTTGAAAAATATTGCGTCATCCGTGATTGTATCAGATTTTTATGACCCCAGGCACTATTGTCCCGACTGTCGATTAGTTGTCCTATGACCAGTGTCTACGATGGACGTTACTCCAAGGAAGCGTACTGTTGTGGATCCCGCGTAAAAAATAGATATCAATAAATGACAAACGCAAGTATTTAAGCTAAGAAATTAAATGGATTTACACAAAATACAAAAGGTAATGCTGTTAGTAAAATCCAGGAACACGGTTAGTAGCAAATACAGGTAGATATATACAGTCTCGAAGTAGGACTTCCTTAGAGTCTACGTGCTTGTAACTGACTTCTACAAGAGGTTACTTCACTCCATCCGACACTCACAGACGACTCCGGTACGACTCATCTTCTCTGCCTGACTATGGCTATTTTATGGCAGCAGGACGAGTCCATTATATCCGAAAAGGGTGGACCCCATAATACGTACGAAAATTGTTACGATGCACGAACACAATGGCAAGCCTTACTAGTGAGCAAATCAAAGTACTATAGACTGGTCGGAAGCTCTCCTGATTTAAATTCAATCGAGAATATGTGGTCAACCTGCAAGGAAAGACATACAAAGTACTAAGATCTGCACTGGGTCATGTTTCATTGGAAAAATACGAAAAAAAAGTAAATAATAACGGAATTATTCGTTTTGCTTCAATTAATTTGCGCAAGAATGTATGTATTAAATTCATTTAACCCGTGTAAAAAATAACATTTAATCGATTCTGTCTTGTACATACGTATATATCCATCCATCCTAACTCCATTTTAAAAGCGGTATCCATTTTCAAAATTAGGATGCATAAGATGAATTATTTCGAATCTCGAACGCATTAGATAGATAACTAAAATCCTTCCGTGTCAATTGCAAAAATATCATGTTTGTCTTCAATACACTCTGTTGTTTAACTCTTCTTAATATAAACGTTATTTTTAGTGCCCCACAATAATTAAGGGTGTTGTAGTCTGGGGAGTTAGGTGGCCAGATGTAAGGAGAGATGTGGCCGCAGAAATTTTCTGACAGCTATGACTGGGTTCTCCTACGTGTGTGGCATGGTGCAGAATCCTGTTACCGGACATAGGCTCTTCCAGTAGCCACCCTCTTGACTCTGGGCAGCACTACATCCTCAAGGCACTTGATGTCGACCTACGTGTGAAGTCTGAGGCCCTCTGGTAATAGAGGCATAACGTCACCATCACTAGAAGTAACTTCATACACCTTCGTAATCACCATTAGGCTCATCCAGTTCTTTCCAAATTCTCTGCACTGTCCTCAGATTGACACTCGAATCTCTGAAATGTTTGTATTGGAGCTTCCGGCGTGAAATCCAAGCAGTACAGGATGACGGTTCCAAATGTCTGGCGGAGTAAATTGCGTCATAGTATTTTTTTTTTCACACAGGCGGTGCGTAACTGACCCTACTATACTGTGCAGTCGACAAGAAAATAAAAACAAACAGTGCGCATGCGCTAAATTAAAAATATAAAATGGCAACAATTTACTCATTGCAACCTGTAGAGATAAAGACGAGAAAAATGGCCTGAATTTAAAAAAGAGTAAAAGTTTCTGTGATCACAGATGTAAATTCTTTGTCCTTGAGGAGAACTAAGAAAGTAAACAGTACTAAAATCCCCACTTTCCTCCCTCCTGTGAGTGTGTCTGTGTGCGTCTCTCTCTCTCTCTTTAACTGTCTGTCTGTTTCTTTCTCTTTCTCTCTCCCCCCTCTCTCTCTCTATCGCTTTCTTTCTATCTCTTTCTTTCTCTCTCTCTCTCTCTCTCTCTCTCTGGAATCCTTAGGTTGGTCTAGCCAAATAACTTCCATTTACCTTACTACTCTTGGCCTTAATTAGGCTTCCTAGTCATTCTCGTACGATCACCGAAGTTAAGCAATGTCTAGCATGGTTAGTCCCTAAATGGTTGACTGCCAGGTGCCGTAAACTTGAATATGCCTTTGGTGTAGTGGATTCCAGCTGAATTCATTATATTCGCTGAAAGGCTCTCTCAGGTCCATTAGTAGGATTTGTATACTATTTACATCCCGTCTGTACTTCCCATCTGTGGAACTCCCGTCCCCTTAGTCGCTTCCCCAATGACTATAAACTTCAAATATTCAAAGTGTAATGTCAATCGACATCTGATACCTTGATCTTGTTCCCCGTCCTTCTCTGTAACATCTTTGTCGACATATTTATTACAACGTTTCGGCCGTTGGAATGTCGAACTGAACCCTTTTTTTCGCTCACTGGGGTAGACTAGTTCCACGTGCCATGTTATCAGTTATCTCCTTAACCGGGTATTGAACTCACACTCTTTGGGTCCTGTCACTGGATGTAACTAACGTCTTTATCCACTGCGCCATGTGTCCTTGAATGAATTTCTCGGTATTATAAACCTAATGTCTCAGCAACATTTTTTTACCTGCGCTCATATTGCAATTTTTGCTGTTATCATTTCATGTTTTTTTTTTTTTTCTACCAGAGTTCATATTGCAATTTTTGTTGTTGTTATCGCTTTTCTCTGGCACTCCTTATTACTGGTTCCCATATTATATTCATTTCTATGCTTGGGAGATATTTGAGCCGACCAAGTTATTTTAAATAACTTGCAAAAGTTTGATAAGTCGTAAAAAACAAATTAGTTAATTAATCCTAATGATTAGAAATGTGCGAGTGGTGTAGTGGTTAGCTATTTCGAATGGGAAATCGGAGAGATGAGTTCGAATTCTATCCGGGTTCGTGACGTTCACTTTCTTGTAATTAAATTTGGGAGAGGGAATCAAAATAAAGGTATTTTTTTTCTTAAAGGAATGGTTTATGCAATATTCACTCAGAAGGAAATCTCGGTCCGACCCTTTCACTATCGAAACGGTAAAATGTAACCATCTCTTCTACTCAAACAATTTCTTCTCCCGTACTTCCCGTCCGCGGAACTCCCTTCGGCTTACTTGCTTCCTCAATGACTATAATCTTCAAATATTCAAGTGTAATGTCAATCGACATCTGATACCTTGATCTTGTTCCCCGTCCTTCTTGGTTTCCTTTCTCTAAACATGCCTCTTTACTTTTGTTCTCAATCCTCTGGAACCCCCTGCATGCTAGGGGCACTCTCGCCTTGCTTGGGGTGAATCGCTTAAAAAAAAGCAATTATTCTCACAACCTAAAATATATTTCCGGATCATATAACCCACATAGGGTTGATAAGCCATAAAAAAACAAATTCCTATTGATCCGAATCGACGACGGGATCGTTAATATTTCATCCGACACTTTGTAGCTAGTACGTTCTTTCTCGCAATTAAATGTCCATTATCAACTTCGTACAGCTTGTTTTCTTTTTATCTTAAAGTGCAGTGTAGCCTGTGTACGTAAAGTAAGGTTATCGGCACTGAAAGTGAATTCAGTGAGTCGAATTCAAATTCCAACCTTTTCCATGGCGTTCACATTCATACAAATGCACTTGGTGAAACATGAATCCACTTCTTCTCCCTCTAGCTATGGGTTAAAACGCAATATAGGTTTCGCTAGCCTTGGGTGCCATCCAGTCTAGAATAACGGTTAATCGAAACCGTGGAAAAATTAATATTATCTTTTCATAAAGAGTCATGGAAATTCAAAGTTAATAAAGAAATGGAATCTGTGGAGAGCCATAATCGTCTATGTCCTGAAGGAACAAGGACTTTTTAAGTAGCAACGTAAATGCTTATGTGTTTATAGGTCTTAGATCGCTCTTTATTAAAGCTAGTTAGAAACCATGTGAACAAACCCAGGGTGCATTCCTTTAATATCACAGTACCTCAGCGTGTGGGAGACAGATCTTGGTTGTTATCATAAATTTCAGTTATTTTCCTTGACAGAATTTTGTTTGAGGGCTTGTTAAACGTCTGAAAAAAATCAGTGCATTTGCTAAATTATGAGGACCCCCTTAGTAGACCTAGCATAGAAATAAATATTATATGGGAATCACTAATAAAGAAAGAAATGTGGCGAGTCTTAAAGAGCAGTTGCTGCAACAAAAAGAGAAATTTTCAGTGGGTGTAGTAAAATGTAACAATCAGTTGCTGCAACAGGACTAATCAGCAGGCAGGTTAGGTTTAAAGCTCTAAAGACCACGAGAGATGATGACTAACCTTCTCCGTCCATACATCTCCGATTTCATTGTCACACTCTACACCAGTTCGAAGTCCTTCTAGCCTTACTTTTAGAACTTGGCTAACAGTCTAACTCTCTACTTCGGGCGGAGAGGAACCTGGACGAGGCTCCGCCGAAGGGCAGAGTCTCGTTCGGATGGTTGACTGCCCTTGAACCCGTTTATGCGGGTTCAAAGAGGGAATATTTTTGGCCGAGACTACGGGCTCGGAGATCCGACGTTAAACCCGGCCTTGTGCCACATGTAACCCTCGTAGTGTAGCTAAATATCACTTTTAGAGGTCTGCTAGTTTGACCTTTATATTCCCTGTCAAAATTGCTCCAAGTTCTCCACAGTGATTTGGTTTTAATCTTTAGGCTAGTATTTGTTCGTGAATTTGGTGGAACAGCAATTGTGAATTTAATCCCTTAGACTCAGTGGAAACGGAGCAGTGCTAAAATAACGAGGTTACACGAGATATCCCGAGATATGTCCATTGGGACGAGACCAGTCTATCCCTGTAGATTAAACAAAAGGTTCAGTTCTGACTTCCCTGTATGTTACCCGTATATACCGAAACATTGAGATAATAAAACAAAGATGAGGGCAATTGTCAGCTTGTAAATAATGATAACTCCTCATCTTAGACATGCAGGTAAAAAAAAAAAAAAAATTATTTAAATTATTCGGACGTTTGTCCATCTTTAGTGTCATTATCAAGACGTTTTGGTCCTTGTACACTCCGGCCTTCTTCGGGTGATAGGAGTTACCTGTTACTTCATCCACCGGAGTAGATTATTCTAGTTTCACGTGCCATGCCTCTTACGGATGTCTCGGTTATACCCCCTTATCTCAGCTGGCCAAGCTTTTGTTCACCACTGCCGTAGCCAGATATTGAACTCAACTCTTTTGGTTAAGTCACTGGATCTAACCATCGTTTTTTATCCACTGTGCCATGTGACCTTGAGTGGATAAAAGTTGTTGTGAATTCAATAACTGGCTATTGCAGCGATGAATAAAAATATGGAGTGCTAAGGGGAGATAACTGGAACGTCCGGTAGAGGCATGGCACGTAGTACTAGAACAATTAACTCCGGTGGACGAAATAAAGGTTTCAGTTCGAAATTCCAGTCACCTGATGAAGGCCAGAACGTACAACGACCGAAACCTCGTGAATAAGGCAATAAAGATGAGGACAGCACTCCGAATAATGTAAATAATTACAATACCTCATCTCAGAAATATAGGATAGAATTTTTTTTCAAAATATTTAACAATGAGAAAATCAATAGAAATCGAATTTAAATAGCAAATATTTACGCATGTTAAACATGTGAATTTCAAGTAATTATTAAAATTTAATAAAATTTTCTGTATTTGTTTTATGACTTGAGAAAATGATTTATTAAGATATTAGCTTGTGAAAAAAGTAAAAGAAATGTGTATGCTTTCATATGAATAATCCTGTATTTGGAAATCTCTTTAAAATTCAGTTTTATCGTGAATATGTTTATATATTTGAAATTGTAATTCCCTGTAGAAATAAAATCAATTTCTTAATTCATTTTGCGAAATTATAATCTAAATTAGAAAATTTTTAAATTAAAAATCATTATAATTTTGCATGTTCCTCCGTTCAATAGTAAATCTTTTGAGTAAGTTAACAGGTGCGTTACGCCCTGTCATTACCCCAAATAAAGGAACATTTCATATTAGAGACGCTGTTTGATTTTCGTGATTAAAAGAAAGTGTCCATAATAAGAAATAAAACGAAAGAAGGGAGAATTTAAGTAAAGACATAAAACAAAGGAATATAAATAAGAAAGAAAGAAAGAAAGAAAGAAAGAAAGAAAGAAAGATTTAGACATTATTTACATTATTCGGACGATTGTCCTCATCTTTGTCGCCATATTTATCACAAATTAAATTATTAGAAAGAAAGTAAGAAATATTCACACAGAACAGAGGAATACCAATTAGAAAGAAAGTTAGGAAAATTTAGGTCTTTGAGGAAACATGGCCCAGCAGTAGTGAAGCAAAACTTGGAGAGTTGAGTTAAAGGAAAATAATTGGCACGTGGAACTAGAACAATCTACCCCAGTGGAACAAAAAAAAAGGGTTCGGTTCAACATCGTACAACGGTCGAAACGTTGTGATAAATATGGCGACAAAGATGAGGACAATAGTTCGAATAATGTAAATAATGTACATAATACCTCATCTCAGAAATATAGACAGATACAGAAAGATTTAGGTAACTACACAGGACAGAGGAATACCAATTAGAAAGAAAAATTTAGGTCTTTGAGGAAACATGGCCAAAGCAGTAGTGAAGCAAAACTTGGATAGTTCTGTTAAAAGAAAATAATTGGCACGGGGAACTACCCCAAAAATCTAAATTCCCCACCTGAAGTGGAACAAAAAAAAAAATATGGCGACAAAGGTTCGAATAATAAATAATGTACATAATACCTCATCTCAAAAATAGACCTGAAAGATTTAGGTAACTACAGGACAGAGGGGAGATACCAATTAGAAAAGAAAAATTTGGATCGGCCAAAGCAGTACAAAAGTTCTGTTAACAACTAGAAAATCTACCCCAGTGGAACAAAAAAAAAAGGGTTCGGTTCGACATTCCAACGACCTGAAGAAGTCTGGATCGTACAACGGTCGAAACGTTGTGATAAATATGGCGACAAAGATGAGGACAATAGTTCGAATAATGTAAATAATGTACATAATACCTCATCTCAGAAATATAGACAGATACAGAAAGATTTAGGTAACTACACAGGACAGAGGAATACCAATTAGAAAGAAAAATTTAGGTCTTTGAGGAAACATGGCCAAAGCAGTAGTGAAGCAAAACTTGGATAGTTCTGAAAAAAAATAATTGCAAAAGAAAAAATCTATAGTTCTGTTAAACCACCTGAAAATAACGGTCAAACGTTGTGATAACGGGGATGAACTTCGAAAAAATCTACCCCATCTGGAACATAAAAAAAAGATTTAGGTAACTTCGACATTCCAACGACCTGAAATTTGAAGTCTGGAAACATCGTACAACGGCCTGTTAAAAGGAAAATAATTGGCACGGGGAACTAGAAAAAAATCAATGAAGATGAGGATAGCAACAGTCCGAATTGTGAATTGTAAATCATACAAGTAATTTACTGCTTCTTTTATGTTTTTGAATCCGTCATAGAATATCAGGCGTGTAGAGGATATCAAATGAGCGCTATTAAATAATTCATGATGCCTGGTATCTCGACCGGCATTCACTGTAATAAAATAGGTATTTGATTCAATTGTTGATATTATAGATGTTCTATATTTGAATCAATTAATACGTCTAAAAACAAACTTAACTATATATATATATATATATATATATATATATATATATATATATATATATATATTTTTACTCATTTTTTTGAAGACCTAATTTTGAAGTAAATTTAAAGGAGGTCGCATCATTTATAGGATATAAAATTAGCGTATGGCCCTGGCAACGCCGTTAACTAAACTATATATCCATTTACCGTGAAATTCAAGAAAATTAAAAAGACGCTCTTGTGTAACAAAAACAGACACTTAGTCACGTGCCTGCCTCTGTCTTTTTTACAAATACTTTCATGGTAACTGCTCCATTTAACAGCTTTCGCTGCTTCCCAGACTTCATGAATTTAAGCGTTCAACTAGGCTGACATCTCGCTCTCACCCTTTCACTGTCGAAACTCTTAAATGTAGCCGTCTCTTCTATTCCAATAGCTTCATGTCTCGCACTTCTCGCTTGTGGAACTCCCTCCTCGTTTCCTGTTTCCCTGATAGCTATAATCTCCAAATATTCAAATATAATATCAATCGACGCCCTGATCTATCCCCTAAACGTCTCTTCATCCTTTCCTCTTTGCTCTCGTTCCAACTCTCTGTAACTCCTTGCATGCGAGTGGCTTCCCGCCTTGCTTGGGGTTGAATGTTTAAAAAAAAAAATGAAACAAAAATAAAGTCACTAATATTCAAAAAGAAACTTACACAGGCGCGTCTTTTAAATTAATTTCATGTAACTACAAAACATTTCGGTTTTGTTTACCATCATCTGCCTTGATAAAATCGAATGATGAAATGTGTCTGCAAGCATTAAGTACTATTTTCCGATTGTCTATTTTATTCAATTTCGCTTCTTTTTCTCTACAGATATATTCTGAGAATTTTAACATACATTCTCTCTCTCTCTCTCTCTCTCTCTCTCTCTCTCTCTCTCTCTCTCTCTCATATATTGGTTGTGATGCGGATTTTTTTAAAAATATATATTATGCTTTATTTTTTCCATAATTTTGCTACACGGGTTTCCGGTTTCGCGACCTTCATCAGGAAAAAAGTAGATATTTCCACATATTATTAAAAGAAAGTAATTTATCTTATGTTTTTCGGTGTTAAATTTTCTTGATATTAGACATTCTCTTTTTGTGTGTTAGTGACCCAAATGTCTTTCTTGAAGTGGCAGTGAAAAAGTTCTGTGTGAAGGGTAATAAAACAATTAAGACTGGTCCGAGAAAGGGTGAGGGAGTTATCTATATTCTTATCTTTTAATGACCCCTGTGTGTTCTTAGATCTGTTTTCCATTTTTGTCCTTTTTTTTTTATTTTTTATCAGCATGCGTACGCATACGTCTATTCCCTCTCCATACGTACAAACTCTCTTATTATAAGGAATCAGTATACGCATATGTGCACATATACATACACATACGCACACATACATACACATGCACACAAACACACACACATACACACACACAAACACACACTTCCTATATATGTGTGTGCCTGTGAGCAGTTGTGTTTTTGTCAATATGTGTATATATGTACCAGTAAGCGTATGTACAGGCGCACACCCTCTCTATACATGCATACTGTTTTATTATAAGGAATTAGGATATACACATACACACACATATATACATACATATATGCATACATACATACACACACAGACACACGCACACACAGACACACGCACACACAGACACACGCACACACTTCCTATATTGTGTAGGGTTTGCGCGCGCGTCTGATATTTTTATGTTTATACATATTTTATTGATACAAATATTTAAGTAAATGCTCTGTTTATAATAAACAGTATTAAACAGCATTTACCGGCCTGAATGTCCGAGAAATCTTAACAGAAAATATTCGTCCTCCGACAGGATTCGAACCTGTATTCTATACGGAACCGTTATTTAGCTTGACGTGCCTTAACATTAAGGCCGGTAAATGTTGTTTAATACTGTTTATTATAAAACAGATTATTTACTTAAATATTTGTATCTTTAAAAAAAAATGTATAAACATAAAATGTCTTAAAATAATTGGCGGACTTTGTCCATTTCATAATGTGTGACGTCATTTGTTTACATTTGGATGCGCTTTGAGCAGATATAAATGTACGAGATAAAATTATGGAGAATTGTAGTTTAAAGGCAGTAAAATCGACCTTGCTAACCGAACGCTCCTCTGTAGCCAAATAATTATCGGACTTTGTTCATTTCATACTATATATATATATATATATATATACACACACATACAAATATGAATTTGTCACTTAGCTGATTGATGCTATTTTCAGCATCTCGACTCTAGAGTTTCGTAGATATCGTATCATGAAATACCAGTAATTGACTGTTTATTTTCACGCGTTTCGTGACTTTTACATTGAGTTAAAAATAATTTATGCACTTTTGATTGGTGCAACGTTGATTTTTTACCTTTTCTATTTTCATTGAGTGCCCGTGTTTATTTATGTAGAATGTCTTTTATCTTTCTCCTTCTCTTGATTATTTATACTTTATAATACTCTCTACTTATTTATATATAAATATATATATATATATATATATATATATATATATATATATATATATATATATATATACCCTTTTAGAATTTGTAGGTCTGATGAATTGGATCGTATTTACGATTCCAATGGAATAAATTATGAACATGGAATATTAGTGTTTAAGTCTTTTTTATATATATATATATATATATATATATATATATATATATATATATATATATATATATATATATGAACATAGAACACTTAGAGCTTTATATTTACACACGCTCTATCTCTGATATTGAACACTTTATCCCATAAATATAGCACATTTAAGACTTCATATATATATATATATATATATATATATATTGTGTGTATTTAGGCAGCATCTTTTCATTCATACACGTTTCATTAAATAATATAGACAAGTGTTGTCTATTTATTTTATGTAAACTCTTTTCATAACGTCTAATAAGTTTAATAACATTCACAGACTATCATCACTGTCTTGTCCGTATATTGCTTAATATGTTGTAATTGACATCTTTGATAATGGCTTATGTAAGCCGAAAGCTTAGATTGTATTAAAAACAATATGGATCAATATTGTGAATTTCTTTCGTCGTTCAAGGATAATGTTATTAAACTTGTTAGACGTTAGGAAAAGAGTTTACATAAAATAAATAGTCAACACTTGTCTGTATTATTTAATGAAACGTCTATATAAATATATATATATATATATATATATATATATATATATATATATTGCGTGTGTGTGTATTTGGACAGCAATCCCTCTTTTTGCACGTTTCGTTGAAAACGACTGGTGGTTATTTTTTTACATAATTTCTCATGTGTTCGTATATATGTATATATATATATATATATATATATATATATATATACAGACGCGGAAGCAAAAAATACCAACGGCTTTCCATAGTTAATACTTCTCGTTTTTTACTCTCGCGTGATCATGTGTGACGTCATGAGCTGGGACGCGATTTTCGCTTCCGCGTCTCGTATATACAAGTTTGTTGTTACTTGACAACTTTTCATGCAGCAATGGCGGACTATCATTGTTGTTTCGTCCGTGTGTTGTTTGACTTATTGAAATTGTCATCTTTGACAATGGCTTATGTAAGCCGGACGTTTAGATTGGATTTAAACATGTATCAATATGGTGATTTCCTATCGTCTTTCAACGATAATGTGATTAATCTTAAAACGGTATATTACATTAGAAATATGGTGGGGTGTCAGAATGTACTTCCAAGCAGACACCCAAGAAAACCTGGTAGAAAAAAAAACAACACGCACATTGGCGGAAAAATAGCAATTTTTAACCGTGGAGTTGATTTGTTTGGCAAATTTACCACTTATTGAACCCAACCCGGGCAAACGGAAATACACTGGGTATTTAGAAACCATTCTATGTCTGGGTTTAGAAAAATTTAAGATTTAAGATATATATACATATATATGTGTGTGTGTGTGTATATATATATATATATATATATATATATATAACGTGAATACCTCTGTTATGCTTGGTCATGTTTCGTTCGGATGCGAGGACAAAAGGAACCAATATTCACCAGATAACGAGAGGAACTAACTAGCTAATTAATAATAGATAGATAGATAGATAAACAGAATGAGATTATGAAAGGCAGGATGTGCGTGTGTGTGTGTGTGTAACGAATGCACGGCCGCAATTTTCGATGGATTTGCACCAAAATTTACATGCACATTCTCCAAGTTAGCGGGAAGGCCAAGACCGATAGTAGAAATAATCGATTTTTTTCATGCTTCTACGGCAGTTTTCATGTAGTTTGCTGCCATTTTGTACTGGCCAGAGTGAGAGCCAATAACTGGCTGACATGAATAGACAGGAAGATTCTATTGGCCAGCGTGAGAGCCAACAGCTGACTGACACGAATGTTAACTAGCATGCTAACATGCAAAAAATAAATCGATAGCTGCATTCGTCACAAGTGGGAAAAACTTAAATCTGCATGGCACTTTACTCTAATTGGCTCATTCGCTTGCTTAAACTCAAAGTTGATTCTGATTCCGCAGATCTGGGTTGGGCGTGAAAAAGTATTTGTTGTTAACATTCTTTTTTCATTCGGTTTTTCCAGTTACGAGTCCTTTTTTAAAGCTGATCGTTTTGTGTTCATTTTGTTTAGTTCTTTTTTCGTAACAAATTTAATGTTTAGTATAGAGCTTAGAAAAATACGCTGTGTGAGATAGGCAAGAAGTAAGGCATGTAGCAACATCAGCACGGCAAAGGGCACTCCTTTAAAGGCAAGGAAGGGCAAAAATATTTTAAGTCAAGTGATAGCGATTGCTGTATGAATCGTACGATTTTTGAATCAAGCACGGGCAACGCCGGGCCAGGCTGCTAGTAGATAGATAAACAGAATGAGATAGATAGATAGATAGATAGATAGATAGATAGATAGATAGATAGATAGATATTAATGATGAACGAAGAGATAGATAGATAGATAGATAGATAGATAGATAGATAGATAGATAGATAGATAGATATGTGTAAAATTAGATAGACAGTGACTAGAATGAGATAGATAGATAGATAGATAGATAGATAGATAGATAGATAGATAGATACAGCAGTAATAAATGTATGTCTTCCTAAACTCTAAATTATACTTCTCTGAACTTTCTTTTGTAGAGGATTTTGTTAAAAGTTACCGGTGTAATTCGTAGGAAAGGAAGCACTTCTTTTATGTGCCATGTCCCCTATAGAACTGGTTTAATCACAACCCTCCATAAATTCCTGTCTTTTGTTGGACTTTTTGCTAAGTGACTTTTATCTCTTCACCATTCCTCATTCTACTTGTTCTGTTAGCCATTCAATCATTAAATTGAAGTAAAAGAAGTATTGCTGCCATATCTGGGCTGGAACTGCCCAATCCTCACTTCCCCACCCCCTTGATATAGTACAAGATCATTTCGGGAGTCTTGTTGATGATGATTAGTTTTCCAGTCTACTGCCTCTTTCCCCACAGACGCTAACTTTTAAGCCTATCGCTAATCTAGCGCTATTTGCATGAGATATATTTAGATGAGCTTAATTCCACAAGTTTAAATCTTTACAGCTAGGACTCACCAAGCCACATCCAGAGAGTCAAATTGCCCACATATCCCCCGTATTCCATTTGCAAGCAGAATGTTCCATTCAGCAAACTTTTTTTTTTTCTGAGAAAATCTACTTTTAGGTAAAAACTCCTGCTTGGAAGTTCCTTTGAATACTATAACCTTAACCTTTTCATGTCAGTGTCCAATCGCTATATATCCTCCTTATCCTCAAAATATTCACTTCCTTCTACCTGCTTTTAGGTTCATATCACACACATTAAACCTCCACCATGAATAGTTTTTGAGCCTCGTACTGGGTGGACATTAATATAAAAAGAATACTCAAAATTCCTTTTAGTTCTCTCGCCTTCAGCCTTCAGCTTGTTCTACGATGATTAAATAGTCCAGGCCTCTTTTCTTAACTGTGTGTTTCGGCGTTTTCAGTTGTCTCTTTCTCATTGTAAGTATCTTTTAATTTTAAATTTCTTTTAAATATTTTCTTAAAACTTCCTCGATAGATAGATAGATAACTATAATTATATAGATAGATAATGATAATGAGATAGATAGATAGATAACCATAATTAGATAGATAGATAGATAATGATAATGAGATAGATAGATAGATAGATAGATAGATAGATAGATAGATAGATAGATAACCATAATGAAATAGATAGATAGATAGATAGATAGATAGATATATAGATAGATAGATAGATAATCATAATTAGTTAGATAGATAGCCATAATTAGATAGATAGATAGATAATGATAATGAGATAAATAGATAGATCATGATAATGAGATAGATAGATAGATAGATAACCATAATTATATAGATAGATAATCATAATGAGATCGATAGGTAGATAGACAGATAACCATAATTATATAGATAGCCATAATTAGATAGATAGTTAATCATAATGAGATAGATAGATAGATAGATAGATAGAAAACCATAATGAAATAGATAGATAGATAATCATAATTAGTTAGATAGATAGCCATAATTAGATAGATAGATAGATAGATAATGATAATGAGATAAATAGATAGATAATGATAATGAGATAGATAGATAGATAGATAGATAGATAGATAGATAGATAGATAGATAGATAACCGTAATTAGATAGATAGATAATCATAATGAGATAGATAGTTAGATAGGTAGATAACCATAATTATATAGATAGCCATAATTAGATAGATAGTTAATCATAATGAGATAGATAGATAGATAGATAGATAGATAGATAGATAGATAGATAGATAATGACCAGAATGAGATAGATAGATTCTCAGCAACCGTCGGTAGAATGCCATCTCTGTCGTTTCTAGTCTCTTCTGGGAAGAGATTACCCAGCCTTCCCTTCTACATAGATGATTTCATACAACCCAGCCATCCAACACTGTTGTTTCTAACAGAATTTTCCTAGCTCTTAATACTTTGTTTAATTTCTCGAAGGCAACATTTCCCTACGTTAAATTTATGAACCTGCATGATTCTAACACCTCGTGGCTTCTTTGTGTGTCGTGCCCCCTCCATGACGTAAGTGATCATGGCTTTCCACAACTTCCTATTCCTTGTAACACTTAATAAACTTTGTCTTTCTGTTATTTCTCCTGAATCCTGTTATGTCATCTATTTACTCACGCTCACTAAATTTGTTATGCGTTGTTTTTATCTGGCCATCTTGCTCTCGATTTATCCCGTGAGGATTTCAATGCCCTCTTTCACCATATGCCCTAGAAACCCCAACTGTCTTTTCAGGATGTTAAGAATTAGTTTCCTTTTCGTTTCCATTTTCTACAATGTTAAGTATTAATTACCCTTTTGTTTCCATTTTCTCCAATGTTAAGTAGTAGTTTATCTTTTGTTTCCATTTTCTCCAATGTTAAGTATTAATTTCCCTTTTATTCCCATTTCCTCAATGTTAAGTATTAATTTCCCTTTTGTTCCCATTTTGTCCATTGTTAAGTATTAATTACCCTTTTGTTTCTATTTTCTACAATGTTAAGTATTAGTTTCCCTTTTGTTCCCATTTTGTTCATTGTTAAGTATTAATTACCCTTTTGTTTCTATTTTCTCCAATGTTAAGTATTAGTTTCCCTTTTGTTCCCATTTTCTCCAATGTTAAGTATTAATTACACTTTTGTTTCCATTTTCTCCAATGTTAAGTATTAATTTCCCTTTTATTCCATTTTCCTCAATGTTAAGTATTAATTTCCCTTTTGTTCCTATTTTGTCCATTGTTAAGTATTAATTACCCTTTTGTTTCTATTTTCTCCAATGTTAAGTATTAGTTTCTCTGTGTTTTTCATTTTCTCCAATGTTAAGTATCAATTTCCCTTTTGTTCCCATTTTCTCCAATGTTAAGTATTAATTTCCCTTTTATTCCTATTTCCTCAATGTTAATTATTAATTTCCCTTTTGTTCCTATTTTGACCAATGTTAAGTATTAATTAACCTTTTGTTTACATTTTCTCCAATGTTAAGTATTAGTTTCCCTTTTGTTTCCATTTTCTCGAACGTTAAGTATTAATTACCCTTTTGTTTCCATTTTCTCCAATGTTAAATATAAATTTCCCTTTTCTTTCCATTTTCTACAATGTTAAGTATTAGTTTCTCTGTTTTTTCATTTTCTCCAATGTTAAGTATCAATTTCCCTTTTGTTCCCATTTTCTCCAATGTTAAGTATTAATTTCACTTTTATTCCCATTTCCTCAATGTTAAGTATTAATTTCCCTTTTGTTCCTATTTTGTCCAATGTTAAGTATGTTTCCTTTTTGTTTCCATTTTCTCCAATGTTAAGTATTAATTACACTTTTGTTTCCATTTTCTCCAATGTGAAGTATTAATTTCCCTTTTATTCCCATTTCGCAATGTTAAGTATTAATTTCCCTTTTTTTCCAATTTTCTCCAATGTTAAGTATTAATTTTCCTTTTGTTCCCATTTTGTCCAATGTTAAGTATTAGTTTCCATTTTGTTTCCATTTTCTCCAATTAAGAGGTGGTTCCATGTTCCTCAAAATTTCCTGATCAGTGTCCTTGCTGCCGGATGTATTTTATCGTCTTACCTATGACGGCCTTTTTTTGTAACCTTTTTCTTGCTAATTTGCCCTCACTTTCTCTTTGGGGGGGGGCAAATTTGATATATATTCTCTTAAGCTTTGACTCGTTCCATTATTCGCTTTCTTTTTCTTTCCTTTCTTACCATTTTTTTTATCTTTCTCTTTTACTTTTTTTTACTTCTTTACTTTTTCTTTCTTTTTGACTGTCTTCTTTTTCTTTCCTTTTTCACTTTTTAAAAGTTTCCTTTTTATCCGCTTTTTAACATTATTCTTTCTTTATTTCTTTCTTTCTTTTTCATTCTTTCTTTCTTTCTTTCTTTCATTCTTTCTTTCTTTCTTTCTTTTCTTTCTTTCTTTCTTTCATTCTTTCTTTCTTTCTTTTTTTCATTCTTTCTTTCTTTCTTTCTTTCTTTCATTCATTCTTTCTTTCTTTCTTTCATTCTTTCTTTCTTTCTTTTTTTCATTCTTTCTTTCTTTCTTTCTTTTTTCTTTCTTTCTTTCTTTCTTTCTTTCTTTCTTTCATTCTTTCTTTCTTTCTTTCTTTCTTTCTTTCTTTCTTTCTTTCTTTCTTTCTTTCTTTCTTTCTTTCTTTTGCTGTTGTCTCCTATTCTACATTTTTATAACTACGTTTTTTTCTTGTTTTCTTTCCGTCCAGGTTTGTTTTGTTTTTTTTCATTTTTTTCCTTTACTTTCACTGATTTCAACTTTTCTTTTTCAAAAAGAAAACAATAAGTAGCAAAAGAAAAAAGAGAAAACGGTAGTGGTAATAGTAGTAGTAAAAGAAACGAAATGATGATGATGATGATGATGATGATGATGATGATGATGATGATGTAGAAGAAATTTATGATAACTATGAAGAAATAAAAAGTATGATTAAAAAAATTATGATGGTTATCAAGAAGAAAAGTATGACTATAATATAGAAGAAAAAAATTATTAATAATAATAATGATAATAATAATAATAATAATAATAAGAAGAAGAAGAAGAAGAAGAAGAAGAAGAAGTATCGCTTGAAAAAAAGAAAGAAGCAGGACCAGCAGTAACAGAATAAGAATAATAACAACAAACGGTATCTACTTCTTCTTCTTCTTCTTCTTCTTCTTCTTCTTCCTCCTCCTCCTCCTCCTCTTCTTCTTCTTCTTCATCAACATCAGAAGAAGAAGAAGGAGAAGGAAAAGAACTTGCATGATGATCTAAATAGCTGTGTATTTACTATTGGCGCCAGTTGGCGGTGTTCGAACCAAGCTAAAGACGATTTCGAATGCTGATTTGCATGGAAGGAAGACTCCTCATTCAGGAAATGAATGCGCCACCATCCACTTCACTTTCACTTCCTTCATGTGAGACACAAAGCTAAGATTATACTACTAATACTAATGCTATTACTAATAACAATTTTTGCAGGGGTACAAAATTTAATTAAAGCGATTAAAAAAATGGAAAAATGCACAAAACATATCGCAAAAAATAATATTGCCGTAAAGCATTTTTTTCTCAATCTTGTTGTATTTTGATATTACCGCTTTACGGTAATGTTATTTTTGTTTCCACTGTTTTTTTATTTTAATTTTTTTAATTTTTTTTTTTTTTTGTAGTTATTGTTTAACATTTTTGTAGCCTTAAATAATAATAATAATAATAATAATAATAATAATAATAATAATAATAATAATTGGTGTCTCCATGAAGTGTGGAGACTGTCCTGACTGTTGCAGTACGTAAGTCGTAAGGAAGGAGTGGGATGTTTAAGACAATAATCAAGCATTTAATAGAAGATGTGGCGTAAAATGTTCAGACTGTTTACATCAAGATAGCGTTCTGTTTGACGAGAGTACTGAGGAAGGTGCTGGAGATTAGAAGAGACTTATTGTTAGATGATAAACAGAAGAAAAACGGTCAGCATGACGAGAAATAAAAGAGAAGCAGAAGAGAAGAAGAAGAAGAAGATGATGATGATGAAGAAGAAGAAGAAGAAGAAGGATAGCCGTCGCTCTCGCCGTCGCCGTCGCCGCCTACGATAATTGATAAAGTAAATTTCTGCGGGGCTTGGAATTTCTCACGTAACACACAGTTCAGGCCAGATGACTAAATCTGGTCATCGTAAATAAAGGGAAGAAGGCTTACCAAATAGTGAATGTCACTTTTCCATCAGACCACAGGAAAAAAAGGGAGGGGAAAAAAGCTCAAAGAATATCTGGACTTTGCCAAAGATGTGCACAGATCGGTAGAATAAGAAAGTGACTATAATTTTATCCATTATATTTGACGTGCTTGTAACAGGCCCTTTCAGCAAATGTTAGATGACTTCAAACAATCTATACTACAGCATTGTGAAAGAGTATTGAGAAGATTTGCTGTCACTTGATTTCAAATCAAAGCCACCATTGAAAACAAAGAAATGAGACAAAGATTTTTTTTTTTTTAATTGTAAAAAGAAAATAAAAAAATACTGGAAAATAAAAAATAAAAAATACAAATAAAAAAGTCATTTTTATTTATTTATTTTATTTTCATTTTTTTTTTTTGCCAAATGTTTTTTCTTGGGTTTAAAAGTGTCTTATAAGGGGTGACACAACTGTTCGTAAGTGGACTAAAAAGAGTCGTAACAATAGGCTTAAGTGACGAAATAAGGGTGGAGAAGAGAGAACGGGGTAAAAAAGAGCGAAATGGAAAGAAAGACAGATGAATGAATGAAGGAAGAGCCTCCGAGTGCATTTATTACACACGCACATGCGGCTTTCTACAACAGATTCAGTACGGGTGTGTGTGCAACGAACGTTATGTTTTGCAAGTTATCGGACTGATGAGACAACTGCGCGCAACAGATGAAAATTTCTAAGTGATGCAGTCAGCCAGCCTCTCCGTTAAGCACACAGACAGACAGACAGGCAAAAGCAGCCACTGATGAAGTGTGTGTTGTGTATATAGACTATCGGCTCGGCTAGAATCGTTGTCTTGGAATAATCAAACAACATTATATACAATCTGTGATTTCATTTTTTTTTTGTTGAGGATATATATATATATATATATATATATGTGTAAATAAATATATATATATATATGTGTGTGTGTGTGTGTGTGCCTCGGTATATTCAACTCCTTAAACACGATCACGTACATATATAGAAAGCTTACAATTGTTACGTATGCATATTTCTACTTAAATTCCTGTAAATAATATCTAAATATATCTCAGTAATTTCAACACGGGCTAACACACACAAGCACACGGATACGCATGCAAACACGCACACATACTTGTATATATGTATATACATATATATGCATATGTATATAAATTAAGTTACTACTGATCTTTGAAAAATGTGTGTTTAAGTGAAAGAAAATAAGAAGCGACAACGGAAAACGAGGAGAGTCCGAATCCACAGAGGAAATACGCAAAGGTCTTACATTCGCTTTTACGGTGTGTACAACGTCGAGAGAAGATAAAGACAGGATCGTAAAAAGAGAGAGTGACGGGTACCGTGTCTGCTGGGATAGGGTAGTTCCATCTCGCAGACCCGGGTGGAAAGACAAAAGTAAGTTCCTTTAGTTTCTGATCTCGGAATACAACAACAACAACAACAACAACAACAACAGAACACACACACACGCACGCGCACACACACACACACAGATACATATGAATGCACACGTTCAGATCAACCAAACAACCCACCTACTTTATTTACATGACACCGTTACCTATTCAAACGTCCACTTTCTAAATGGATGTTCGAATCTATCTATCTATCTATCTATCTATCTATCTATCTATCTATCTATCTATCTATCTAGTTAGTTAGTTTCCTAGTTATCTGTGTCTTTTCATATCTAACCGAATCTTTTCATGTCAAGCAATGTTAATCGCTTTATACATACACACGCACACCCTCGCATACACACACGTATATATATATATATATATCCACCACGAGATGTATACATCTCAATCTATCTATCTATCTATCTATCTATCTATCTATCTATCTATCTATCTATCTCAGTCATTTTATATCTATCTATCTATCTATCTATCTATCTATCTATCTATCACACATGTATGCTTCTCAAACTATGTCACTACATATCTACGATTCATCTATTTCTCGGTATATATATATATATATATATATATATATATATATATATATATATATATATATATCAACTGCAGTCTATTCATATCTATCTATATATCTATCTATCCAAGGATCTATCTATTTTAGTTTGTTCACTACCTATCTTTCTATCTCAGTCTATTTATATCTATCTAATTAGTTTTCTACTTATCAGTGTCTTTTCATAGCTAACCAAATCTCTTCCTATCAACTATGTCAATCGATTTATAAACGCAGACAAACACACACACACACACAAACACACACACACACATATATATATATATTTATCCACCACGAGATATATCCATCTTTATCTATCTATCTATCTATCTATTACGACATGTATGCTTCTCGACCTATGTCTCTACATATCTACGATTCGTATATTTCTCGATATATATATATATATATATATATATATATATATATATATATATATATATATATATATATATATACTGCAATCTATTCCTACCTGTCTATCTATCTATCGCAGTCTATTTATATTTATAGCTATCTAATTAGCTAATACGTTGTTTGTTTCTTTTCATATCTGACCAAATCTGTTCATATTAAATAATGTAAATCTCTTTTCACACAAACGCATGAATAAAAATACACAACCCATATATATATATATATATATATATATATATATATATATATATATATATATATATATATAACATCATGTATACGTATATACAACATATACATATATATATATATATATATATATATATATATATATATATATATATACCTCTATACATGCATCTATCTGTCTAAGCCAATTCTTGTTTGTGTATTTCTATCGAAATCAGTTTATCTCTCTCAGGCTTTTTTTTTATTTCAAATGCTGTATCAATCACATCCAACCCACTAGTCTTTCTTTTAAATTCAGTTTTAAACATAAACCGATGTAAGTTCACGGCGATTCGTGTAAACAGTTTTAGCAAACACATTTTCACCCCCGCGATCACAGATAATTACTATTGTGTGCTGTAGAAATAGTTTCTATATATATATATATATATATATATATATATATATATATATATATATATATATATACAGAACTATTGTCCAAAATATTTTAGGCGCAAACTAAAAGACATATCTAAGCATCTATTCATCAGATTACCTACCATTACAGAAATTATTAATACATATCCATCAACTCAAAGAAATTCATAAAATTAGGTGAATTAATTGATAAATACACACGCCAATAAATCCTTTTCTCCTGCTTTTCTCTCATATATACATAAGTTTTCTTCTACATGACATTGTATATATATATATATATATATATATATATATATATATATATATATATATATATTTAAAAATATAATATTTAAAATATGATTCAACGCTACAAAAGAGTTCTTTCCTATTTTATATATTTTTACACACACACACATATATATGTCTATATATATATATATATATATATAGTCTCATAAAAAGCAATTTATGAATCACCTCCAAAAGAGTAATTACGAACACACATTTAAAGGAAAACACCCACACTAATACACACATACATACTCAGCAATGAAACAATATATATATATATATATAGATAGATAGATAGATAGATAGATAGATAGATAATTATTTATTTAAAAATATGATTCCAACGCTACATTAAAGTTACGAGTTCTTTCCTATTTTCTCTCTCTCTCTCTCTCTCTCTCTCTCTCTCTCTCTCTATATATATATATATATATATATATATATATATATATATATATATATATATATATACAGTCTCATAAAGAAGCAATTTATGAATCACCTCCAAAGGAGTAATTACGAACACACATTTAAAAGGTAAAACACCACACTAATACACACATACAAACTCAGCAATCAAACAATATATATATATATATATATATATATATATATATATATATATATATATATATATATATAAATATATATTCTGATCCTTCGTCAACTAGTGCATAATCTTGGAATCCCGCAAGTTATTGATCTGATCATTTGGCTAAGTTACCTTTGTCGCCAAGCATAGATCTACATTAAAATATATCAATCATAAGTTTCCACCACTCGATGTGGACATTATTTAGAATATAATAAACGGTTACTTTATTTTTTTTTTTTTTTGCTGGGGGGGGTATTTTTGCTGGAAACATTAGCACACATATAATTGTAGCGGTCGTTAACTAATGTGCACATGCAGGTCCAAATGTGCATACACCGATAACCTTTCTTCTCTCTGTTACGAACATGCGGATCGCGGAGATATCTATCCATTTATCTATTTCGATAGATAGATAGATAGATAGATAGATAGATAGATAGATGGATAGATAGATAGATAGATAAATAGATAGATAGCTATGTTCTTATTTTTGTTAGCGAGATTTCATTATTATTAAGGAGTTAACGTCTCTGTTTATAGTTTTCTGTTTCTCATACCAAGAGATATATAGACTCTCCCACGTGCAAACAATTTTTAAATGCAGAATTGAATGTTCAAACGTACACACGGTTGACATGATTTGATATTATAGCTACAATTACATACGAATTAAATTTAGCGAAACCGCTCAGGATTCTCTCTTGCTTCCTTCAATACCTCTGTACAAGAGAACATATATATATATATATATATATATATATATATATATATATATATATATATATATATAATGCATGAAACTAGCAGTCACAATGCAGTGATGATTCGTTTGTTCGTAGTGTTTATATCTTTCACCTCAGTATTAAACACTCTTCTCTATAAATATTGCAACATTTAAAACAATAGAATCAGATATATATATATATATATATATATATATATATATATAGATAGATAGATAGATAGATAGATATTAATATATGCATATTTATATATATATGTACGTACGTGTGTATGTGTAGCATATTCAGAGATGAGGTGAATTATATATTTTTCTCTTATTTCTTACACTTTTCTCTTTCTTTATTTCTCTCTCTCTTTCTCTTTCTTTCTTTCTCTCTCTCTCTCTCTCTCTCTCTCTCCACGTTTTTTCTTTCTTTCTTTCAGGTATATACCTCTGTACACATGAAACACTGAAAACAGTCTGCGGCACACGCAGAGACACACAAACTCAAAGCGGCCAATCAATAGAGAGAAAGTAAAGAGAAGATGTGAAAGAAAGGCAAATGAAAAAAGAAAGTATAAAAAAAAGAGAGATAAAGAAAAGATTGCGGATGGAGTTAATAATTAATTTCAAATTAAATCGAATATTTCGCGGCTTTTTGATTTATTCTTTCGCTTTTCTCCGTTTTTTTTTTCTTATTTTGCGTCCTTGTTTTTGTTGTTTGTTGTTTTTTTTTTCTTACCAAAAATTAAATGAATAACAGATACACAGGTACAAACGTGTAAAAACGAAACATGAAAATATGTCTGTGCCGAGTCCAGTGGGCAACATGGTGTCTTTGGAAACGTGTCGCGACAGAAGGGCGGTATGTCTCATCCATATCCACGCAGCCAACAATAAAAAGATGGCCACACACTTCAACGTAAAGCCATGATAAACACACAGAGCATATCCCAGACGCAAGTAGAGAACTGTTTAGTTCGAAAGCCCGCATTAATTTAAAATTAAAATTGAACAAATTGCCAAGAAGACTCATAGGCATAGGAGATGTTAAAATCCAAACAAACTCGTATAAAAATCACGTCTGACGAAACGTTACTTTTCATCGTAGCTACATAGTCGATAATTCGAATGCATTGGTTGATAAGAGTTGTCCTTTATATAAACGTATAAATCAAATCACATTTTCAAGAGTTACATACATACATACGTATATATATATATATATATATATATATATATATATATATATATATATATATATATATATATATATAATAGATAGATATATAGATAGATAGATAGATGTGTGTGTGTGTATATGTTTTGGCATGATTGGTTCAATAATATGGATATATAATGTGTATTTATTTCATTTTAATCGACTCGAATCCACGTCTCAATTTCTTAATGCTGATATTAAATTCATTAAGAAAGGCGCCGTAGTTTTTTTTTTTTTTTCATTTCTTTTATTTTCCCAAGTAGTTTCAATATC
>CAHIKZ030004384.1:5410000-5415000 GCA_903632075.3 Acanthosepion pharaonis | reverse complement strand
GGCCGTGTGCCTCATTTTGTAAATAATCTTTATCTATAAAAGGCAGGATGTGTGTGTGTGTGTGTGTGTGTGTGTGTGTGTGTGTGTGTGTGTGTGTGTGTGTGTGTGTAACGAATGCACGGCTGCAATTTTCGATGGATTTGCACCAAAATTTACAAGCAACATGCTCCAAGTTAGCGGAAAGGCCAAGACCGTCTTTGCATTTCCCAACTTCCATCAATAGTGGAAATAATCGATTTTTTCATGCTTCTACGGCAGTTTTCATGTAGTTTTCGGCCATTTTCTACTGGCCAGAGTGAGAGCCTATAGCTGACTGCCACGAATAGGCAGGAAGATTCTATTGGCCAGCGTGAGAGCCAACAGCTAACTGACACGAAGTTAACTAGCATGCTAGCATGCAAAAAAAAATCGATAGCTGCATTCGTCACAAGTGGGAAAAACTTAAATCTGCATGGCACTTTACTCTAATTGGCTCATTCGCTTGCTTAAACTCAACGTTGATTCTGATTCCGCAGAACTGGGTTGGGTATGAAAAAGTATTTGTTGTTAACATTCTTTTTTCATTCGGTTTTTCCAGTTACGAGTCCTTTTTTTAAAGCTGATCGTTTTGTGTTCATTTTGTTTAGTTCTTTTTTCGTAACAGATTTAATGTTTAGTATAGAGCTTAGAAAAAGTTCGCAGTGTGAAATAGGCAAGAAGTAAGGCATGTAGCAACATCAGCACGACAAAGGGCACTCGTTTAAAGGCTAGGAAGGGACAAAATATTTTAAGTCAAGTGATAGCGATTGCTGTATGAGCGTACGATTTTTGAATCAAGCACGGGCAACGCCGGGCCATGCTGCTAGTTACAAATAAATATCGCTTTCCTCTTTGGTAGCCAGACTTTATGAATTTAAGCGCAATACTAGATTGGCGGCAATGTCGCGTGATTTTACAATTGAAAATGGCTATCTATAACCGTAAATTCTATGCTAACAGTTTCCTCATACACTTTTCGCTTGTGGGACTCTTTTCCTGCTTCTTGCTTTTCAGAAAACTTTCATCGTCATCTTTTCATTTTTGTTCTTTTTCCTTAATTATTTCTTTTTCTCATATTATTTCATACTCAGTAACTTATTGTGTCTTAGAGGTCTTAATACTTAACGTGGAGGCAAAAGGATTAACTAAAAGATATAATGAAAAGTAATGTCGATTTTAATCCTAAGAACGCAAGCATTAAAACGTGTCCTTTTCGACAATATTTTTTCTTTTACATTTTTCTGTTAGATTTATCGAAAAATGCCGCCATTTGCTTTCCGTTCCTTTGTCTTCTCCTACGTTCTCTTTCCCCTAACACTTGTTACATTTGCATACGTATTTCATACAAGAAATATAGCAACTATTATTGGAGAGAGGCGTGTCCTAAGGGTGGGGTAATACCAACAGCGCAGTTCTAATTAATCATTTTCTGATTAGTGAGTTCGATCTCCATTGTTGAGCCAATGCTTGTTGGGCATGTATCAACCTTGCTTCTTCTTTTTCTTTTTCTTCTTCTCACATATTCACAACAATTTCTTGCAGCTGTTGTTGTTGTTACTAGAGCGTCAAACTTTTTACAATCTCCAGAACCTTCCTCTATATTATAGTTGACAATAATATTATTCATTTCAAAGTCATTTAGTTTACCCAGGGTAAGACATTGAAAGCATGATAATTTTCTTATATACAATTAAAATTAGTCTCATACTTATTATGATTTCCTTAGCTTTTTTAACAAGTAAATGATCCTTATTTTTTTGTTCTTGTCCTTGTTCTTCTTATTATTATTATTTTATCATTATTCTTTTTATTATTATTATTATTATTATCATCATTCGATTTCTGCTATGGACACACTTACCAAGTCTGCGGAAAGACCTAAGGCAGGTCGTGGTATTATTATTATTATTATGTTATACATATTATTATTATTATTATTATTATCATTATCACTATCACAGAGTAGTCACACCAGCATTATTATTATTATTATTGTTATATTTCAATTAATAATCTCGTCACACTGCGGGAAGACCTAAGGGATGTGTGTTGCTATGGTTGCATTTCATGAATTGTTTTTCTAACCCCCGTAACATCACCAGCGTTACATAGATAAGTTCATCTTAGTGTGTGGGGTTGTACTTATCAAGACAATTTTTTTGTATTTCTCTTAATCTGGGATTTACAGGGATTATTTTCAATGTGTTGTTGTGTTCCTTTATTTATCATTCCAAGCGCACCATTTGATACCATTCTTGTTTTCAATTTCCACAATTTTTCTATTTCGATTTTCATGTTTTTTATGCTTCGATAGTTTTTCAAATTCCTCGGTTACTATGTTACAGTTCACTGGGCAATACATATCAATTATTATTATCATTATTATTAGTAGTAGTAGTAGTATATTTCGATTCCTGCTATGGTCACACTATCTACCAAGTCTGTAGGAAGATCTAAGGCAGGTAGGGATTTGTTGTTATGGCTGCATTTGTTTTCCTAACTCCCATAACATCACTAGCGTCACATTGACAAAGTTCTTGTTAGTGTGTAGGGCTGTACTTAAGATAATATCTTATTTATCTTAAGCTGGGATTTCCAGGGATTTTTTCAATGTTTTGTTGTGTTCAGTTTTTTATCATTCTAAGTGCACCTACTATGACTTGTATTATACTTGGCATTATTATTATTATTATTATTTTCCCTTACAGAGTAGTCACACCAGCATTATTATTATTATTATTATTATTATTATTATTGCTATCATAACTTTTTCAAAATCTTCTGTTTTGTGTCTCATTTCGACAATTTATTTTTGTTTGTGTTTTGTGCGCATGTATGCTATTTCTTTTTTCGAATGCCTATGAACTGAAATATGTATATATATCTACACACACACACACACACACACACACACACACACACACACATATATATATATATATATATATATATATATATATATATATATATATATATATACAAATGTAAAAGAACAAAACGAATATAAATTCAAACGTTCATAACATTAAATTAAAACAGGGCTCAATGCAAGAGTAGAGCAATAAATATTTATTATAAACTGTTACACTGGAACATGCAAGTTACCGCGACAACAATATATGTTTCGACGTCTGAAAACTCGTCAGGCGGTTAACAATGCTATATATATATATATATATATATATATATATATATATATAAGAGAGAGAGAGAGAGAGAGAGAGAGAGTCCAATAAACGTGAATCCCTGACACTTGTACTACTTAATGCTTTGTTGTCTTGAACTGTTTAACATTTTTCTATGAACTACTTAACACGTTGCTGTTATGAACTACATAACACTGCTGTAATTAGCCACTGCCACTGAACTGACACAATCCCAACAATTGACAACAGAATTTGGTGATCATCAATTTTCGGCGCAAAAATAGCCTCATCATAATAAACCAATCAGATTGAATTTTAAACAGATAGCAATCGGACTTCTTTTTTTTTTTTTTTTTTTTCAAAGCGTTTCACCCCAAGCAAGGCAGGAAGCCACTAGCACGCAAGGGGTTACAGAGAGTTGGAGCGAGAGCAAAGAGGAGTGACAGAGGAAAAGATGAAGAGAAGGATAGGGGATAGATCAGGGCATCTGGAGACGTCGATTGACATTACATTTGAATATTTGGAGATTATAGCTATCAGGGAAACAGGAAGAGGGGAGGTAGTTCCACAGGCGAGAGGTGCGAGACATGAAGCTATTGGAGTAGAAGAGACGGCTACATTTAAGAGTTTCGACAGTGAAAGGGTGAGAGCGAGATGCCAGCCTAGTTGAACGCTTAAATTCATGAAGTCTGGGAACCAGCGAAAGCAGCTCATCGGAGCAGTTACCGTGAAAGAATTTGTAAAAAAAAGACAGAGGGAGGCGACGGCACGTCTGTGAGAGACCGTCTGCAGATGAGATGCCAGTTCAGGGCCAATTACATTGCATGTCCGTCTCTGGATCTTATCAAGAACCTTCAGACAAACAGAAGGGGTACCGGACCATATATCGCAGCAATACACCATGCAAGGGCGAATGGTTGATTTGTAGATTTGAAGGATCGACTCCGGCGAGAAAAATTTCCAGGCGCGGCACAGGGATCCACTTTTCCTTGCGGTGGACGAACTTATTGACTCAATGTATTTGTTTCATCTCAGGTCAGCAGACAATGTGAGATCGAGCAATAGCAAAGAGGAAATCTCGAGAAGTTGAGCGTCAGACATTCTAATGCGAGGCAGAAATGGTTCTCTGTGGTGAGTAATAGAGAGCAGTTCTGATTTTGAGGCATTAAAGTTAACCACTCAATTCCCACCCCAGTCCGCAACCGATTGGAGGTCCTTTTCGAGACAAACAGAAATAATTCCCCAACTCCAGTCAGATGCGAAACAGATCATGACATAGTCACACGTCTCTCAACCTCACTTTAACTTTTGGAAATCAGAGAAGTGTGAAACCGGTAAAGTTTAAATAAATATTCTGAAAGACTCTAGCTGAATAGCTGCATTTTCAACTTCTTTTTTCTATATGTTATATATTTTTACACATATAGGATATCTAAAAAAAAAAAAAACTTACATTCTCATATATATATATATATATATATATATATATATATATATATATATATATATGTACAAGTATAGGATTGATGTATACAAAATATATTCCAATCACCAACAAATACTATTCTTAAAAGAGTGCTCAATACAGAGTAGAGCAAATATAATTATTATTATTTTTGAATTCTCATATACTTGTATTTTGATTGGTCATTCTAGCTTATGAAACAGCGTTTCCCCTAGCAAGGGGTGTTTGATTGATTTGAACCTTTTAAAACCCTTTATTCTACATTCAACACCATCACTTGATAAGACACCAGAAGTGTTGAAACAAAATGGCTATTTTTGTAGTGATTTTATAACATGTTTATGTTATAATTTTTGAATCAATAATTATAT
>CAHIKZ030004384.1:5295000-5407500 GCA_903632075.3 Acanthosepion pharaonis | reverse complement strand
CAATTCTATCTTCTTTCGACAAAAACAAGTTTTTAATCTGTGGAGTTAGAGATTTCAAATGTGCCTATACATTAAGGCGTGCGGTACCTTTGGAAAGAACCATACCGTGGGCTGACCCAAGCCTTGCGAGTGTAATTGGGTAGATCGAATGCTTGTAGGCCGTCAACAGCTGTGCTAGCACGAATCACAAAAGTTATCGTGGCTGAGGGCTTGAGCGTGCTGGCCTTGTCCAAATTGCTGATCATGCTAGATAACACGCTCTTTCCCAGAAACTATAACTAATGTCTGCTCAGCATAGTTGAAGTATAAACCATAGGTTGAAACTGTGGGTGTTGAGCAAACTCAAATGTGCCTAGGCGACCGTCTGCAGTAGGGATTAGCTAGCCGCACTAGTAGATGGTTATCCTCGAATACGAGTGGCCAGCTATCATATATATAAATATATATATATATATATATATATATATATATATATATATATATATATATTACAGTCTCAGTTACGGTGTACTGGTCATGTCTTGAGAATGTCTGATGACAGGGTACCCAAGATCCTAATGTACAGCCAGTTAGATCAGGGCTACAGGAATGTAGATCGCCCATGGCTAAGATACAAAGACAAGCTGAAAAGCAACACCCTTGAGCGCTTAACCTTGGAGCGGGTAGAATGGAGATCAATGTGTTTTAGTGGACTCAGCAATTTTCAATCCGCTTGTCTGAATCAACTTCAAGAAGAGAGAGTAAGATCTAAAAGGTCAGCCAATCTAACAGTGATCTCGTCTCACAATCCTCACACTTGCTCCATATGTGGCCTCCTTTGTAAATCACTAGCGGGTCTTAAATGCCACTTAAGATTATCGCACAAAATTTCATAACTGAATCAAATAAGCTGTCAAATCCTCATACGTCGAAACCGACGCGAGAATCCATTATTATATATATATATATACAAGGCTAGACAGTGACAATCTGTTTCATAATTAAACGCAAATTGATAACATGGACTGAAGTATGAACTGGACTTCCGCCACGTTTTTGCATGAAACAAAGTGTCCACTTGGTGTTGATCTCAGTGTACGCTCTTAGAAGTAAACACATTCTATCCGGAATATTGAGGATTTTTATACACAATTATAGCATACTTTTAATTTGTTTCATCATATATATATTGAAAGTAGTAGTAGTAGAAAAGTGTTGGGCACAAATTGAATGAAGTAGTACTAATAGTAAAGTAACGGGCAAAAATGAAAGTAATAGTAGTAGCAGCCGAGTGTTGGGCAAAAACTGAAGTAGTAGTAGTATCAGAATATCAGGCAAAGCTGAAAGATGTAATAGTACTAGTAGTTGAGTGTCGGTCAAAAACTGAAAGTATTACTAGTAGTAGTAATAGCGGTTTAATGGACAAAGCTGAAAGATGTAATAGTACTAGCAGTAGAGTATCGATCACAAACTGAAAGTAGTACTAGTAGTAGTAATAGCGGTTTAATGGACAAAGCTGAAAGATGTAATAGTACTAGTAGTTGAGTGTCGGTCAAAAACTGAAAGTATTACTAGTAGTAGTAATAGCGGTTTAATGGAAAAAGCTGAAAGATGTAATAGTACTAGTCGTAGAGTGTCGATCACAAACTGAAAGTAGTACTAGTAGTAGTAATAGCGGTTTAATGGACAAAGCTGAAAGATGATGTAATAGAGTGTCGATCTAGTCGTAGTAGTAATAGCGGTTTAATGGACAAAGTGAAAGATGTAATAGTACTAGTCGATCACAAACTGAAAGTAGTACTAGTAGTAGTAATAGCGGTTTAATGGACAAAGCTGAAAGATGTAATAGTACTAGTCGTAGAGTGTCGATCACAAACTGAAAGTAGTACTAGTAGTAGTAATAGCGGTTTAATGGACAAAGCTGAAAGATGTAATAGTACTAGTCGTAGAGTGTCGATCACAAACTGAAAGTAGTACTAGTAGTAGTAATAGCGGTTTAATGGACAAAGCTGAAAGATGTAATAGTACTAGTCGTAGAGTGTCGATCACAAACTGAAAGTAGTACTAGTAGTAGTAATAGCGGTTTAATGGACAAAGCTGAAAGATGTAATAGTACTAGCAGTAGAGTGTCGATCACAAACTGAAAGTAGTACTAGTAGTAGTAATAGCGGTTTAATGGACAAAGCTGAAAGATGTAATAGTACTAGCAGTAGAGTGTCGATCAAAAACTGAAAGTAGTACTAGTAGTAGTAATAGCGGTTTAATGGAAAAAGCTGAAAGATGTAATAGTACTAGTCGTAGAGTGTCGATCACAAACTGAAAGTAGTACTAGTATTAGTAATAGCGGTTTAATGGAAAAAGCTGAAAGATGTAATAGTACTAGTCGTAGAGTGTCGATCACAAACTGAAAGTAGTACTAGTAGTAGTAATAGCGGTTTAATGGACAAAGCTGAAAGATGTAATAGTACTAGCAGTAGAGTGTCGGTCAAAAACTGACTGTAGTACTAGTAGAAGTAGTAGTAGTAGTAGCGGTGTAATGAGCAAAAACTGAAAGTTATAACAGCACCAACAACACCTGCATTTCGTAAAAAATAAAAATCATAACAATTGTACTTCTGCAGCTATCACTATGGGAACAATGGCGTTAGCATGGACAAAGGTGCTGGAACTTTGACACATAGTTTCATTTCGTCTGCACAGCTAGACGCAAGAAAAAAAATCAACCGCGAATTATACATTAATTCCCGACACAGACATTCTTTAACACTTTAACTTATTTCTCTTGTGTAATCATTACACTATAAAGCCTCTATTCCTGACCACTGGTAATCTCATTCTATGTGACTTTCTATACACTTCTCTTATAAAAGATTTAAAAATGCTTTGATATAATGCATAAAAATACGTATTCTGTCAGCAAATGACACAGTTTCTCTCCATTGCTAATCTCCTTCTATGTAATTTTCAATATATTTCTCTTGTTAACAAATTAATAATTTATTGATATAATGCATATAAAATCTATACCCTTCTAGTAATAACTGATTTAGCAAGAAACAAGTGATAATCTCTTTGCATGTGATTTTCAATACATTTCTCTTGTCAACAAATTAATAATCTCTATCTATAAAAGGCAGGATGCATGTGTGTGTGTGTATGTGTGTGTGTGTGTGTGTGTGTGTGTGTGTGTGTGTGTAACGAATGCACGGCCGCAATTTTCGACGGATTTGCACCAAAATTTACATGCACATGCTCCAAGTTTGCGGGAAGGCCAAGACCGGCTTTGCATTTCCCAACTCCCATCGGTAGTGGAAATAATCGATTTTTTCATGCTTCTACGGCAGTTTTCATGTAGTTTGCGGCCATTTTGTACTGGCCAGAATGAGAGCCTATAGCTCTGCTGCCATGAATAGGCAGGAAGATTCTATTGGCCAGCATGAGAGCCAACAGCTGACTGACATGAATGTTAACTAGCATGCTAGCATGCAAAAAAAATCGATAGCTGCATTCGTCACAAGTGGGAAAAACTTAAAACTGCATGGCACTTTACTGCAATTGGCTCATTCGCTTGCTTAAACTCAACGTTGATTCTGATTCCACAGAACTGGGTTGGGCGTGAAAAAGTATTTGTTGTTAACATTCTTTTTTCATTCGGTTTTTCCAGTTACGAGACCTTTTTTTTAAAGCTGATCGTTTTGTGTTCATTTTGTTTAGTTCTTTTTTCGTAACAGATTTAATGTTTAGTATAGAGCTTAGAAAAAGTTCGCAGTGTGAGATAGACAAGAAGTAAGGCATGTAGCAACATCAGCACGGAAAATGGCACTCCTTTAAAGGCAAGGAAGTGCAAAAATATTTTAAATCAAGTGATAGCGATTGCTGTATGAGTCGCACGATTTTTGAATCAAGCACGGGCAACGCCGGGCCATGCTGCTAGTTTATTGATATAATGCATATAAAATCTATATCCTTCTAGTAATAACTGATTGAGCTAGAAACAAGTGATAATCTCTTTGCATGTGATTTTCAATACATTTTTCGTGTTAGAAAATGAATGATATATTGGTATAATAACAGGTTTTCAAAAATTTAATAAAAGTAAAAGCTAAGAGAAAGAAAAGCATTCAGCACATTACTGGATAGGAAAAGGTCGAAAGTTATTAAAATAAATTTAATTTTTTTTTTTCAAATCTTGTTTAAATGCTTATTTTGAGACATCGAATTGTTGAAGGAGTCAAGTCAATATTCACAGATGAAGTTATTTTAGTGTGGCAAGAAGTCGAAAACCATTTTCGGTGGTACTCATGTTAAATGCATACAAGTTGAAAAATCGTAAAATAATAAAGTTTGAACCTTTTCCTATCTAATAATCTGGTAAATCTGTTTTTGTCTCTTAGCATTTGTTTTTATCAAATTTTCGAAATCTGCTCTTTCTTTTTAATAAACCTATTATATAATATAATAAACAATAAGCGATATCTCGTGCCCGATAAATTGGGTAACCAACGAAACTCTAGTCGCACATCAAACGTAGTTATAAGTGGATTTATTAATATATATTTCTTAGCTCTGTTTGACCACATTGAGCACTATTATGTCGCCATCTCTTGGCTAAATTTGGTAATTATTTATTTGCTTACCAGCGTATGCACACCAGCACAGGCGTATAGGGTCGCTAATATCTAGTTATTTCATTTACTCCCCGTAATTTCTCCTAGTGGCATTATTGCCTTCCATAGGGTGAAATGATTTTAAAAAATGATCCATTTGTATAATATGTTTTAAAAAAGCATTCCCCCCTCAAAGGAAGGCGAAAATACCAATAGTACGTAGGGGGTGGGTACAGAGAGTGGAAGTGAGAGAACAGAGTATAGAGAGGAGTTAGGAAAGGATAAGATGAACGAGACTCAAGAAGACAGAAGATGGCGATTGACGATGCATTTAAATTTTTGAAGGTTGTATTTATCCAGAAAGCAAGTAAACGGAACGGAGTTCCACAGGCGGGAGGTGCGAGAAAAGAAACTGTTTAGACTGGTGGGACCTAGATGCCAGTCGGGGCACGAAGGAAAAAAAACTTGTCAGAGCAGTTGCCATGAAAATATTTGTAGAAAAAACATGGAAATCATGTCACGTCGCTGAAAAAGTGACTGAAGTTGAGATGCCTAACCAGGATCGATTACATTACAGATCCTTCTTTGGATTTTGTCAAGAATCTCGAGATGAATATCAGGAGAACTAAAACAGATATGGCAACAGTATTCAGTGCACGGGCGAATGATAGATTTTTAAATATGCAAGATGGACCCTGACGAGAGAAATTTTGTAGCACGTAACAGTAACCCAACTTTCTTTTCAGTAGATTATTGATTCGATATATTCGCTCGACTTCAAGTCAGTTGAAAAACTGAATCCAAGAAGGCGCAGTGTGTTGCTATATCAAATCCATATTTTTGCCAGTAATAATTACCTCAACTGTTGACAGTTGATAATCTATTTGATTTTCAACGAATTTCTTTTGTAAAAGAATTAATAATGCAAAGACATAATACATATAAAATCCATATTATTCTGATAATAATAACTGTCACGATTCCTGACCAATGATATTTTTCTCACAAGGGAAACGTATTGAAAATTATATAGATGGAGATTATCAGTGGTCAGGAATCGATACAGTTATTACTCGCAAAATTTGGATTTCGTATGTAATGTGTCATGCATTACTAAGTCTTTTACAAGAAGATATTATGTTAAACATTAATAATACAAAGACAGTACATATAAAATCCATATTCTCTTGCTAATAATAATTCAGTTCTTGACCACTGGTAATTCTTTCACAACAGAAACGTATTGAAAATCATAAAGATGGATATTATCAGTGGCCAGGAATCGAGACCGTGATTATTAGCAAAATATGGATTTTATATGCAATGTGTCGATGCATTGTCAGTTCTTTTACAAAAGAAATTCTTTCAAAATTCCCTATGGTCAACCTCATACTTCGCTATATAAACTAACTGGAAAAACAAAATAAAACAGATATCTACTCAAAGTGAACTATTTTCTGATCCAGCAGACGTTAACTTTCCGCCCTTAGCATCTGGTAAGATTATTTATTACCCTTCCTCAAGATTATTTATTACCCCTTACACAAGTGTTTGTTTTCTCATTCTGACCTGAAAACGCCTGTCATAAAGAGGCGAAATGCGTTGTCTGAACAAGCTTTGCCACTTTGTCTTTATCATCATATATATCTTGGTGGGACGACTATTACGTTAACAAGACGTCTTACACTTCAATTGTCGTATACAAGTTCTATTGCACAGCATCTAAAAACACATTCCTGTCCACCTTCACAATACAGGAAAATACTCGTTAATAATACCAATATACTACACCACATCGTGGCCCTCTATATAAAAAACAACAGACTAACACTCAACAAAATTTATTACGAATATAACAACAAGGTATTAAATGTATATAACATTTAATGCCATTTTACATTTCTACCAATTTCCAGTCGATTCCCTTATATTGAAACGCTTGTTTAAAAAAAATTCCATAACTACAAAGGATAAATTTAATATTAATATTTAAATTAGCTATAACAAAGCGTGTGCTTAAAGAATCCAAATCACAACGGATTGCAGATTTTATCGCAGTTACAATAAGTTTGTCTTTGTAATTTACCCCTGAAGATGATCTTAGAAAAGGTCGAAAGTACCTGGGTTAAAAAAATACTACAGCGCCTTCCTTGGTGAATTTCGTCTTAATATCAAGTAACTGATTAGACAACTGGAAAGGAACAGTATAAAAATAGGTAGACACAATATGCCTATATTATTCAATGAAACATGTCTAAATGAAGATCTGCTGCCGAAATATACATATTGTCATATATGCATACTTTCGTTCTATTTGTTACCAGTTGTTTATATGTGGTGAAAATTTGTAAAGAAATATTGTCAGCAAATACTGGATACCACTTGTTTTGCATCTGAATGATAGTGGAACAATAAGTTTCTGATTACTTGAACCATAAGCCCAGTCGCCATTTTATGTCTTTCACGAAGACTTCGATTCACCAGACTGATTATTGATGGCTTCACTGAAGTGCTGAACATTTGTCTACACCAGATTCAATTCAGAGATAAATGAGAGTAGGTGAACTATCGAAGCATTTCGGGTTGTTTTCATTGAATTTCAAAATGAAATATGATAGAATGGCTCTAAACACACACGAAAAAATAAGGAATATGCTACCTGATCAGAGGCACAGGATTCTTTCTTGAAGCGAACTTAATTTCTGATTCGGTTGCTATATTAACGGCCATTAGTTTTTCTGTCGCTATTTTCTTATAGGTTACCGGCCTAACAAATTATGAAATATGGGTCGGCCGAAAATATAAAATATACAACGAAAAAATTCATTTTTTCCGAACGAAGCATGCAATTTGAACGACTCTAGTCAGAGTTATAAAAGGATAATGTACAATGGATGGACTTAAAAGTTGCGTTATCAAGATCAACAAAACGAAGAAAGAGTTCAGGTGTCATGAACAAATACTGATAAATCTTAAAATTTAAAGAATGTAGATGTAGAATGGATCGACCGAAACGTTATGGCCGTATCATATTGAAACATTTGTTCCCGTACGATCAGCAAAACAAAAATGTTCAGTATTCTGAACAAATATTGAAATGTTAGAATGGATGGACTGAAAACTTGTCATAACAGCACCAATAAGACAAAAGATTCAGAATTGTCTGAAAAATATCTTGGAATATTAAGATCTCTTCCTAAAATTAGAGAAGGTAGAATGGGTGGGTGAAAATCTTCGGGATAACGACATTAACAGCACAACGAAAGGGTTGAACCGTCTGAAAAAATCTTGGAATATGAATGTTTTTTTGTTGTTTTTTTTTTAAATTATAAAAGGTAGGTGTAGACTGAATGGATTGAAAACTTGTAACAGCACCAATAACACAAAGGATTCTTTTATATGAACAAATGTTGTAATTCTAATGAATTTTCTCAGAGTTATAGAAGCTAGATATAAAGTGTATGAGCCAAGAACGTTGAGTATCATTAGATCGATCTGATCCAATTACCAAACAAAGTTTAGAATGTTAATGACACTTCTCTAAGTTATAGACAATACAGTTTTATCATTTTTAACCTCTCCACTGTAATTGACCCCTTTATGATTCTCAGCATCATTTATCTACAGTTATGACTTGAGATAAATTCAATAAGTGTCTCTCACAGGCACTTCGTTAAGACTGTTGGTACGAAAGCTGAACTCCAAAGTTATTTCAGATAATGTCTTTGATTAAAAAAAAAAACGGCTTTATCACAAATATTGTAACACACAAACCACCATCAGCAGTTAACCTTCCAATAAAATGTCTTTGAATCAAAGGAACTCAGCAATTTTAATGTTTTTTTTTTCTACAAGGGAATTCAATCATTTAACGGAACTGGTTTCATTTCTTATGATGACGTTTCTTATTCCTAGAAATAAGAAATCATGTCGGATTAAAAAAATCCATTCAAAGCGTCTCTACTTTACGTATCGGGTCCGAAAATAAAGCTAGCAGATATAGACATCGAAATACCCCAACGAAATAGGATCATTCCTTAAGCAGGTAATTGGATTTTGATTGAGTGATTGATTCGTTTTTAACGGCTTATCAACCCTGTGCAGGTTATAAATAGCCAGAAATGTTTTTTTAGATTGTAATAATTTTTAGATTGTAAAAATTTTTTTAGATTGTAATAATTTTTTATAACCAGAAATGGTTATAAAAGCCAGAAAATATTTTTTAGATTGTAATTATTTTTTTTGTTTTAGATAATAAGGATTTAGTGATACAAGTCTTATTAATTAGCCCATAGCTGGTGGAGAAGAGGTGGATCCATACCTTTCTCAAAGGTATTTTTGCGTAAATGAATATAACGAACTCAACGTGAACAGCCAAATTCTCTTCGGGTTCTCCGATTAACAATTCCAAGCCAATATTTCATTATACCACCTGCACATCGAAGCTTGCAACAACTGGTATGCCCAACCGGTTACCCATCTAGGCAATGACCAAGCTCGATGTTGCTTAACTTCGGCGATCGTACGGTAACCGGTGTTTCAACGTGATATGTCCATAAGTCGTTCATAGCACCCGCACATCTAATCTTACAGCACTTGGTCACCCAAACAGATGGTGACCAGGCTCGATGTTGCTTAACTTTGGCGACCGTACAGGAATATTCTAGGATATATTTCGGTTAAAGGATTTATTTCCTTGATGGAGAAAAAAGGAGTATAGTTTCGATTCTTGTTGGCAGGTATATTTTTCGTGAGTAACGACATCGATTTCTAGGCCGGTTGAATTTAGAATGCTTATTTCCAATATATGCTAACTTTAAACGAATTACTGGCGCAAGATAATCATCTTAATGACATTTCTATTTTATTTGAGCCGTGAGGACTACGTACTGATAGAAGATTGTATTAAAAAAAATGAACGGGGGTGGTAGCACCTGTTAGGGTCCCTACTATGGGCAAATAGTTAACACCAAATGTGGGATCAAAACACTATGAAAGTACAACATTTTTATAGTAAAAGTACCTGCAATATATTTTCATAGTAAAAGTATAGTCGATCCGGTTAATCTAAAAGGAACGGAATAAAATCTTTATTCATTCTAAAGGCAGAGACTATATAAATGGATATCACATCTAATTTTTTTTCCTGAAGATGGCCGTGGTCACAACGGTAGAAATGTCTTGATAATAAGAAAAAGGAATGAGGGCATCAATCCAACTGAACATAATGAAATATCAAACTAATGGCGAGTCATCACAGTTACTTACTTTAGTTTGGTATAACTTATAATGATACATGCGTGGTGATGCAAATGGTAGCTGCTCGGAATGACAATGCATTTGGATCAGACTTTATGAAGAACACCAACTGAAAATACACCCGAAATTAAAAAAAAAACTCGTTGTTTGAAAATAATCAACATAGCCTACCTATTGAAAATATTCAAATCAAGCATTGAAAAAGTATTTGTACCAGTTTGGTTAAATTTTTAAATTGAGGTAGACCTAACACTATAGCATCACCGTTTTGTTCTTACGGGAAGGAGTTGCCAGGCGAAACCAGTTTTCAATTCAGTTGTCCTTCTCTTACAGTCGTTGCCGACCAGTACTAAAGGGTCCAATTTGTCATACTGTCAGTCTTCTATCAGTACGTAATCATCACGGCTCAAATAAGATAGAAATGCCATTAAGATGATTATCTTGCGCCAGTAATTCGTTTACAGTTAGCATATATTGGAAATAAACATTCTAAATTCAACCGGCCTAGAAATCGATGTGTGTGTTTTTATGCCATGCCTCTTGAGGAGGTATGCCTTTTGAGGACTTATAGGCTGTTAAAGTCAGATATTAGGCAAAATAGGGATGTGGATTTTGATTGGCTGAGTCGAACGTCAGAATGTTAGAGTTAGAAAGTATTTCCAAGGAGTTAACTTTTACTCGTCATACACAGCAGACGTAGTTATTTCGTGTCTCGGCGAACTTACTCCCCACTAGGGGTGATAAAACGATCCCACTGACTAGTTAAAAATGTATACGTCGACATCTTTAATAAAATATATAAGTTTTCAAATTCCCTTTGTTGATGTCTCTTTCATCTCCGGACTCCAAAGAACTAGCGATCACACGACCGGAATCAGAAAGTCGAGAGAAAGAAAGAAAGCGAGGAAGACAACTTTATTATGATCGCCTCAAGTCCATCAACTAATAGCCTCCCCAGAAGAGAGGGAGTATACAAGAATAGCGGATCAGATAAAACTTTTCAGTCAGGCTCTTACAGGATCAGGATCGTTGCACTGTCACGCAGACCGCCTAGCGTTATCCTGCTGTCTTCATTTACCAAATGTGAGCATTTTTTATGCTATGTCTCTTGAGAACGTATGCCTCTTGAGGACGTACGCCGTCTTGTCTCTCCACAAATCATTTTACTTTATTATCTGTAAATTATCATGGCCACTTAGGAATGGCTGTTGAATAGTTTCCCTTTGGTTTATCGGTGATATTTAATTAAGATTTCCTTCTCCTAGACTGACTGTTAGCCTAGTCTACCTTGCTGTTTAACGCATAGCTGGTGAGATGAGGACAGAAGAGATAGATTGATGCATTTATCAAGATCATTAGAATAGCCCCTGATTTGAAATCGACTCGTCAATTCCTCTCCCCGCGCCAGTAATGACAACAACTGTTTGGTTTTCCGCAGAATTGTAATAGAAAACACCTTTCCAGTATCGCCATATGTCCTGCGTAACCTTTATTTAAATAGAGATTGGCGGTTCGTAATGGTTCATTTAGCTTACCCCACGATATTCTTATGTTTGACATTGTTGTAAGTTAGACACTTTTCATCACTTGTCACAATTTTTTTTTTTTTCAGAGACAAAATATTTTCTTTATGCTTAACTAGCGAATTGGACACAAAAACCACACATAAAAGCGACTTCTATAACCAAACTTGTACAAATACTTTTTCAATGCTTGATTTGAATATTTTCAATAGGTAGGCTATGTTGATTATTTTCAAACAACGAGTTTTTTATCGGTTGAATTATCAGCTGATGTTCAGCGGTGCTTCATTCAACTAGAAATCTCTCGCAGAAAATAAAGCAAACCATTTTTTATATGCTTGGTTTTTCACTGTACCTTTTTTCAGTAACATACGGCTATATTCCGTGCTAATAAAAATATATAGTTAACAAACACGGTGGATAAAATAAGTAAAGGTTTATTGTAAAAACCAGTACAATAAGAAATAAGGTAACAGTTATGCACAAGGTCATCGCAAGTCAATCCAGTAGTGAGTGCTGCTATTGGAAGGTCGGTAGTTCTCGCGTAAGTCTGAGTATACTCAACAGATCTCAGCTCGACGCTATTTAGCAACTGCCCCACACAGTCACATGTGGCACAAGGCCGAATTTAATGTGGGCTCAGCAAAAAAAAAAAAAAATCCCGTAGATCCCGCATAAACGAGATCCGGTCCGTCTACCTCCCCGTCTACCTTCGACAGAGCCTCGTCCGGGTTCCTCTCTGCCCGAAGGCAGAGAGTTCGACCAGCACAGCTGGGAAAGATCCCAGCTCGACGCTATTTAGCAACTGCTCCACGCAGTCACATGTGGCACAAGGCCGAATTTAATGTGGGGTTCTCGAGCCCGTAGGCCCGGCCCAAAAATCCCCGTAGACCCGGCATAAACAGGATCGGGTCTGTCTACCTCCCCGGACGAAACTCTGCCCTTCGCATAACCTCGTTCGGGTTCCTCTCTGCCCGAAGGCAGAGAGTTCGACTAGCGCAGCTGGGAAAGATCACAGCTCGACTCTCGTAGTCCGTTGCCTTAAGGATACTTATAGGTAGTTACTGCCTATAGTGTAGTCACTCATAGGGGTGAAAGGTTATGCCATTACATCAATTACAAATTGTATCTTCAGTTTGAATCGCATTTTTACCTTTCTTAAAATAGAAAATATGTAATTTGCTTATTTCTCTTCCATTATTATTGTTAAAATCATTAAAAAAATACGCACACCGTCGTGATAGTTATCCCGATGCAGTCAAAAGTTATCTTTTTTAATTAAATTATCAATACCGTCTGAGGATATAAACGGTATTAACGTCTTGGTTAACTCAAGTGATTATTGATTTTCAATAAAAAATCTTTAGTGAAAGGTTAATGCTCAGATTATTATTTGAGCGGATTTTGTCTCCAGATTCAGTCTGCTTTTGTGGCCGTCCTTATGCTTTTATCGCCCCTGCTCCTTCGTCTTAATGTGATTAGACTCCATAGTGGAGAAGAGAGGCACAGCCTCACCACACTGAAGTGCTGCTGTGGCTTGTGCAGCAAGTAGGGTTTTGTTGGTACTACTATAGCGTGAGGCCTACCTCGTACCCTTCCCCTCACGTGGCCATCAGGTCAGGTGAGGTCTAACATTGATCTTTATAACTGTCTCACTTTCTAAACACGTAAAACGGGAGGTAGACCTCACATTAAATTGAGGTAGACCTCACACTATAGTAGCACCGTTTTGTTCTTACGGGAAGGAGTTGTCAGGTCAAACCAGTTTTCAATTCAGAGTTGTCCTTCTACCTACAGTCGATGCCAACCAATACTAAAGGGTCCAATCTGTCATACTATTTAACCCATAGCCGTTGCCATACGAACGTGTGCATCAGTTGTAGATAATTAACATTTAATTCCTTGGATTTAATTTAGGAGGCAAAGCACCAGCAGTTTAAACCCCAGAAAGTTGTTCGCTAGTCTAAACAAGAGTAATTCATTTTTGTTGGGTGTTGAAGCACACTGATTATCTTTCCGTACGTACCTAGTTAAAATTAAGCGCTACTAGTTAACGGCACATTACATAACGAAGTTATTTCGACGATCTAATAAATAGATGCTTTTAAATATTTTCTGAAATGTTTCTTCTGTATTTTCAGTGGGCCAAGTACTAATGCGATTGAAAGTGAAGCGTCGGGGACTGCGGAGAACTTTACTACGAGGACGTCTACAGTCTACTACCGGTTCTACAAGTTCTGAAGGTAAGACAAACACTGCTACTATTACTACCACTGATATTGTAAACTAAAGCCTCTACCATCAGATTTAGCTGAGCGACTGTGACGACTACAGTTTTTGAATGCAGGAATTGTACAGGCATTCACTACTGTGGCTACTACTACCAATACTGCAGTTTTCTCCAAGATTGCTCCAGTTAACAAATTTATAGGTTGCATCGTTCTGACTATTCGCGCCAAAAGTAGCATACGCTTCGCGAGTTTTTATGTTAGCCTCTAAAACAAGCAGATTCATTTTGGTCTGAATTCTCTGTCACCTTCATTGTTGGAGTTTTTTTTTCTCTTTTCAGGCATTATGTTTTGAAGTTTTTCTCGGTTTTCATGCCTAATTTATTTTCTCTTTTATTATTATTATTATTATTATTATTATTATTATTTTATCTTGAATTCATTTTTAACCTATTCAGTGCATTGCTGATGTCTTCTCTCTCTCCGTCCATTTTTGACAATTCCTCTATTATTGTCGCTCTTCGACTCTTTATTTCTTTTTAGTTTGTTATTTCTTCCTCATTTGTTTGCACCTTCTTTCCTTCTTTCTTTCTTTCTTTCTTTTTTTACTCTATAACTATTCGTTTTCTTTCTTTTCGTTATTAATAATTACTTACCCTTTCTTCTTTTTTCTTTTCTTCTTGCTGTTACATTCCTTCTTTTTCTTTCTTTTTTTTCAGTTTCTTTTTTTTTTTTTTTTTTTCTACTGCTTCTTTCCTTCTTTTATATTTAGTTTTTCTTTGATTTACTCTGATAGATTTTTTTTTATATAATTCTCCATGTTATCTCGTATTTAATCTTTCATCTTTCTTGCTCTTTTCTTCCTTTACTTCTATTTTCTCTCTGCCGTCACATTCATTTTTCTTTCTTCTTTTTTATTCTTTTTTCTTTTCTACTCTTTCTATTCTCTCATTTTTTACTCTTTCTTTCTTTCTTTCTTTCTTTCTATTCAGCTATTGCTTTCAGCTTATTTTTTTTCTTTCTTTTTTTAATCTTTTCTTTTCGTTTTTTTTATTTCCTACAGTTTCTTCTCAGTTCATATCCCAGTTATTTTTTTTTTCACAAAATCCTCAAACCAAAACCTTCTCCTGCGTTTATTCTGAGTTGTTAATTTTTTTTATTTGTTTTTTATATTTTTCGGTGGGTGGGGGTCCTCTCTATCGTTTATTTCTGCTACCCCACTTCCAAAATAACCGAAATCTTTTTTTACTGAAAAAATGCTATCCTTCTCTTTGCAATTTATTCTTTACGGCATTGATAAGATTTCTTTTTACATTCTGAATATTTTATGCGTTTAATTAAAAAGAAAAACTGCAACAAAATGCTTCCCCTCTTTTTTTTAATCGCTCGAATTATTCTTTTCATGTTGGTGACATGAGAGCTTTTCTGACGGCACTCTTGCTCATTTCAGCCGTCACTAAGCAATTCAAAATCCTGTGTTTATAATGCGTTGAGGAAGGCATTTTCGATCGATTATTGTTTTCTTGCTTTCTTACTTTTTAATCATTTCCATTTCTTTCTATCTTTCTTTCTATTTTTCTATCTTTCTATCTATCTTTCTTTCTATCTATCTGTCTATCTATCTTTCTTTCTATCTATCTTTCTTTCTGTCTCTCGTTCTATCTATCTTTCTTTCTATCTTTCTTTCTATCTAACTTTCTATCGTTCTATTTTTCTTTCAATCTTTTTTTCTATATTTCTATCTTTCTTTCTATCTTTCTTTCTTTCTTTCTTCTTTCTTTCTGTCATACCTTATTTATTATTTTCTTATAGCCAACATTCTTTCTATCTTTTTTCTTTCGATCTTTCTTTCTTTCTGACTTTTTTTCATGACTTATTTCATTTTTCTTATGACCAACATTCATTCTCTTTTTTCTATCATTTACATTTTTCTTTTTCCTCGGCTCATTTGATTTTTTTACTTCTTACCAACACTTATGCTTTCTTTCTTACTTTTTTCTTTCTTTTTTTTATTATCTTTGTTTACGTCACTTTCCTTTTTCTTTCTTATTTAATCTTTTCTTATTGCTAATAGCCATGCTTTCTTTCGTTCTTTCGTTCCTTCTAATTGATATTCCTCTATTTTGGTTTTATCTAAAACTTTCTAATTTGTATTCCTCTGTTGTGTGTCTTTACTTAATTCTTTCTTTTTTTCTTTTTTTCATACATCATTTGATTTTTACTTATAACTAAAATTCATACTTCCTTTCTTTCTTTTCATCATTTACATTTTTTCTTTCTTGACTTTACTTTTACTTTTTTACTTCTTACCAACATTCAGTCTTTCTTTCTTTCTTTCTTTCTTTCTTTCTTTCTTTCTTTCTTTCTGCTCCAGCTTTGTCTTTCTTTTGCACATTTCATTGCTTATTTCCTTCCTTCCTTTCTTCCTCCCTTCCTTCTTTCTTTCTTTCTTTCTTTCTTTCTTTCTTTCTTTCTGTTTCTATCCCTGTCTTTTCTGCTCCAGCTTTGTCTTTCTTTTGCACATTTCATTGCTTATTTCCTTCCTTCCTTTCTTCCTCCCTTCTTTCTTTCTTTCTTTCTTTCTTTCTTTCTTTCTTTCTGTTTCTATCCCTGTCTTTCTGCTCCAGCTTTGTCTTTCTTTTGCACATTTCATTGCTTATTTCCTTCCTTCCTTTCTTCCTCCCTTCCTTCTTTCTTTCTTTCTTTCTTTCTTTCTTTCTTTCTTTCTTTCTTTCTTTCTGTTTCTATCCCTGTCTTTCTGCTCCAGCTTTGTCTTTCTTTTGCACATTTCATTGCTTATTTCCTTCCTTCCTTTCTTCCTCCCTCCCTTACTTCCTTTCTTCTTTCTTTCTTTCTTTTTTCTTATTATCTTTCTTTACATCACTTTCTTTTTTTTCTTTCTTGTCTTGTTTAATCTTTTCTTATTGCCAATATCCATACTTTCTTTCTTTCTTCCTTTCTTTCTTTTTTCTTTCTTTCTGTTTTCTTTCTTTCTTTCTATTCCTCTTTTGCATATTTATCTTCCTTTATTTATTTTATACTTTATTTAATGTTTTCTTATTGCCAACTTTGACGCTTTCTTTCTTCTCATCATTTCCCTTTTTCTTTCTTTCTTTTTTTCTTTGCTTATTTTTATTTCTTACCAACATTCATGCTTTCTTTCTTTCTTTCTTTCTCTTTTTTCGTTCTCTCTTGTCTTATTTTATTTTCACTTATTCCGATCATCCATTCTTTCTTTCTTTCTTTCTTTTTTTCATTTCTTTCTTTCTTTCTTTCTTTCTTTCTTTCTTTCTTTCTTTCTTTCTTTCTTTCTTTCTTTCTTTCTTTCTTTCTTCGGTTTAATTTATTTATTCATTTTTTATTCAAGATTGTACCATTCTGTTCGAAGGTGGAATTACTGATTTATTTAAACAAAATAAATAATTAAAAAAATAATTATTTCTTCAATTGGAATATTCCCCGTCGGCATCGATACATTTATTATAGCTCAGCAGAAAAAAGACTTCAATTCCCTTCCTAAAGAATTCGCCTTTGAAAGAACCAATAGATTCACTGCCGTCTTCTTCAATTTGATCCAAATTTGAGAAGTCTTTGACTGTAAGGATGGAATTTGAATAGTTGAAAAGAAAAGTTACTCTCTTATAGAAAACAAGCAAAGTATCACAAAGTCCATGTATTCAACAGATGCATCTCTTTTTGCAGCAGCAGCAGGCGAACAAGCATCTTGATGCAATAAAAAGGCCGCGTTTCTATTGTCTAAATTATCCAAAGTTTCTTGAGATTCCAAAGCTTCTCGACATTTTATGTACATATCTGTTTGGCCATATTCAAGGAAGCTCTTAGGTATCAAATACATCCTGTTCCACCAAACACGTCATAATCAGTAATAATAATAATATAACAGTACTCTTTCAGTTGATGTTTCCGCTTCGCATCCGCATCCAGCCATTGCGAAAATCCTATTCCTTTATGCACAATTCAGTTTTCAATGCTAAGAATACCAGAAAAAAAATGGATTATTACGACTGAGTATAATTAAGGCAGGTTTATATCAGATATTTTTATTTTAATTCAGGTGGAACAAATTTAGAGAGTTTTTTTTTTCCAATTGGTAGTCGCTCGACGAACATTAAGAATAAGATTCAATCGATATATTGAAGTTCCATACAAAGTCTTGGCTTAAGGTTTTGAATCATTGTCTATCCGCAATAGATTTCACATCGCTCTTGTCAATGGTTTGGGATGACCTATCTCCTGGTTTTAAATTTTAAACAAATTTCCACTTAAAAAACAAAATGAAACAGACAAAAAACTCAAGATTTCGCCAATAATTTTATAACTTTCAAAACTTCAACTCTGCTTTGGCCTAGCTTGAACTCTTGCATATAAAATGCAAAAATTGTAAGCTACAGAAACAGTTTATATATATATATATATATATATATATATATATATATATATATATATATATATATATATAGGCTCTCAAAAAACAGGAATTTTTTAAGTGCGTATTGCCAAACATGAGCAAGTGGCAACACTGCGAGACAGTGACCTTGAGCAAGTAAACATTTCGCCATTTAGAATTCAAGATGAAATTCACAGTATCCCAGCTGAGATGTTGCAGCAGTCAATGAGGAATCTCAACAGCAGATTTCAAGAATGCATTCGTACAGGAGGACGCCATCTACAGGACGTAATTTAAAAAAAATGAAAATTCCATCATCGTTTCTTAAATGGCACGTTTTCAGATTTCAATTACTATGAATAAAATATTTTTCTTCCATCACTCTTGGTTTTATTGGATTGTTAAAAAGTTTCAGGTTTTTTTTTTTGGGCGGGGGTCACCCTGTATATATTAAATGGAATATAATACAATGCTGCAAAAGTTTTACCTCTGTGGAAAATATCTGATATACTACTGGAGTTTCTAAAGAATTAATGAACATTATTTTGTTAATGCGACATATTTTTTATTATTTCAAACATTCTTTTTAGTGGATAACCATATTTAAATAGACCTTGATTGATTATGAAGCTTTTTGTAGCTGAGTTGTTAAAAACACGCCGGATCAGACGGTGGATGCTCCTGTAAAGAAGAACGCAGGTTCGAGCCCTGTCGGAGGACACATCTCTTTAATAGGTTTTCTCTAGTGTGCCGTCCGGTAGACGATATAAATACTGTTTAAAATAAACCGAATATATACTCAAATACGGGTATCCACTAAAAAATAACATTTGAAGCAATAACACTATTGATATGTAAATCTTGTAGACTTCATAGTGAAGTATAGAGCCTCATCTACACTACGCTAAACCTTGCTGCTGTTGTCTCCGTAGAAAGATTTTATTATATGGTTGAATCTGCTAGCTCGACGCCTAATTGGTTTTAAAATTCAAAGTTCTTGTTTTCTGTTGGAATTCAGCTTTTGTATACTCTTGTAGTGAATACTTGGCAATAAAAAATATAGGTGTCATTTTCACAAAGATGGGTGGCTGGTGGGGTAACACAAATAACACACGGGTCAAATAGGTAGATGGAAATTTCACCAAAAAGGAACGACTGAAAGATGGAACACTCGTAGGAAGCGTAAATAACGCCGGCGCCGATTCTTACCCAACTGCCTCACTGGAACTGCACGCGTTATAATCGACTAGTCACGTGATATAAAAGCCCGGTTAGAAAAACCTGTCAATCGGAGTCAGGCTGGAACAGGTTTCAAAACAGACACCGTCGTTCTGCCTGGTTTTATTTTACCCTCGGCCAAAACACACGCGATTCGGGGCCTTTTTCGCAACTGAACATGTGAATATATGTCACATCACATTCTTCTAGATTGGTTACGAACCAAGGCTAAAAATTCCAGTCTGTGCTGCTGTTAGCGAACCACCTTAATTCCTTTCGTATTCCGTTGTGGAAATATAAATTCCACTCGAGCAGCATCTTCCCATAAACCACTGCTTTGTGGAACCGACTCCCAAGAGGATACTTCCCAGATCACTATTATAATAACCTGTTCACGTCTCGGGTTAACGGATATCTTCTTCACATATCTTTATAACCTGCGCGTCTTACTTTGTAACCCTCTACATCGAGTGGCTCACTAGCCTTGTATAGTGTGAATTTTCATTATGAAAAAAGAAATATAAAATGGAATCAGCGAACCAAGTTTAAACTACAGCCGAAGAAGTTTGTATCCACTTCATAATATACCCATAGAGAAATCGTGTATCTACCTCTTCCAATAGATCAGATCTGGGATAAACTCTGTCCCTTACTCAGTCGAGCTCGAGTGGCTCTTCGGACTTGCATAGGGGGAACACTGTAAAAGAAAACACTAGAAGGAGCTAGAAGAGTTGGCTATATAACTTTCCAAGACAATTTATGCGAAAGTGAATACAACATCATCGGCTGGGTTTTAGACTCGACACACCTGTAACCGCTACACTACGTTCATGTCTACCTAAAACATAATAAATAATAAACATAAATAATCTGCCACTAAGACAAAGTAAGTAATTGTTTTTAAACCACCTAATAATTTTTGCTTTGATACATTATTATATATATATATATATATATATATATATATATATATATATATATATATATTTATATATATATATAATATAATATAGACAAGTGTTGTCTATTTATTTTATGTAAATTCTTTTCATAACGTCTGATAAGTTTAATAACATTATCATTGTACGAAGAAAGAAATTCACAATATTTTTAATACAATCTAAGCTTTCGGCTTACATAAGCCATTATCAAAGATGCCAATTATAACATATTAAGCAATATACGGACAACACAGTAATGATAGTCTGTGATTGTTTACATGGAAGATTTCTAAGCAACGATAAACACGTGCATATAAGACGCTAGAACCGAAAATCGCACCGCATCTCATGACGTCACACATGACTACGCGAGAGTGAATTGGAGAAGTATGAAGTATGGGATGCCATTGGTATAAACCAATGGCTTCTGTTACCAATTATAGACATTTAAGAATATTTGTAGAGATGCCATAATTGATTTTATTTAGGTTGGGTTTTAACTGTTTGATATATAATACTTCAAGGATTTTTAGTTTTTGTCTATTATTTTCATGTCGAAGTATAATTGTGTTTTCGACAAGTATTTTAGGGAATTGTGTGTGCGGGCAGGCATGTTGTTTTAAATGCCTTAAAATGTTAGAGTTTTCATTCAAATGTAGTGTCAAGCGTCGTGAAAGCGAGTTTGGGGTGTGACCAACATAAATAATATTTAATTCGTTGGATAATATATATATATATATATATATATATATATATATATATATATATATATATATATCTTCCCATGTAGCCATTTATGAAGATGACACTAGTATTTACACCTTTCTCAATAGTAAATCTATCAGAGATGACAAAGTAAACCTGGCTGCTACTCTTGAAAAGGACCTTCAATCAGTGGTTAACTGGGACAGGAAATGTCTTGTAAATTTTAACACCTCCAAAACAAAACTGCTCTCAATTAACCGCAATAGAGAAACTATTCTGCCTGCCATCATCATGTCTGATGTTAGACTCATAGTGAGCAACACCCTGTGTTCTTCTGGCCTTACGCTTTTTACTGACTTGAAATCACTATCTGCATCAACTGCAAGGATAGTTGGCTCACTGTGTTGTGAAGAAATTTTTTTTTTTCTCGTCAGAGTTCATTTTGATCATTTACAAATCTACCATTCGTGAATGCACTGAATACTGCTGACATATCTGGCCTATTCATCTCAAGGTTCTTGACAAAATCCAAAGAAAGGTCTGTAATCTAATCGATCCTGGCTAGGCATCTCGACTTCAATCTCTTTTGCACTGACGTGGCGTGGTCTCTCTCTGTCTTTTCTACAAACATTTTCATGGGAACTGCTCCGATGAGCTTTTTCCCTGATACCCTGAGTACATGAATTTTAAGTATGCAACTAAATTGGCATCTAGGTGCCACCCGTTTACTATTGAAATAATTAAATGCAAGCGCCACTTCTACTCTGCCTATGGAACTTCCGTTTACTTGCTTCCCGAATAAATACAATCTTCAAAAGTTTAAATGCAACGTCAATCATCGCTAGCTTATGTCTTCTTGAATACCATCCATCTTTTGTCCTTTCCTCTGTCCTCTCTATATTCAGTCTTCACTTTCTCTTTCACTTTCACTCCCACTATCCCCACTACTTACTAATGGCATTCCTGCCTTGCTTGGGGTGAATTGAGTTTTTTAAAAAAATATTCAGGGAAAACATTTCAAAATTAGGCGCTTTAAAACGTACTTTTTACGCCATTGTCAACTGTGTTCTTATTCTACATGCCACTAAAAGTATTGTTTGATAATAATCAAGATAAATATTCTACCTTGAGTGGCTCTTGGGCCATCCTTTGGGTAAACAATTATTTTAAAAAAAGCACATCCGCACGGTTTTCAGCCATATTTTGTCAACTGATGAGGGCCCATATGGAATTCTTCCTGTGAATCTAAATTTTCATATTCTACACCCATTATCATTATGATTATCTTATAATTTTGTTTGTTCCTTAGTTCCTTTGTTAGCATGTACATTGCACCCTGTCATTATTTCAAATAAACAAATTATTGTTCCGTTATGACTGCGAGGATAGACGGAAGACATCTTATATCAAAGAGGCTGTTAGGAAATAAAGAAAGAAAGAGGTGTAGTAACGTCTGCTTCAACGAAATTAAAAATTTTGCCAATCTTCAATATTTTCATTTGTACCCTCTTACATCTTTAAATAATGATCTGAGTTCATATTTATTATGATTTCCTAAGCGTACCTTAGATGTGGCAAAGTTCTTATTCTACATGTCACTAAAAGTATTGTTTGATAATAATCAAGATAAATGTCAATCCCAAATATCCGTAGGCCTCCCGCCATGGCAAATGTTCTGATGGGCTACCTTCCTTTGTTCAGCCAGACCGACCCATCACAGCTGACACGCCATGCTACGTACTCTGGAACGAATCATCTTCATTCCGTTCGTATTGAGGTCTTTGATCCCAATGCCTGCTATTAGCTTTGATTGTTCTATTTGTGCGTATTGTAATTATTATTATTATTTCTTATATAGAAAGAAAATGAGTAAGTACCGACACCGAGGTTCAAGCGTGACACTAGATTTATGAATATGATTTTCGCCAGGTCTATAAATAGCGGTGTCAGGCTACTGACTGTGGTGATTATTGAGTGGAACTATCCAGTCGAATTAGTGTGAATTATTGGGCGTCGATGATTTGGGTTTTGATTTAGGATTTACTGGACTTTAAGCCAAGCCGCGCTACTAATAAGGTATTCACTTAAATGGTTAATTATCTTTGGTTGACTTTTACGTCTTTGTTCTTGTTAAGTATTTACTGTTGTATTTATCCAGGGAGGTCTTGAGTTATACTTTATATATTAACGGCCACCGTACGTCACAAAATTATTATTATTATTATTATTATTATTGTTGTTGTTGTTGTTATTTCACCTTCACCCAGTTTACGATGTCGGTTGTTGGTAAGAAGTTTATTTTCAGATCCCCTCTCGTGACTTAAGAAAATATACTGGTTATTTGTTCTTTTCATCGACAGGATGTCTCCAATACTTTTCAAGGTATATTGCTGCTCCGAGCAGACATGTAATGACTCTATTTCCAAATCACAATCCAGTACCTGCTAGGTTTCCGCCATGTTTTTATTTTTTATCCAATTGTCCAATGATCATTGGCGCTGTAATTGCTTTCGTTCTTCGTCGTTCAAAATGTCACCCTTTACCTTATTGCAGTTGTCAATTTTCTCATTTTCTTTGCGTTCAATTCTCATGTCAAATGGACAGGAGATTTCTATCGGGGATTAAAACTTTTTTTTTCTGTTTGTCCAACAGGACTAAATCTAGTTTATTGTGTTCTAAAGATGTCATTATCTCATTGAGAGTTTACAGCCCTAGTCTCTGAAAGGCTTACATTGGAGATTAAGCGGTAACAAGTCCTCTCAATACTCTATCACTTGCTCCTGCATTCGAATTGATTTTTGTAATGCTATTGTTTATATCGCTTTATTACACCATTATTTGTCCTTCTTTTTTTACACTCATGGAAGCTGATGGCTTTTAGCGGCCATGATGAATATCTTACAGACTAAAATCTATTCCGTGAAAACTTCTCTCTCACAGGCCGGATGTGGCGAGTCTCTTGCTGATCTAACGCTACTTCCATGGAAAGTGCTCGGACGAATTACATTCCTTGATTCTTCCATGTCTAACCTTAACATTTAGGACTCACCATGTCACTTGCATTCTAGCAAACCACCCACATACTCTACGTAATCCACTGAAGAGAAGTTCCATTCAAACAGCTTCTTCCCACGAACAGACTCCCAAGAGGATGTTTCCCTGATCACTACAATCTTAATCTGTTAAAGTCTAGAATTAATCGTTATCTTCCCCGCCTATCCATATAAAGTGCCCCTTATCGTAACCCTCTACCTCTAGTGGACCCTGGGCCTTGTACAGGGTGTGCCTTATTGTAAAAAAAAACTCATATGCATAAAAATTCCCGGTTAACTGTCTACCACCCCCAGACGAGACTCTGCCCTTCGGCATAGCTTCGTCTTGGTTCCTCTCTGCCCGAACGCAGAGAGTTCGACTAGCTTCGTTGGAGACGAATCTCCAAATGATATGGACAAAATACAATCGACTAACTACAGTAAACTCATATGGATAAAGTAAATGGCACAAAGTATGATAAACTCATATGAACAAAGCCCATAGTAAAAAAATACAGTGAATTCATATGGACAAAGTACATAGTATAAAATATATTAAACGGAAACTACTGCCCTATGGAACAGGCTCCCAAGAGGATATTTTCTCGATCTCTGCAATCTTAATCTGTTCGCGTTAACAGTTATCTTCCCCTCCTATCCATATAAACTACCATTAACATAACCGTCTACCTTGAGGGGCTCCCGGGCCTTGTATAGGGTGAAGCTTACTGGGATAGACTGTTCTAGTTCCACATGCCATGATTAATGGATGTCAGTTATCGTGTTAATTCAAATCTCCAAGTTCTCCACTGCCTTAACCGGGTATTGAAATCACACTTTTTGGGTCCTGTCACTGGATCTAACCAACGCCTTTATCCACTGTGCGATGTGTCCTTGAGGACACATTGCACAGCGAGGGAAATAAAGGGTTTAGTTCGACATCCCAACCACCTGCAGATGGCCGGAGCGTACAACGGCCGAAACGTTGTAATAAATATGGCGACAAAGATGAGGACAATAGTCGGTATAATATAAATAGTGTACCTAATATCTCATCTCAGAAATATAAACAGACATTTTTGTCGGTTGGTTTATTTAATGCTGAAATCTAAATATTTTGTACATAATTTTATACTTCCAGTGTAGTTTATAGATCATAAAATGTATTGTTCGTAATTTCACAATAAATGTTTTCATGAAAAATGTCTTTTGTATTTTTATACGTCTCTAGTGTTATATTGATTGTCATTTTGCTATAAAATGTATTACTCTTCATTTTACTATAAAAATGATATGATTTTTTTTGTGGGGGTGTTCACTATTTGCCCATAGCTAGGACCCAAACAGGTGCTACCGCCTCGGGTCAGGATTGACCTCGGGACAACAGCAGTTAAGAGGTGGTTCCCCGCTCTTCAAAGCCATCAATCTTCCGATAAGAGGCCTTGCAGGTGGATGTAGTTTATAGTCATACGGAGGACAAAACATAATATGTTGATCTCTCAACGGTATAAGACCAGATCGATAGAGACTTTCTTTTTTCAGCCATGAGAAACTGTCTTCCAAGTTCTAACTCAATTGACTGCTTTTTCTTTTTTCTTTTTCGCTACTTTTCACCCAAGGGTCACTCAATGTAGAGGAATTAAGCCAGCAGAAATCCATTTTGTGTCGGAAACATTTTGGGAGGACTCAAGGGCCCAATAGATGAAAGTGGTTGGTAATAAAAGCTACTTGGAGATGAACTGACATCGCCTATTCACTTTGATCTGACAGAGGAACTGTATTGATCCACAAAGTTTTATGTGGCTATTTAAAAAATGAAAATAAATAAAACCCGACTCATTTCAAACCTCGTCTGGATTTCAAGGAGTAAACGAAACTTCCAATGTGTTTAATCTTTTCTTGGTGCAGTTTGAATATCTGAAATTCCAAATTCCGAAAAACAAAATCCGAAATTTTTTCATGTGGAAGTTTTCAGCAAGCAACATGGCGGCTCGTAGCATGGTTGCAGCGTTACAAATAAAATGCAGACATTATTTTGCAGTTTTTATTACATTTAACTGTAATCAAAATCCATGTTTTGTTTTTTATACAAATACTGTACCTGAAGGAATTGAAACATTTTAATCAAAACACGGCATCGTTGGTAGAGACTGAGAGCTTACCGAATTTTCCTTCTCACCCTCACATCATTGATGATGTACCCTTTCCCTCCAGTTTCTTACACCTGATGTAGAAATTGTGTTTCGTGTTGCATTTATATATTGAATAAGTAGTAATCAGTAGTAAGGAGGCACGATAGAGTAGTGGATAGCGGCTTTGGATTGAGGAATCAGAGTGCCGAGTTCGAATTCCAGTCGAATCCATTACGTTCACTTACGTGCTAATACCATTGAGAAAGGTATGAAAGGTTCTATAACCTTTGATGGTCTACTGCAGAAAGAAAAAAATCTGCCTCGTCAGTCATGTATCACGTATGGTACAAAATTGATAGGAGAAGGCACAGTGGAGTAACGGATAGCGGCTCGGATTGAAAATTCGGAGAGCCAACCCCCCCCTATGGGTGAACAGGACAGACTGGGTTCTATAGCTTTGGATGGCAGAAAGAAATGCCTCTTCAGTCATGTATCGAAAGATACATGAAAGGCCTAATTGACTGATCCACTCCACAATTCTCGCATTTTTTTGTTATCTAGGAGGTCCTGTAGTTTTCTCTCTGTCAACAGTGTTCATTCTTCATAGATGACTGAATCATGTTTATTTGTACACATAAAGAAAGAACAAAACATTATTTTTAACGTAAAATCTCAATTTCACCACTTAAAAAAATGTGAGGATTACATGGCTAGCGTCGTTACCTGTATTTATATGTACACAAAATGTATTAAATTTTATATAAAACTACTTCAAGTGTATATCTTATTCATATAACACTATCTTCAGTGTATATGTATAAACTGTGTTAAGAAATGTAAAGGATACCGTGTTTATGTTCAGGCTCCATTCCCAAGCTGTTCTATTTTAGTGATGCTATATACAAATTAAATAACCCGTGTTACTTACCACTAGAAACTCGGTGTTTCGTGCTCAGTAAAGATATTATTTAAAATGTCAAAACGTCCTGCATTTATATACATATTTTTTCAAAGTAGTGATCACGTATTTTTTACGCGTACAAGTCCATTACTAAACTGTCCGATTTTATTAATGCTCACTATTTACATTATTCGCACTATTGTCTTTACCATTGTTGCCATATTTATCAGAACGTTTCGACGTTTGTACGTTCCGGCTTTCTTCAGGAGGTTGGAATGTCGAACTGAACCATTTATTTCGCTCACAGGAGTAGACTGTTCTAGTTCCACGTGCCATGTCTAATGGATGTCAGATACAGTTATCTCCTGTTAATTCACCTCTCCAAGTTCTCCAAATCCTTAACAAGGTATTGAATTCACAAGTCTTTCAGTCCCGTCACTGAATCTAACCAATGCCTTTATCCACTGTGCCGTGTGTCCTTAAGAACTGTCTACCCCAGCGAGCGAAATAAAGGGTTCAGTTCGACATTCCAACCATCTGATGAATGCCGGGCCGTACAACGTCCGAAACGTTGTGATAAATATGGCAACAAAGATGAGGACGATAGTTCGAATAATGTAAATAGTGTACATAATACTTCATCTCAGAAATATAGACAGATATTCATTGATGCTTCATACAAATTAAATAACGTATTCAAAATTTAAAAATATTAATCTAAAAACAGAAACACTTCCTGTTCCAAGAATTTCTCAACCTGTATATGTTTGGCATGTCTATAAGCATAGATGTGAAGGAATGGGCCAAGAACATTTAAATATATGGGACCGCATTGTAAACAAATTAAATAACAGAAAACAGAGCTTTCGATTTTACCCTAGAAACTAGAGTACCGATCATGAGGGTTGGTATAAGAACGATCTTGAACAAAAAATTAATATTCTTTTTCCAGAGAATCAGGACTAAAGTTGAACCATTCCAATAACTGAAACTATGATCATGTATAGAGATGGGAATAGCGATGGCATTTATCCTGGATTTATTATAAGAATTCAGGATATGGAATAATTAAATTCTAAACTCTTCAAATACATCAGGGTATAAGTTAGTTATAAAAAATAAGTAGATTCAACGCAAGATATAATCTTCTATGGATAACTTTGTTCAACACGATGAGATGCTAAAAAATATTAACCTGAGAACCTGAGACTTCGTTTAGTTCGGTTTATTTGTTTTTAATGGTATATCAACTTTTTATGGGTCATTTAATGCTGAAATTCAATTTTCATGGAAACTTCCTTTTCTACTAATGTATTGCTAGTAATTATTTTTAATTGACATTTATAATCAGAATGAAAAGTACAACTTACTAATTGCCGCTCTTGAGTATTTTATAGACTAATTCTTTATTTAAATGTAGTTGTAGGAGATACATTCAAAATATTTATAGAAAACTCATGCTATATAAAAAGGGAAAAAATATTTATAAACCTTGATTCAAGTGTTATAACTGGAAGTATTTCAAAGAGGTCAGGTGAAGTTTACGCTAGTTTAAAAAACAAAAACAACTCCCTTTATTGTTAGACATTTTGACGATCGTCTTCGAATATAGAATCCAGAGGTTAGCAATGAATATTTCGGAGACAGTAGGAAAGCGTAGTTCAGGTTAACAGTGGATATTGTAGCAGAGCGTAGTAATTCCTTCTGTCATCTTCGCCTGACAAGTTGGCACTGGTCATTCGGGAAGGATAAACAAAAATGGCCGCCTTTATACACGACGGATACAATGTTCTGCGGCTTCTGATTGGTTAACCTTCTATTGGTAGACTATAAAGGGAGTTAAGTCATTTTGACTAACTCACTAGTTACATATACATATATATACAAAAAACTGTAACACCCACCTTATTTTGGGTATATTATGGAATCTTCCTTCAAAATATTAATAAAGTCAATATTAATATGTAACAAATACATTTTTTTTTTAGCATTCATAAAATACATTTTATTTTTATTATTTTTTTTTAATTTATTTTTTTTTATTTATTAAAAGAAAATTAATATCCACAATAATTAGTCATATCACTTAAGCACTCAAGTTAAGTACTTCCGGGTTAATAAAACATGAATAACAATATTATAAGTTTGGGTTGTGATCACAACAAAAAAAATGTGGAAAGAATTGTTACTTTACCCATAGCTGGGACCCATTAAAACAGTTACTATCACTCCGGGCAAAGTGATCCTGAGAGTCATTTAGAAAGTGAAAAATTGTTATTTTACCCATAGCTGGGACCCATTAAAACAGTTACTATCACTCCGGGTCAGAGTGATCCTGAGGGTCATTTAGAAGAGGATTGGGCTAAAAGTAGGACTATTTACATTTATACCCTGAAACTAAGGACTCGCATTCATGCCAAAAACTGAACTGGCGTTTATTAAGACAATAACTCATGGATGCAGTTTTACGTCCTACCCAGGACTAATAAGGACCTTATAGAGACTTAATGGATGCAGTTTTACGTCTTGCCCAGGACCAATCAGGACCTAACAGGGACTTAATGGATGCAGTTTTGCGTCTTGCCCAGGACCAATGTTCTGTATTCTTTCCCCACACGCCGCTATACCATATTCCTTACTCATAATTGTGTTTAAATCCATTTCACATGGAGTAGTTCTTGTTTTGCAATTTTGCATGCTAAATTTAGATAAGTCTTTCAATGTATCTAGATTGATTCATTGTAATAGTGTTGCCTTTAATAGTTTAAAATGGCGTTACGTAGCTATGAAGAAACTGTAACTTTTATAGCAGCATGGAATCTGTTGAGACTGAAGCAAGAATTAACATCAGATTTATGACAAAACATGTTTGTAGACTGAAGACGTTATCGGTGCTTTGAGAATTTGAGAAAGGTTTCTTGGGATAATTCCCAAAACCATCAGCGATAAATGGATAACTCGTTTCGAAGAATGACAAGAAAGAGTTGATAATGACTAATGGATCGGAAAAAACATTAAGATCAGCTTTGCGAGGAGACAATCGATGTTGTTGAGATTTTTAACTGAGGACGACCGATTCTTTACAGCAGAAATAATAGTTAACACCCTAGACATTCCAATTGCTTCAGCCCGCACGATTTTAATAGAAACGTTTAAGGTGAGGATTATTTTATTTATTTATTTTTTTTGGTCGTTGGGTATCCAAATTGTGCCCAGATCAGCAACGAAGGTGAATTGTAACTCGAGATGAAAGTTTGATTTATCAGTAGAATTCTAAATACAAGACTCAGTCGAACAAACTGTTACCCGAAAATGGAATGAGAGAGATCAAAGTAAAATCAAGCCGGTTAGCACTGATTCTTAGGGTGTTTCTTTTATATGATATTTTAGAGAGGGGGTGACAGTTACATCTGCTTATTACGAATGTATGTTGAGAAAATTAGCTAATTACCCAGCAGAAAAAAATATGGAAGGCTTCATCAGAGAAACCTTTTCAAAGACAATACGTTCTTCATTTCAAAGAAGATTGTAAGAATTCCGATGGAAAATCCTTAGACATCAATCCAATAGTCCTGATTTAGCAACTTCTGATATTTTCTTATTTTCTGATATTAAAAATATATCGTAAAAAGGTACATATTTTGAGGCCATTTATGACGTAAATAAAATGATTCCTTGGAATACATCTCAAGTAGTCTCTGCCAACTGTCCGTCTCCATGCCGGAGAATAGACGAAGCAGACAACCGGCGCCTCATAACCAGCTGATTATATATTAGACAGCTGAGGAAGACAAGTCCATCTAGTAGAAAGAAACCCTAATTTTCAACCTCTGCTGTCTTGCGATCATATCCAAATATGACACAAAACACGGAGTCGGCTGGCTGTCAACACTGAGAACTTTCCGGTAACTCCTGTTGGAAAGCCGGCCCCAAATATAATGTGATTTTTTCCTTCGGATCTTGGAGAGAAGGGGGCATGTAATCTGGGTAGCACATGACATCCATATACCAACACCAAGGACTTAATCAGTCTTACTAACAGAGGATTGAGTTTTTACATAACAGAATGCTGATCATCTAATCATCTGGGCGATATCGACCACCGGTGGGCGATTTCAACTGCTGGATGAGCGATAAGCAGCTGAACAAAAAATGGTGGGAGATTGGAAATTATTCAAATTATTTTATTATATAAACAACGTGTATAAATAACACGGGAGGTTAAATGGGAATCACTGATCATCTTCGAAATTATGAATTTGCAATAAAGCAGTGATCTTTTGATGAGACACTATACTTTTTAATATTGTAGCAAATCTCGGGAGGGACGATGGAATAATGGATAGTGGTTCGAGTTGAGGAATCGGAGCGCCGAGTTCGAATTCCACTCGATTCCATTACATTCACTTACGTGTAAATACACTTGGGAAAGGTATGAATCCTCTTCTCCTCTCCCAGCTACGGATAAATAGCAGGACAGACCGTGTTCTATAGTTTTGGATGGCAACTGGTCTACCGCAGAAATAGCAACCTACTGTGGGAAAAAATCTGCCTCGTCAGTCATGTATCGAAAGATACATGAACGCCTAAGCGTTTATCACGCATGGCACATAACTGACTGATCCACTCCACCATTCTCGCATTTTTTGTTTGTTACGGCTGTATCTAGAAGGTTTGTAGTTTTCTCTCTGCGTATATTATATTGTTAAGATTACACCAACAGATAATAAATCCTAGTAGAGTTTCCATAACCTCATTGTAGAGGATGAATAAATCTAGGGAGAAGAAACGTTCATGCCTTACACCCCATTCTATTCATATTTATTATGCACCAGTTGTTTTCATTTTTGGACACGACAATCCTTGTTGCGATATTTGATAAAAAATTTTGTATGGAGCATCTTGGTGATAATCAAAAGAATGATTTTAACAGTACACACATAAATGATAGCGTAATACGGTTTAAGAGATATGAATTATTCTGTTTTTTTTTGTTGTTGTTTTTTTCTAAGGTTGTAAAATGATTGGAAAACTACCACGTCTCTCGAAAATTCTAAGCTGAGTCACTCCTTATTCTCGAAATAGTTTAGCACCTCAGCTATTAGTCTAAATTAATGGATTAGACTAATTGCTGAGGAGAGTGGCTTGATAAGAGAAGAAAATGGTGGGAAATGAATAATGTACTTTAGCACTTTCTAGAGTTCCTGCTAAGATCTTTGTACATTCATTGTTGGCAGGATATAATTGACTTCATTCTCTTTTAAGAAATTTATGCTTCTGAGAAAGATATAAAGTCGTGGCTCATGCGTAAGTGAATTAAAGACATGAAAAATATCATGTTTAATGGGTGATAAAGATATATTTTTTTCTTAACTATATCCCTGAGGAAGTGTTTTAATAATAAAAGAGAAAAAAGTGCGATACTGAAATCTGAAGGCGCGAGACAGCGAAAAGTGCTTTCCAAAAGCTAACCAAAGTATTAAGAGACAGGAAAATTTCGTTAGAAAAAAGTTAAAAGAAAATAATATTGAACTGTTAATATCAGTCCTCTTATATGGCAGTGGATACTGGAAAATCTCCTCACAGATGAAGAAACAACAGAAATATGGTTTCTACAGAAGTATGCTGAGAATACCATGGACTGAACATGTGAACAACGACGAAGTTTTAGAGAAAATGGAAGCAAAAAAGTCAATTATATTTCATATAAAAAAATAAATTGAAGGAAAGATGTCATACAAAAGCTGACATCCACTGGACATAAATATGCATAGCCTACTTAGCGACCCTGTGTAAATGGTTGGCAGATAGCAAAAAAGACAAACATCACTAAGAGCTACAATGGACAGGCAATTGCAGAGAGCCATATTCGTCCATGCCCGGAAGGAACAAGACACATAGATGAAGAACGGCGATGTAATTTTGTCAACAACAAACCATTAGCTGTGTACGTTTTAGCCAGGAAAGCTTTTAGTTAAATAATAAAGTAAAAAGCAACATTATGGAAAATAACAATGAATAATTTAACACAGGTCTTGTTCGTTTTCTTATTAAGTTTTCATATTTGATTCTGTGAGAATTACCCTCCATCAACATGCGTAATACTAAGCAGGTGGTTCTGTGAGAATTTCTTAGATAAGAAAAAAATCTTATTACCCTCCATCAACATGAGTAATACTAAGCATCCAGAGTGAATCATTGCGCCTTTTACGTTTCATGTTTTTCCCCTGACATAAGTGTAGCGATTATTTTGAATCAATTGCCAGGTCTGCTAAGCTAAGAAGGATGGTTCACTGTGTTCAATCCAACAATTTATCTCGTCGAATCAATCTTGCACATTTATAAATCTACCATTTGTCCGTGTATTGATTGTTGCCGCCATATCTGGTCCGATGCGTCGCACATACCCGGTGTAACAGGAAAATTGCCCAAATCGTGTAACAGTAAAATTGTCCAATTGTTAGATTAAACTCTGAAACGTTGTACCTTAGAAATGGTTAAAGATATCATACTGGAATTTTCCGAGATTTTTATAACAATATTGGACACTACTTTGAGCAATAAAAATGCATAATCCATCCCTAAGCTTAACAGAAGAATCATGATGAAATCGATCATAAACGAAAATGACATGTTCATTATTAATTAATCATAGCTAAAGATCGGAAGCTCATGAAAGATTGAAATAAAGTTCATATATATATATATATATATATATATATATATATATATATATATATATCTTATTATAAAACCCAGGCTGTGTGTGTGTGTCTGTACGTTTATATATTGGATCGGATTTCCTACATTTTTCAACCGATTTCAACAAAACTCCACAGGACTACGTAAAATTACCTTGCGGTGGTTCTGACAGCGCCAAAAATTGGAAAAACACAATTGTTTTTGCACAAAATCAGTTTGAAAACACGATTAAGAGGCATCGCGAGAATGAAAGGGGGATAACTCATATCGAGTTATACTTATTATAAAATCCAGGTTGGTTGTTCGTGTGTGTGTGTGTGTTCGTTCATATATGGGATCGGATTTCCTACATTTTTCAACCGATTTCAACAAAACTTCACTTTTTTTTTTTTTGGCTGGTAGTGTTTCTTATTGCCTTGCACACTTTTTTCTTTAACTTTACATTCAGAATGCTTTAAAAATTCCATTTACAAGACAATTGTTTATAATAAAATTCTATTCGATCGGTAGACTCATAACGATTGAAAACAATGTCTTTGTTTGAGTTTGGGTTTGACCAATTCGTAAAAAAATAAATAAATAAAAAATAAATCTAATTAAGACATGCGTGTCCGTCAACCTTAAATTAAACAATAATCTTTGTCAATTTTATTTTTCAGTCTTTATGATGGTCGATACTTGATCTATCTCTTACTGTTACATCCCCGGGCAACGCCGGGCGCTACTGCTAGTATATATATATATATATATATATATATATATTATTATTATTATTATTATTATTATTTCAGGATCATTTTCCAACTTATTCAAGATTATATTCGGCATCTCTAACCTTCTAACTTTCTGTTCTGGACTAACAAATTGCCTCACAAGTTCCATGTACGATTTAATTTTCAAGTCTTTGGACTGTCATAGCTGAAACTCCTCTCTCACGAGCCAAATGTCTTATGAATTGAGTTGGATCTTTTTTAATTGATCTCTTTAGCTCTAAGTTGAAATGATGATTCCTATTTCTGTTGTGACCGCCTGATCCAGTTTTCCTTTCTGCTGTTCCCTCTTTTTTTATACTTATTGACCGTTCTCTCGATGGAATGAATGGAATGTGAAGATGGAAGCCCGAGTAAGAATGTTGCTCAGTTGGAAACACAGTGGATCTGACACGAAACAATTTTAACCTGCTCTATTATTCAACATTTACAGCCAAAGCATCAGGTAGAGTAAAAGGGGCGCTAATTTACATCGCTTGATCTTGTTTTCTGCTGGTTTTTGAGTTGTTGCTTTTTATTTTTAGTATTTTAATATGGCTTAGATTACTATAGAAATTCCAATTCTTATTTCTTAAGAACGGTTTCTAAGTAAAATTGTTCTATGGACCACTAAAATATTACCGTAGACCCCCAATTTGCAATTTTTTCGTGTGAAACCCCATTAATGTTACATAGGTTATCAGAGTCCATATGGACCCTGGTTGAGAAATTCTCATTTAGAACGTTCTCATAAAATTAGTAAATAGATATGCAAATGATACCACGATTTATTGGCGGACCTTCCAAAATAAAGACTATCTGAATCTGGCAGCTGATCTATACTCTGATCGAGATTTAACAGCTCAAGTGTAAAGAACCGGTTGGTAATTTTCAATAGCTCTAAAACCAAGCTATTATCATTTCGTCATACCGGCCATGATGAACGATGGTATTCCTAACGAGACTTCTCGATTTGAATTACCTGTTGGGATTCAAAATCACCCCCGCCCTCAAATAGATTCGGATAACCATTGGGAATTAATCTACGGTGGTAGTTCGTTTTTATTCGGCTGTCCATGTCTAGGTAATCTCGTCTTTCGTTTTTTTTTGTGCATGCTTAATTACTGCTGATACTGTTTCTACAGAATTTGTTTGTACTACCCGGCCCAGGGATTGAACTCGCAATTATTAGGCCACCAAATTGCTGAACCAACGCTTTACCTTTCTAGGCTAGAGAATAAATCTCAGTGGAAAACAAGACTAGAAATAATTGAGCAGTGCTAAAAATTGACTAACAAGATAAGATACCCCATGTTGTAGATTCGATAAACATGAAGCATGCAAGGTTAAACCTTAACAGAGGTCGAAATCTATTTTTCAGGTTCTGTGTGGATTTCTTTTACCTGAGAAGAGTTCAGTAAATACTTTACGCTTTCTGATTCAGCAGTAATACTATAAGAAATTGTTAATACAATTAATTTCACTCTCAATCGATCAGATTCTCTGAAAAGTGTGCGCAGATCTCAAATAGTGTTGTCTTTTCTTTTTTTTTTACCTACGTATGAAAAAGACAGGAACGTGACGAATAAAACACAGAGAAACAAAGAATGGAAGACATTCAGATTGAAACATCCGTACATCTTGAAGTCAATATAACACATTGCTTATTTATTTATTTTTTTATTTTTTTTATTTTTGTACTGTAATTTTTGAAGGAAAAGAAACTATAAAAACAAAATAGATTTCAGACATTTATTCGAGGAAATGCAATATATCTTTTTTTCTTACATGCGTGAGTCTCTTTGTATGTGAAACTACGAACAGAATTGTTCATTAACTTGTCAATCTTTTCCTCATCTATCTATCTATTGGGCACCTCGAGGCGGTGTAACGGTTAGCAAGCTTGTCTCGCTACAACAATTACGACTGAGTAGTGAGTTCGATCCTCACTGGGTACCACATACTTTCGGCCTTGTGCCACATTTAAGCTACGCTTGGAAAATCTCTCTCTCTCTCTCTCTCTCTATATATATATATAGTCTCCGACGGGTGTCAAATCGGAAAATTTTACAGTTTCTTCGAAAAAGCAGAAATCACGAGTTAAATGAAATATAAATTTCATATCATCACGCCATTCTACTGTTTCACTAATCTCTTCTCTACAATTCTTGAAATTATTGAGCTGTTCGTACTTATTTACAAGTTCACGGTATTCGATATTAGGCAATGTGTGGTTTCCTTTAAGTTCGTCGTCCATTAAGGCGAAGCACTCGGTCAAGAACATGATTTTGACAGCCGATAAATTGTCGTTCTTGTAGTTTCTTTGGAACAAATAGTCTTTGCAAGTGAATGACAATCCCAAGTTTACATTGTTCATATTTGTAGTATCCGTAACAATGCTCTTCTATAAACTCTATTAATCCAGAACGGCTGTTATTCTTTTAACAAGAGTCTCCGATTTTTTTCATTTGGTAGATGTAATGCTTTTAACTTCTCTTCTTTTATTCTTCAAAATAAGCACTTGATATTCTTGGCTATCAATTCGCTTACGATGAAAATGCAATGACCAATTTTCTGAAGGTACCGTTTTCTTCACTTCTTCTTAACAGTTACGTTAACAATTGGTCTGTAAATACCAGATTGAGTTGTCTCAGCGCCAATCCCTTCTTGTGATAACAGCTGACAAACATTTGCTGCTTTGCTGGTTGATTTGAAAATCTTACTAATTTGGTTGCAGTTTGGGTCTTGCTATACTTGTTATTTTTTTGTCTATATTTCTGAGATGGGATATTATTTTCATTATTTACATTATTCGGACTATTGTCCTCATCTTTGTCTCCATATTTATTACAACGTTTCGACCCTTCAGTATCTGTCTATATTTCTGAGATGGGGTATCATGTTCATTATTTACATTATTCGGACTATTGTCCTCATCTTTGTCGCCATATTTATTACAACGTTTCAGCCGTTGTATACTCCGGCCTTCTTCAGTACCTCTATATTTCTGAGATGAGGTATTATGTACACTATTTACACTATTCGGACTATTGTCCTCACCTTTGTCGCCATATTTATTACAATTTTCAGCCTTAAACAGTCTATCCCAGTTAGCGAAATAAAGGGTTCAGTTCGGCGTTCCAACCACCTGAATAAGGCCGAAGCGTACAACGGCCGAAACGGTGTAATAAATATGGCGACTAAGATAAGGACAGTAGTCCGAATAATATAAATAATGATGTTGTTCTTGTTATTACTGTTGTTGAAGTTCTCTCCAAGGTCACATTTCTTTTGAGTTCATCAATATTTTTGGAACTCGCAGTCTTTCCAGTTGCATATCCAACATGTCCCTGTCCTGGGTATGACGATATACTTCATCCGCGTCCTGGGTAAGACGATAAAGCGTCTGATCAGGAAGCTTTGAGCAGCTTAATTGCTGCTGCTCCCGGGTCAACCTTGACCCCGGGTGGTAGCACCTGTTAGGATCCCAGCTATGGGCAAATAGTTAATCCCCAAAACCGGGGTCAAAACACTATGAAAGTGTAAAAATAGATTTTAATATACAACAATACGTTTTTGTAAAAAAAATTACCAGCAATAAATTTTTGAAGAAATTATTACCAGAAATACACTTTTTTTTTTAAAAAAAAAAAAAAAAATATTAACAGCGATACATTTTTGGTAAAAAATATTACCAGGAAAACATTTCTGAAGAAAAAAAATTATTGCCAGCAATAAAAAAATTTATCTGCAATAAATAACCCATTGAGGTTGATATGCAGTAAAACAAACCAAACCAACCAAACTACACAAAACCAAACCAAACTAAACCACACAAAACCAAACCAAACCACACCAAATCAATCCAAACCAAATCACACCAATCCAAACCACACCAAATCAATCCAAACCAAATCACACCCATCCAAACCAAACCAAACCACACCAACCAAACCAAATCACACCAAACCAAACCAACATTTCCTTTGCTTTCGATCTGAAGATGATATAACCGTCTACACAGCAATTCAATATATTCTTTTGTGATGTCAAAATTTTCTTTCAAAGTATCATATTTTCCTCGTTTTACACATTCATCGTAGGAATTTGATCCAGTTTTACTTGTGGTCGATAAATTTGGGAAATTTATATTTTTTAGCCATAAACTTCTTACTTCTTTAGCGATCTCTTTATGCGTTTTTTTTTTTTTTTTTGTTGTTTTGTTTTTCCTTTGATGGATGCTTCAAGGAACAGATATCGACGACCATTTTTGCATTTTGGGTGGTATCCTGCTTTTGTTTTCCAGTGATTGTTCTTCTAATGGAACAGTTCTTTTTATGTGAATCTTGAAATTTGATGAGATTCTTAGTCCAGATTTTCTTGTTTGTTTCGGTGGTAAAAGCACTTTGTTTAATGAGACATTATGGTTAAAGGTGAATACTTGGAGTTCTTTCAGAAAATCAATCAGCGTTGCTCAGTGAGGAACCTTATATACTGTGAGACAAAAAAAAATTACTATTCATAAATACAACACACTTTTCCCATTCACCTTGTCAAAATGACAACCCAACCAACGCTGACGATTATATAGTCCCACAAAATGCACGTCATAAATTTCCAGAAATAGCTAAAAGGTTCAAAATGTTTCTAGAAGATTCAATGAAGTCATAGTAATACTATACTTATATACGCTTTTAGAAATTTCATGTTGAGGGTGATTTAAAAAAAAAAATAAAACTGAATTAACCCTTTTATTTTTGCACTAAAGTTCATCGTATTATCATACAGGAAATACACTGTTTTGCAAAAAGTCATAAACCTAACATATAAGTATTATACTAAATTTAATGCTTATTGTCACTGGAAGCCTGTATGCTGGCTTCACATTGAAGTGGCAATAGCAGTCGAAATTTGAATTTGAGCAAAAAGTAACAGATAGGAAATCGAACGATGATTTTCAAAGGAAGTCAGCGGTAACTCTCCACTAAGCTGATGAACATTATATATATATATATATATATATATATATATATATATATATATATATATATATATTCATACACGTTTCATTAAATAATATAGACCAGTGTTATCTATTTATTTTGTGTATTTTATATTATTTAATGAAACTTGTATGAATGAAAAGATGCTGCCTAAATACACAAATATATATATATATATATATATATATATATATATATATATATATATATATATATATATATATATATATATATCAAGCAGAACACCATCACTTGATTAGAGACCAGTAGTGCTGAAACAAAATTGTAATTTTGTAGTGGTGCTATAACATGCATATGTTATAATTTTTGTATATATATATATATATATATATATATATATATATATATTATATTAAGTTATCAGATCCTCATACGACGAAACCGACGGGAGAGTCCATCATATATATATATATATATATATATATATAGAGAGAGAGAAAGAGAGAGAGAGAGAAAGAGAGAGGGAGATATTAACAACAATACATATCCTACGTTGATTATATTTATCCAGTTGATCATATATATATATATATATATATATATTTGTATGACTCTATCTTTGTCCATTTCTGTCTTCTCTTCACACACACACACACACACACACACACACACATATATATATATATATATATATATTCTGTTATATCTATCTATCTATCTATCTATCTATCTATCTATCTATGTATCTATCTATCTATCTATCTATCTATCTATCTGTTCTACAGACAATACCGATCATACCGTAGTATCCTTTTATGTAGAAATCGATTATTGTTAGTCTCTTCAGATCCATACATCAAACAATCGGTCGATCGATCGATCTCGATGTGTTTGAGTAATATTACTTAACCTGATTTCTCTCCCCCCGATCTCTCTCTCTCTTAATATATATATATATATATATATATATATATATATATATATATATATATATAGATGTATGTATTCAGATAGGGTGATAGATGTTGTAATTTATTTTATAGCAGATTTTTCTTTCGCCAACAGAAAACTTTCATTTTTCTGCTTACATCTACCTGTCAGTCTGTTTGCATTAATATCGTTTAAGCTTCAAACTTTTACTACTGTTAGCAGTGTACCCGTCAAAAATGATGGGCTTATATATATATTGAACTAGCTTTCATCCTCTGATCAGTAATTTGTGCGCTATGGCAGTAATTAAAGTATCGCTCGGTGACTTTTTCATTTAGGATCACGGTGTGTGCTTCCCGAGCCTTGGGGCTGAGATCAAAGAATACTACCCGACCCTCGTTGCATTCAAATGGAATGGTTGTTGTTTTTTTTATTCCTGTTATTACAAGGACTTAGCAGTTTTCCTCCCACATACACACTTTAAAACGACCCTGTGTCATATTTTATCACCGTGGAGATGTGGTTAAATAGTGGGTGGGGATATACATTCCTCTGTTTTTTCGGTCTGATATCTAAAGTCAGTATCTGTTCTCCTTGTCATGAGCTGTGAGGGAAATCTCGTTCCGGGGATACCATCTCTGCGACAGCATCACCTTCATTGCATTGTTGGAGCATACAGACGCCAGTCTAATAGTCGTTACGAGGAGTGGGCATTTAATAGCCTTGTTCTATATTCACAAACCAACCTCATGTCACCCCTTGCCACGTTGTTGTTAAATAACGGAGGGTGTGCGTGTCGTAATTCTTCGCTCTGAGAAAAAGTGTTACACATGCACGCCCCCCTATATATATATATATATATATATATATATATATATATATATATAAAGAACAGTAAGATATATAAACCGGTGTTCTTATAGATATTTTTATTTTTACAAAATAGTGCTCAATGTAAATTTACAGAGCATTAATATTATAAATTAATTGATTTAAAATATGTTTTTTTCGCTACAGTTCTAACCATGTTTCAAAAAATGGAAGCTAAAAGCCCCGAATTTAATTTTGTAATTAAATTAAAGACATTAGTTCCATTTCATCCTCAAGCGAATTTTGGAGTAACTTTTAAAATTACTGGGTTTTAAATACACAGCTAAAACAAAATTCATGTTTCCAAGGTTACAGATAAACCTATTTTTCTAGACTAGAGGTGTCTGTGTGTTCAATATGTCTATATTTTAATGTATCAGTTATTGCTACGTTTTGGTAGTGGATAGGGATGTATTTTTCAATGAAATCTACCATCCTTTAGATATATATATATCTTTGGAAGAGTATTTTTAGATTTAATCTTGCCTACATAATTCTTTTTAAAAATATACCCTCTTCTTTCATTTTTGAGTTTCAAATTAACACTACATTCTTCATATAAACCCAATTTAATATCATAAAGTTAATATCCAGGTTTAATATTATAAAACATCTTCCCTTTAAGACTAATACCTTCCACCCTCTCCTGAACACTGTCTCGTGCCTTTCGTCTGACTGAAACATTGAAATGGATAAATTCTGTAATTAATTTTTCGACAGATGTTACAATTAAATTTTTAATTCCGACACGAACTCAGTCTGTATACCGGTGTTGAATAAGACTGAGAAGTTTTCCTCTGTTGAAATAGGTCTATTCCACATATTAGGCAAATTCTGATTTCATCATGTACTAATATATATATATATATATATATATATATATATATATATATATATAATATATATATATATATATATATATATATATATATATATATATATATTATATTTTTATATGTATATTTTAGTAGCATATATTCATTCAGACATGTTTCATTGAATAATAAATATATAAAAACTGCAAATTCTCCAGGCCCTCTATATTAAAAGCAACCAACTAACACTCAACAAAATTTATTACGAATATACCAGCAACATATTAAAGTGCATATAACAATAATGCCATTTTTCATTTCTACCCATTTCCGGTCAGCCCCCTTATACCGAAACGCTTCCTTTGCAAAACATCCCATAACTACAACGGAAAAATTTAACATTAAAAACCAACAATAAAAGAAGGCGTTCGCGCGTGTTTTTAAAAATTACAATTACAACGGAATGCAGATTACAATAAGTCTGTTTTTGTAATTTACCCCTGAAGATGATCTTAGAAAAGATCAAAACTACTTGGGTTAAAAAATATGTCGCCTTTCTTGAGGAATTTCACCTTAACATCAAGACACTGATTAGACGACTGGAAAGTATCAAGAAAGGTCTTCCTAAATGGGTTCGCCTCCAGTTCTTTTCTCACGAACTCTGATGTTCTCCAAGACTCTGCCTGGTTCCTACTCTGATATTCATTAACGATCTTCTTGATGTCATCAGTTCCCAAGTAGCCATCTACGCAAACGACACTACTGTTTACTCCTGAGGAGGCACGGTGGAGTAATGGATAGCGATTTGGATTGAGGAATCGGAGAGTCGAGTTCGAATTCCAGTCGAATCCATTACATTCACTTACGTGCTAATACCCTTGGGAAAGGTGTGAATCCTTTTCTTCTCCCTCCAGCTATAGGTAAATAGCAAACCTTGGATGGCAACTGGTCTAGGAGAAGGAAAACACTGAATTCAAAACCTGCGGAGGGTGAATGCAGTCTCTCTGAGCCTTGGTTGGCAATCCATTTAGTGTTGGTGTCACGATAAGAAACACCCTTGATAGCCCTAGCGAAGCATCAAGAATTCACCTATTTGACAAGATTATGAACTACACCAATCAAAGTATTAGCTATGACAGATAAGGAATACTGGAAAGGTGTAGAGAGTTCAATCTCGGCTGAGGCCGCAAGATGATGATTACTCCTGCCTCGATAGTCAATCTGGTATCACTGACAAAATTAGTCTGGCCGTTCGTCTCGAAAAGGACCTCCAGTCTGTGGTTGACTCGGGCAGGAAATGGATGGTAAATTTTAATGCCTCCAAAACGAACTGCTCTCATTTTCCCACCAGAGAGAACCCTTCCTGCCTCCCATCAGAATGGTTGGTGCTCAACTCCACGAGAGCGCCTCTCTGCGCGTGCTTGGTCTCACGCTGTCCGCTGACCTGAGATGAAGAAATACATTGAATCAATAGTCTTATCTACCGCAAGATGGTTCTCTGTTTAGCGTCAGAAAGTTTTTTCTTGCTTGAATCCATCCTTCAAATCTATAAATCAACCATTCATCCATGCATGAACTACTGCTGTCATATATGGTCTTGAACCCCCGCTGTTCGCCTCGAGATCCCCGACAGAATTCAGAGACGGATATGCTATGTGATGTGTCCTGACATGGCATCTCGTCTACAGTCACTTTCTCACAGACGTGCCGAGGCTTCCCTCTGTCTTTTCTACAAGTATTTTTCACGGCAACTGCTCTGACGAGCTACTTTCACTGATACCCAAACTTGCATGAATTTGAGCGTGCTACTAGAATAGCATCTCGGTAGCATCCTTTCACTGTTGAAACGTTTAAATATAGCCGTCTCTTCTACTCCAACAGCTTCTTATCTCGCACTTTCTGTCTGTCGAACCCACTTCCTCTTGCTTGCTTCCCTGATGGCTTGTCTTCAAATACTCAAATGTAATGTCAATCGACATCTGATGTCTTGATCTTGATACCCTTTCTTTTCTTTATCCTTTCTTCAAGCACACCTCCTTTCTCTTGCTCTCCCTCTCTGTAACCCCTTGCGTGCTAGTTGCAATCCCGCCTTGCTTGGGGTGAAATGCTAAAAAAAAAAAAAAACTCCCAAATGAGAGAAATGACATATGGAGTAAAAGTCCACTGTTCTTAGATTTTACTTTTAATAAAAGTCCTCAATACAAAGTAGAGCAAAATATTATTATTATATTTCTATTATAAAAGATTATAATCTCTTATAATAAAAAAAATATATATATATATATATATATATATATATATATATATATATATATATTTATATATAGTTATATATAGTTATATATATATATACTGAACAATAAAAAAATTAAAATCTTCAGACACACTGGGTTGTAGATTAATATTCTTTGATTTTTAATATTAATTTCATTTAGATTCCTCGACTAGTTTCGGCCAACATGGCCATCATCAGGAGAAGAAAAAAATCTGCTTGCTGGTAGCAGTGAACTACAGAAATGAATGCCTTGATGGAGAACATGAACTTTTGTCTGTAGTTTTCATTTGTTTTTTTTTTGTTTTTTTTATCTTTTTAACATGAATTTTTTAAACATTCCTTGTGTTGATCAAACAGTCTCTTTTAAGTTGTTATTTGAGATAAGAGCTGGATGGATCCATGCTGCTCTGAATTCCCCTGGTCAGTTTGACAGTTTTATTGGTTCCTAGACAGGGGATGTTTCTCTGTTAAGTGTGTGTGTGTGTGTGTGTGTGTGTGTGTGTGTGTGTGTGTGTGTGTTGTGTTATTTGGTTCTTAGGGAGTGAGTGAGTATGATATGTGTAAGCGTGTATATATATATATATATATATATATATATATATATATATATATATATATGTATATATAAAAGTTGCAAATTAAAAATATATATATGTTTGTGTGTGCGTCCTCATAGAGAGTGAAGAAACATGAAATAACATAAATGTGATTCTACAGAAGGATGCTGAGAATATAGACTGAGCATCTGAGAAGTTTTAAAGAAAATGGTAATAAAAGGGACGATTATACTTAGAAGCAGAAAAAATACAGTTGAAATTTCACGGATGCATGATGAGGAAAGATGGCTTAGGGAATTTGACACTCACAGGACATATTGAAGGCAAGTGGGTCAAAGTAAAGCAGTGAATAACCTACTTTGTGGAAATGGGAGGCAGAAAACGTATTTGAAGAGATCGCAAAAATAGATACATTACTAAGAACTAAAAAGTAGAAGTTGTGGAGATCCATAATCGCTCTTTGTTATTAAGGTAGGCTGAATAATAATAATAATAATAATAATAATAATAATATGCGCGCGCTGAAGCTTTGTCTTCATTTGTTGTTGGCTTCACTGCTACGGCGGTCTAAATCGACGTACAATTGATCCATCCGCTAAACTTGAGTAATTTTTTTTTTACTCCGACTGACTTGCAAGAAATCGCACGTGGAAGAGACGTTGGCAGCGGTCGACATCTCAGTTCTTTTTTTTTCCCCTTTTTTATTTTGTTGAATTTTTTCTTTATTTTCGTGTTTCTTATTCATGTACAGATGTTTTACTTTTTATTGTTCAAAATGAAATATTGTTCTTTAACAGCAAAAAACTCATTTTCAGGTTTGATGCAATACGTATTTTTTAATCTTTATTTTTATCTTTTTAATACACACACACACACACACACACACACACACACACATATGTATATATATATATATACAAATATATATATATATATATATATATATATATATATATATATATATATATATATATATAAACAACCAACCAACCAATGCCTCGCTCTTTTAGCTAAAGAATAATTGAGACAAACAATTTGCAGACGTTCGCTTTCAAAAACAAAAAAGTAGACTGTTACAGGTTTTGTCTTTTTGTAATTATAACAGTTGTAAAATAATACACCATTTTTTTAAGTATAAATTTTACCTTTCCCGTCAAAATCCGTCAAATCTATTTTTATCGTCTTTTGGAATCGGTAGGGTGATTTTTTTTTGTTACCTTTTCCTTTTCTCTTCCTGTATTTTTTTTTTTTTTTTTCAGGGTGGGGGTAATTTTTTGTTTAGTTTTTATTGTTTTTATTTTTTTTGTAGTGAGGTTGTAGCTGCTGTAACGCATCGCTGTAGCAGTAGTCGCGGCTGCAGAGGTAATAAGAAAACAGCTGAGAAGGAGAGAGGAAGGGATTTAGAAAAGTGGGGGAGGAGGGAGGAGGACGAGGCGTGTTTTCCATTCATGAGAGTGTTGTGACGAACGATCGTTCCCCCACCCATCTGCAACTATTTTCTGACTTGACCAACTCCTCCCCCATCTTCTGCCCCCGCAATCCATACTGACGTCAATTACACGAACGATTTCGGTTTTTTTTTCTTTTCAATAATTTCTGCTTCTTAATTTGTTTCTCTCTTCCTTTCATTTTTTTTGAAAGCTTCAGGTCGATTCTCTCTCTCTCTCTCTCTCTTTCTCTCTCTCTCTCTCTCTCTCTCTCTATCTATCTATCACTCTCTAGCTGTCTCTCTCTCTTTCTCTCTCTCTCTCTATCTATCTATCACTCTCTCTCTCTTTCTCTCTCTCTCTTTTTCTCTCTCTCTCTCTCTCTCTATCTCTCTCTCTTCTTGTCTCTCTCTCTCTCTCTCTCTATCTATCTATCACTCTCTCGCTGTCTCTCTCTCTCTCTCTATCTATCTATCTATCACTCTCTCGCTCTCTTTCTCTCTCTCGCTTGCTCTCTCTCTCTCTCTCTATCTATCTATCTATCACTCTCTCGCTGTCTCTCTCTCTCTCTCGCTTGATCTCTCTCTCTCTCTCTCTCTTTATTCTTCGAGAGCAACTATGTCTGTTTTCTTTCTTTCGATCTTCTTTTACAGTGGCTACAGTTTTTTTTCTTTCGTTCTTTCTTTCATTCTTTCTCTGCTTTTTTTCTTTCTTTTCCTTTCTCTTTTATTGTCTTACCTAGCTAGCAACTACGCCTTTGTGTTTTCTTCTTTTTTTAATTCTTTCTTTCTTTCTTTTCTCCTTTTTATTCTCTCTTTCACTAAGAGCAACTAAATGTCTGTGTTTTCCTCCTTACTTTGTTCTTTTTAGCGCAGTTGTAAGTTTGCTCTTTGTTTTTCCTTCTCTTTCTCTTTCTTTTATTCTTTCTTACCTTAAGATCCGGTAGAGATATGTCTTCTTTTTTTTCTCTTTCTCTCTCTCTTTCATCTCTCTCTTTGAACGCATCTGTAGATCTGTTCTTTCGTTCTTTCTTTTTCTGTTAGTTTTATTCTTTCTTCTGTTGGTCTTCTCTCTCTCTCTCTCTCTCTCTCTCTCTCTCTCTCTCTCTCTTTTATTGTTTCTTTCTTTGAACACATTTCGAGGTAGGTTCTCTCCTTTTCTTTCTTTCTTTTTTTTTTCTTTCTTTCTTCGTGAGTAACTATGAATCTATTCTCTTTCCATCTATCTTGTTAGTTTTCAATCGTTTTTTTTTCTCTCTAAGTTTTACTCAATAAAAACTTTTGCTATCGTTTTTTGTTTCCACTGAACGTAAAGACCTTTTTTTCTTCCTTTTTCTTTCATGTTGTTTTTGCAAAAACGACCAAAAATGCGAAAATTCTCTAAGATGAATTCTCCATCTTTTTAATTTTCTCTTTTGACATCCAACCTCGCTGCAACATCTAGGTTGCAAAGGTGAAACTCAACTAGATTCATACGTGCAACGCGCTTGCGTCAAAAAGACATTCAGATGACAGATGGAAACCTTTAACAGATTGTTGTAAGAGAAAGTAGAAAAATGGAAAACTGAAAAGATAGACAAAATGACTGGTTAAGGTAGACAGATCAAAAACAAGCAAGAGAGATAAAATAATTTTAAATAAAATGAAAAACAGAATGAAGGGAGGAAGAAAACCAATGATTGAAAAGGAAAATACAGATTTGAAAAAGTAAGACTGAGACATTTTTTTAAAGCATTTCACCCCAAGCAAGGCGGGAGTGCCACTAGCACGCAAGGGGTGACAGACGATTAAGAACAAAAATAAAGATTGGTGTTTGGGGAAAGGATACAGAGAAGGACGGGGAACAAGATCAAAGCCTCAGAAGATGTCGATTGACATTACATTTGAATATTTGAATATTAGAGCTATCAGGGAAGCAAGTAAGAGGAAGGGAGTTTCACAGACAGGAAGTGCGAGACATGAAGCTATTGGAGTAGAAGAGACGGCCACATTTAACCGTTTCGACAGTGAAAAGGTGGGACCGAGATGCCAGCGTTCAATTCATGCAATTTGGAAAGCAGTGAAAGTAGCTCGTCGGAGCAGTTGCCGCGAAAATACTTGTAGAAAAGACAGAGGGAAGTCACGGCACGTCTGTGAGAAAATGGTTGTAGACGAGATGCCACGTCACATTGCATATCCGTCTATAAATAAAGTACAGAAATATAGAAAATAGAATGTTAACCCATTTATGGACACTGTAAAATCCGATTTGCTGTGTCCCTTCAGGACGTAGACGATTAAGGCTCTCAACAACGTCTTATACTTTGTGTCTCTTAGACAAGTTTGGCTTTTTGCTATTTCCCCCCAATAACTGTTCAGCCATTTACTTACACAAGTTCCTTTGGACGTCTACTCTCCGGTTTTGTCTGAGCCTCTTGCCCTCATTTCCATCATGTTGAGAATTTAATCTGTTCTCTATTCTTTTTTATTTGTCTAGTTTTCTTTGGGATGATAGCGATTAATTCTTTTAATTCAGGAATTCAGGAGACTGTCGTATTGCACGTTAGATGCTGCCTTGGCCTTTCTTTATTTTTGGAAGTTTCCTTTTAAGTTTTAAGTTTAACACTAGAAGGCGGTCGCTCCCGCAGTCAGCAATTGAATATTTTTTGTACTATAAAAAAACCTCGTTTAATTATAGCTTTATAAAAATACTAGGAATTTTTAAAAATCCTCACAGTATTTAGTATTGTTGAATTTATTGCTAACATTTTTAGTCGGGATTAACAAACTCTACATTTCGTTCAATTTCGCAAACAAATCGAAGAAATTCGAATAAGCTGATTTTTTTTAGAAAATTACTTTGACAAAACTCTACTTCGCGGTTTAATAATTCGCTTAATTTAATTTGATTTTATAGAACGTCATGGTAAACAATATTTTTTAAAATAATTTCTTTTTTCCTTTTTAACAGCGAAGAATAAAACATACAACTTGTCATGCGTGAATATTTCCTTTTGGAGTCAAATTTCAACTTTTTGAAGCGTTTTGCCTTGTCATTTGTTTATAGTTCTCGCAAACGCAGGGCGAACTGGAAACTGGATTCTTGTATATATCAAAATTTAAGGAAAAGATATACAAAAAACAATATTGCATTGTTATTAAATTATTATTTGTTATTTTAATCATTAAAATATTTTTAATATTGTGAGTTTATTTTGTATGTTAAATAATAGATCGTTTATTTTTCCCAAAACTTAATGGAAATCTAGTGTACTAAGCTACGCACCTCCTTAGTAAAACAAACTATGCTTTGTACCGCTTTAGATGTTACATTTCTCCCAACCCCCACCATTTTATTTTCGATCGGTCAATGTATGACTATTTTGGAGGGTGTGACGGACGGACGTACTAAGGGAAGAGTTTTATCTACAAATCTACCATTCGTCCATGTATTAAATATTATAGTATTAGATATTGTAGCCATATCTGGTCTGGTGCTCCTGCCATTCATCTGGAGGTTCGACAAAATCCAAAGAAGGATCTGCAATATAATCGGTCCTGACTTGACATCTCGACTTCAATCACTTTCTCATAGACTTGATGTGGTTTTCCCCGCCTTTTCTATAAATATTTTCATGGCAACTATTCTGACGAGTTATCTTCCCTTACTTGCTTCCCTAATAACTACAATCTTAATAAGATAATAATACAATCTTAATAAGAACACATAGATAGAGTAGATAGTTTGCATCATGCAAACTACACAAGTAACGGTCTTCAAAACCAATTCCTTCGATCATAATTCTTGTAAAGATCTATTTTTTTGAGCTCAGCTTCGTCTTGCATAAAGCAAAAATAGTGACATAGCTAAAGATAATCAAACATTATGTGTTTTACACCAATGGGTTGTCTACCGTTCTTCTACTACAGGCACTGATGTATATATTGACTGAAATTGGTTCAAATAGAAAAGAAGCGAAGACAGAATTTGCGAAAAGAAACTGTGTGTAGATAGTGTAAAGCAAGCTAAGTTCAAATACCAAACCTAGTCACCTGTGTTCATTTTCTTGTAAATGCTTTTGGGAAAGGTATTGATCAGTCTCTTCTCTGTTATGACTTAAAGTCGGTTCACTGTGTCTTACCAGAAGAATTCTCTCTTCAGAGATCATCTTAGACATCTACAAATCCACTATTCGTCCATGCATTGAATATTGTAGCCATATCTAGCCTGGTGCCTCTGCCATTTATCTGGAGGTTCTCGACAAAATTCAAAGAAGAATCTGGCATGTAATCGCTCCTGACATCTCGACTTTATCCCTTTCTCATAGACGTGATGTGGTCTCCCCCTGTCTTTTCTATAAATACTTCCATGACAACTGTTCTGACGAGCTATTATCCCTAAGGACCTGACTACATAACTTTAAGCATGCTACTAGATTGGCATCGAGGCCCTTCCCTTTTACTGTCGATATAGTTAAATGCAAACGCCACTTTTACGCTAGAAGTTTCTTTTCTCACGCGACAGTGGAACTCCATCCTACTTGCTTCCCTGATAACTACAATCTTTGAAAATTTAAATGCAACGTCAGTCGCCATCTTCAGTTGCCTTGCTACCTGTTCTTCTTTTATCCTGTCCGCAATCTCCTCTATACACATCACTTACACTCTTTGTTACCCCCTGCGGGCTAGTAGCACTCCCGTCTTGCTTGGGTTGAAATGCTTAAAAATATATATGGATTTATTAGTATAGGCATAAGGCGTTAACCAAATTAATACTCACTGTCACATTTTGGGTAATTCTTAGGCATTGGCATTTATTATTATTTTTATTATTATTGAATGAAGGTGCAGTATACCCCCAAATTACTTTGAGGTACAATTATATGAAACTCAATATACCTATCATGAAACGCAGTCTTATAAGTGTACTAGCAGTAGAGCCCGGCGTTGCCCGGAGATATAACAGTAAGAGATAGATCAAGTATCGACCATCATAAAGACTGAAAAATAAAAATTGACAAAGATTATTGTTTAAGGTTGACGGACACGCATGTCTTAATTAGTTTGTTTTTTTTTTTTTACGAATTGGTCAAACCCAAAATCAAACAAAAACATTGTTTTCAATCGTTATGAGTCTACCAATTGAATAGAATTTTATTATAAACAATTGCCTTGTAAATGGAATTTTAAAGCATTCTGAATGTAAAAATAAAAAAAAAAAAGTGTGCAAGACAATAAAAACACTACCTGCCAAAAAAGTGAAGTTTTATTTTGAAATCGGTTGAAAAATGTAGGAAATTCGATCCCATATATAAATGACACACACACACACACACACACACACACACACACACACACACACACACAACCTGGGTTTTATAAGTATAACTTGATATGAGATGTCCCCCTTTCATTCTGGCGACAGAATCGTGTTTTATCATGATTTCAAATTGATTTCGTGCAAAAACAATTGTGTTTTTCTAATTTTTGGCACTGTCACAACCACCACAAGGTGATTTTACGTAGTCTTGTGAAGTTCTGTTGAAATCGGTTGAAAAATGTAGGAAATCCGATCCAATATATAAACGTACACACACACACACACACACACACACACACACACACACAACCTGGGTTTTATAATAAGTAAGATGTAGTATATTGCTGCTGAGCTCAAATAGGCGACGAACACATATATAAAAATATATATAAATATCTTTATAGTTCGAGTTGCGGTGAATGGATAGAGGGAGGGAGAATCGCAGAGATTAGGATTATGCACACAGTAATTGACTGAGACAAGTCTTCGGTGTACCTTTAGCCAGCCTCTCTGCCCAGATCAAGAATCGGACCGGTTAAATAACATTTGGACACCTACACGTCTTCATGTGACTACGCCTTCTTCTGACATATCGCCTAGGCAACTTCGTGTGACTATGCGTCTTACGGCATGCGCCCACACAAGCATGTATTTCCTTCCGCTTAGGACACCTGTGCGCCCTGTTTATTCAAGGCTCAGGAAACCTGTACGCCCTTTTTATTTTAGCCACCGGATGCATTTTCCGTTTATGCTATCACCAGTTCCGATTTCTGCTCACACACTTTGATGCAGCGGAAGTAGGGCCAAAGGTCTTTCCTCAATCGATATACAACAGGCATACAAGGCACATGCATCACAGGTAGATGTGTAGGATATGGTGACAGGTTTCGATAAAAGCAGCGCATGAACCTTGTTAGCCAGTTAGAAATACATTCAGATCGGGTAACCCAGTCCGCTCCGACGGTATCCAATTGTGAGAGTTCCCAAGTATCTAGATGTGACCCTAAGTCGACTTGGCTACCTCACATTCTCGACCCCCAGGTATAATGCCCCCCACAGACACTATCCGCGCCCATGGACATAGCTGCATTCAGCCTCTAGGGTACATGCCCAACGAGTTATAGTCAGACAGCTGACAAGCAAATTTGTGTTACGGGAGAAGATATCTGCTGTATCCTTAATTCCCCAAGACGCAACTTGTACATATTGACACCTGTTAGAGAAACAACCCAAGATGCGATGTACGAATTTGAGTTGCGGAAATTTAGAAGTAGAGTTTAAATATTTTGGTTTTATCAGATGACGGAAAATGTGACAGCGAAATCCGGAGACGCGTTTGAATAGTAAAACTGCCTCTTTAAAATCCAGCAAAGGTCTTTGAAACAGAAAAACTTCGTTAGAAACAAGAAAATATGTTTCGCGATCGAAGAGCCTATAGGAATACCTCGTAAGGTACCAAAGATTTTCTTTTCACATTGGGGCAAATCCAGACTACCATTTGGCAGTGCTGGTGACCCTGTATATTAAATCCATGCGGCCTTCCTACTGTAAGAAGGAATGGCTAATAGGTCTTAATATAATCTGTCTGTGATCCATAGTACTAATTTTGGTTTATTTTACTTAAATTATTTGACTTTTTTTTTATTTATTCTAAACTTCAATAAAATAGTACCTAAGAATCTGTTTCCTTTTTTGCTGAGTATCTTCTTGCGCAGAGGAAAATCGTTGCGAGTAAAGAGATTATGTTGCAACAATATTCCAAATACGAAAAGTCCTATTTAATTAAAGAAAACACTGAAATCTTGAAGTTTTAAGTCGGTGGAACAATAAATTCGAAGCTTAAAGATGAAAAAAATAAAGAAGCGTTCATATTAGAAAAGTAATACTTATTTTTTAAATGACCTCCTACCCAGCTTATTCTTTAAATTAAGGAAAATACTTTTTTCGAAAATTATACAATGAAAGCTTCAGATCAAATTTCATTAACTACGTCTTTGATTGAAGACCTCTTGACTCACAGTAATAAATCTACCACTAGGCATACACAACTGTCTAAGGTAGGGTTTCTTAAACTGGGCTCTATCACCCACCAGTGGCTGATTTCAACAGTTGGGTGGGCGATGGGCAACTGAAACCTATAAGCGACTCGGTGTGCACGAACAGAGCACAGCAGTAAACATGTCAAGTAACCATAATCAAGCGATGAACAGGCCAACAACAAACTTATTACAAATTTGCTTGTCTCTCCTTTCGTTACTTTGCACGACCGTTATTTCCCGCCAATACTTCATAAATAATGGCCTATTCTGATTCGAAAAGGGGAAAGATACTACTTAATTTCAGTGAGGAAATAAAAGAAAGACAAAACGACAGAAAGAAAGAAAGAAAGAAAGAAGTGACGATAGAAGCGTTTAACGTCTCCTGTCAATACCTCATGAATAATGAATTATTCCGTTTTAATAAATAAAACGTATATCAGAGACGCTACTTGGGTTCAGTGAAAGAAAGAAAGAAATGTTTAACGTCTGTTTCAGTGAAATAGAAAAAAGCATTCAATTTAAAGTTTTCAATTTTCAATTTGCATCCACTTCTTAAAAAAACGATCAGAATTCATATTTATGACTATTATTCCAATATTTTGTTAAAGTTGTTAAGCTCAAATATTATAGAATAGAAGAATTTCTACGGCTATTTTATTGTCGTAAAACGCGCCATGAACTTATTCAATCTTTAACTAAAGAATTAAGTTTTATCAAAATATTAACATAGGAAAACCGTGAAATTTTCACGAGTCTTTCTAGTATTAACAATTGCGCGCAGCTCACACAACTACTGGGAAAATCACGTCCATTTATTTGATAATATGTAATTCTCATGAGATCGAACTGCCGTGACCAAGCTTCGTCTGAACAGCGTGTTACTGACATTTTTCGGCAGCGTATATGTTCCCTATTGAGCTTTTGATATTTATTAAGTTTAACATAGAAAAACACAAATAAAGAGGTTGCATTGAGTCAAAATGAATCTTTTTCTTGTCCTAGCTTGTCAATCAGATGCGACTGTCATTTCAAACTATGTGCTGTGTCTTTTCGGGACGTGAGCGATTTGGGCTTTCCACCACCTTCTATCATGTGGAGCTCTTAATAAGTGTTGTCTTACATTGAATCAATTCGCAGGTCTCCTGCTAAGAAGCTTGGTTCCCTGTCTTGTCAAACAGTTTCTTCCTCGTCAGACTAATCTTAAACATTGATAAATTAACCATTCGTCCGTTGAATATTGCTACCATATGTGCTGTGGTGCTCCGACTAAACAGTGTGCGTCTAAATTACGCAAAAATGAAAATAACCCTGACATCACATTTTAACGCACATATTTACTAAAATTACGCAAAAATATCTTGAAATACTAAAGAATAAATTTGTTCAATTAAATCGCCATTGGCTTCAACTACAGCCACTAGATGACTTCGGAATCTCCTGCAACTCGTCTGGACAGTCTCCTTGTTTAAGTTAGTGTTTGGGTATCAATCAATGGGGTTGTAGAAACAAAAGAAATTCCGTTGTAAACAGTCCAGCAAGCAACGTAATAATGAAAACGAGGTCAGAAATCTAACCTTCCCCACTCGCAACAGCAGAAACGCCCTTCCGCTTACCAAGCACAAAAATCGTTCTGTTAGTAAGCAAAAAAATAAATAAATAAAATAAAAAGTAAAAAAAATAAAAAAATCAACGGCCTTTATTCACCAAACGATTTTTCTGATTGGCCAAGCCAGACAGGGAAGAAAGATCGGTAGCATAGTTTCCTTGATATTTAAAGTAGCAGCTTTTTTATGCTAACAGTTTTCTTTAATTTTCCTTCGGCAGACGACGCACAAAACACTTATTCGAGATAGGTGATTTTTCTCTTTCGTTACAGTTGGTGAATACTGCCATAATCTTTGCTATCATTTTACAAGAGACATACCTTGAAATCACATAAAAGGTGATTATCAGCATGAGGTGAATTGATTAAAAATATGTTTAAGATCCATCAAAGATAGAAAAAATTGTTGACTTTAAAGATATTCACTTCATCTTGAGTGAATATTTTAAAATTATCTTGACACATATTAAAGTTGACTTTGTGTTATAAGGATGAATATATTTATTATCGTATTATCATTAATAATCCCTATAATAAATATCTTATTTCTGGATATTGCCTTATCATGAATGTCAGAAAAAGCGGCACATTCTAGCGCAATCAGTTAGCGCAACAAAACTAAAATTCTCTAATTTCAGGAATATAGTAATTTTATTTTGAATGAGGCCATCAATTTCCCAGTAATTAATTAATGCCACATTATAATTAATGGTATTTTATAATTATTTAATTAATTAATTATAAAGTTGCAATAATGCCTCTCCAAAGGGGGTAACTCCTGGTCTTGTAACCACTTTTAAATAATTGTTTTCTTTTTTAAATAAGAAAACCATAAGAATAAGCAGAGACGAATTCTTATGAGCAACGATAATTATTATTTGTAAATAATTATAATATAATTTCCTTAATTAGAAAGTATCTTAATATTACTTCTACTATAACAGCAACGATTTGCTGTTAAAACAGAAGAAAGTAAATAATAATTATGGAAAATAAATCGTATACTTTATGCAAAAAGTAACAAGTGTTCTACGTTATTTCTACGCTATCAAAAAATATTACTTGCCGGGGCTTGGTCCTTTACTATGCTTTTCACACACCTGATTAGAGAATCAATCTATGAATTCTCCATAATTATGATAGAAAAATGTAGTAAAAGTAATTTGTTGAGAGCTTAATGGGTGTAATAACAAAGTAGACGAAAGAAATTGCCCAGTTTTCCACGCTTTCTCGCTGACGGTCATCGCCCACGTTCGCTGGAAATAAGAGGAGGATGCTTTGATGTACGTAGGCGGCAGGTGAACGTTGTGAAACAAAATGGCGTTCTTAGAATATAAAAGGAAGGCAGAGGCGATTAATGTGAACAAAGTACTTTCTGCCGAAAAAAAAAGAGATAAAGTAAAATAAGATTTCATATCTTATAATGCGTTTAAAGAGAGAAAGGGAAAGCTAGGAGAAAGGGAAGGCAAGTAAGAAAAGAAGAAGCGGTGAAGGAGGAAGAATAGACAGACAGTATTAAAATAATCTTGACAAATAAAAAATAAAGGATACTGATTCCAGAATAGAAGAATAGAACAGAATAGAGGAATAGAGGAATGAAGAGAGAAAGGAATCGCGTAGTAAAGTATAATGAAGAAACAATTGTCATTTAGCGCTGAGAGAGAAAGGAAGGAATTAAGACCGGAAGAGGAAGTAGCAATGAAAAACGAAAAGAAGGAAAGCAACGAAAAGAAAGGAGGAAGTAAGGAAGGATGAAATATGACTGAAAAGGAAACGAAAGAAAAAAAACAAAGAAAAGAAAAAGAAAGGGGTAACGTGTAAAAAAAGAAGTTATTATAGAAATACACAAAAGGTAGAAGTAGAACAGAAAAGGAAATAAGTAATGGATAAAAAGAAAAGAAAGAAAAAGTTAACGTATAAAAAGAAAAGAAAGAAAAAGAAGAAAATTAAGCAGTCATTATAAAAATACACAAAACTTAGAAGTAAAAGAAAAATACACATCTGATGTATAAAAAGAAAAGAATTAAGATGGTTTTAAAACGAAAGAAAAGAAAAAAGAAAACATAGTAATAAAGAAGAGCTAATTTATTCATATCATGTCTCTGAATAATTGGATCAGCTCAGGACTCAACTGGACCGTGAGATACGACCACAAAGTGTGGTTTCGCTTGTTTATTTATTCATTTAATTTTATTTCTTCTTAGTACAGGTTGAAGAGATCTAATTTGTTACAAAATTTACAACACTTCCAATCATTCATCACTCGCTAAGCCAATAACACCGATTGCACGCATGCGCATCCCTTTCTCTGCGCACGCACACACATACAGAGATACAACTCACGCAAACAAAAGGACAATGATTTTGGTAGATCCGTTAATAGAAAAACCGTTGTCCTTTTATTTTTTTTTTCATGGCATATCACCAACAATATAACCAGTTGATAAACTGTTTAAACTAAATTGCCAAAATTAAAGTAGAAACCGCAGTGGTTTCCCCATCTTCTACTTGTTACTGATACAACAGGTAAAGTATTAGTATAGCTGTGTCAGACATTGGTCTCGGAGATGTTCTGATAGGAGTAGATAGATACCTCTATCGTAGAATTCACACTCCTTCCCGGTTTTTTAAAAACGGATAGAGGTTTATCCCTTGTTTCCTGTTTAGGACTGGGCTTTCCGGTTCCTTCTAAAGTCTATTTCAGCTCCGTGCTTCTAACGCCTCCATGTTTTCCGATGATGAAGGCTTGCTTTAGCAAATCAGTATAATGCTACTACCGTGTGTGGGTAACACAAAATTGGTTCCAAGAACATTTGATAGCTTTCTAAGCACTCCACTGAATCCTGTGTTTGACATATATAAACTTCCATTGAGCCTGTATATGACTTGAAGATCTAATTAAATACCCTGCATCCATCTGTTTTATGGGTGGGGCTTAGAATATGCTGACATCCCCGCCCAAAGGAGCCACCAATTGAGTGGATGCTTATGGGCTCGGGTATGGATGACCTATGTCTAACTCCGAAATCGAGCATAAACATAACTTTACTTATCGACAGAATTATAAACACACCCTACGTCTATCTATGTTTCCAAGTGTAAACAGAAAAAACAACAGATTTTGACAATAAATAACCCAGCAAGAGTTGATATGTCGTTAACCAACAAATAATCACCTAAAACACACACAACTCAGTTATAGATAATTCTGAGATATTCCTGGAGAGCTCTACCCACATAACGAACTCTAGGTGCCGTGTTGCGTAACCACCGTTATTCATGCGAGGGTAGGAACAATACGTAATTGGGCAACAAAATTGAAATCAATGCCAATAGCAATATTTTGTCTTCCTGAATCCTAATATTTTATTGTCCTTTCGCCTCACTAAAGTCACATTCTCTTTCACAGCCAGTAACCCTTTGCGTCTAAGTGACATTATCACCTTCCTTAGTGTGAAATGTTTTTCAAAAAAAGATATCTATACTTTTTTTTTACATTTCAATTTATTTACTTACAATCAATAATACGATTTGACTTGAGTTGATAATTTTCATACACAGTTTTTACTAACAAAACTTTCGGTATTGAATTTTGGGTACACAAAATGGAAATGTTCGTTAGTTTTAATTCGAACACGGTGGAAAGGACAGGGGAAAATATGAGGTTTCGATAACGCTTACAAGGTCTTCATCACTTGAAATGATAATGATTCTTCTCATATGTACAATAGGACAGGTCGATTTTGGAACCGTTGTATTGAACTAAATTTGAAAGTTAGGGTTTCACATGATAAATAATGATACAAAATATTTTTCGCAAATCGTTAACGTTTTTTGAGGAAACGAATTTAATAAAATTTAGTTTCAAAATTGGGCAGAGGGGGGGTGTTGGAATTTCAGTGATCTGTAAAAACCTTATAACACAGCCTTATAAAATTTATAATCTACTGAAGGTTTACAAATTGTATATGGACAAGATGCACGGCACGTGTACATTATTAATAAATCATTGTGTTATCAAATAAGACCTTAGTAGTTGTAATTATTACATTTTATTATTGCTTTTACTCTCTTATAATACAACTGAAGCCAGTTTGTTTGTTTGTTAGGGTTTTATGGCATATCAACCACTGTGGGTTATTTAATGCCAAATCCAGTTTATATATATATATATGCCAAATATATGAATTTTAAATGCCTATTTTGTATGGAACATTTCTAGCAAGCTAGAGCTTATTTGCTTGCACACTGCAAAGTAATCCTAGGTATTTTTTGTTTAAGTCAAGAATTTCCATTTGAGTGTTGATTGTTTTGTTTAACGGCATCTTAACCTTAGTGGTCACTTTGTGCCGAAAATGATTTTGAGTGACTTTAAAAGTCAAAAACGTATAGCTGGCAACATTATGGTTTCAAAAACGTATAGCGGGCAACATTATTGTTTCAAAAAATTATAGCTGGCAACATTATTGTTTCAAAAAAGTATAGCTGGCAACATTATGGTTCCAAAAACGGATAGCTGGCAACATTATTGTTTCAAAAACGTATAACTGGCAACATTATTTTTCGGAAAACATTATCTGAGGCCTTGCTGTTGGATGTAGTTTATCGCCATACCCAGGACGCGGATGTAGTTTATCGTCATACTCAGGACGTACGACTGAAGCCAGATATTTGCATACATCTTAGCTAAATTGTTATAATGAAACACACCTATTCTATAGTTAATAGACTCTCCCACCTAATATAAGTAGGAGTAGTAATAGAAACGAGGGTCAGTCGATATCGGACGACCGGCTGAACGGTTGAACTCTCTGCCTTCGGGCGGGAAGGAACCCGAACGAGGCTATGCCGAAGGGCGGATTCTCTTTCGGGGAGGTAAACCGGCCCTGAACCCGTTTATACGGGTTCAAAGGGCATATTTTATTTTCGGAGATCTCACGTTAAACCGGCCTTGTGCCACATGATACCCTCGTGGGGGGGGTAACTAAATACTAGTCGATGTCGGACGACAGTTAGTCGAATACGAAAGTAGTCAGCGACCATAACAAGATTACTCTGCGTAATACCTATTATATGAAGTTCCTAATGTTTTGTACGTCGAACCTATTTTAGAACCGACTTAGTACAAATGCAAAACTCAAACGGGGAAATAACTCCACAACATAAATACACTTAAACGTACTTTTTCATAGTTCCTTACATTTAATTTCCTGTAAGTTATAGTCACTACTTTATTTTATGAATATTTCAGCTTGCATCTATGCAATAATAGGTCAGGTCGATTTTTGAACCATGGTATTGCACTCAATTTGAAAATTAGGGTTTCACATGATAAATAAAAACATATTTTTACAACTCTTTACCGTTTTTTTTTAGGAAATTAGTTTAAAGATTATGTTTAGGTTCAAAATCGTAGCATTGGAATTTCATTTCCATGAAAGTCTTATTGCACAGCCTGGTAAAATTTATAATTTAATGAAGCTTTATAAATTGTATATGGACAAGATGCATGGCACGAGTACATTATTAATAAATCATTGTGCTATCATATAAGACCTTCATTTACTTCAAAGGAAAAATACTGAACAATTTAGATATATTATGATGTAATATGTTATACAGTGCAGTAGTTTTCGTGTGATTTTCAATAAACAATGCAAATTTAAAACATTTTGTCTTATATGCCTAGCAGTATTATAGTTCTATATACATTTTTATCCATTTTTTGCTTTTATTAATTATGATCTAACAAATGATTTAACAAATCTTATTAATTGAGTCGCTTTTTTTTGTAATCTTTTACAATTTTATTACAGTATTTACTTATCGAATACATTAAAAAAAAATTGCATATTTTGCTTGTGGTGATTCATAATTAGAATTTTGGCTTGAATATATTTTCCATTCAATGTATCTAATGCAAAAATATCAATTTCATTTGGATTTATTCTTGAACTAGTAAAATTTGAACTCAGTTTATGAGCAAAAACCTGCCGAAATTACTCATTTCTGTACATTTTCTTCAGACGGTCTTTAAAACTAAATGCTCAAAAATTGGCAAAAGCGATAAATGTATTTTGGGTGTAAGTACGTATGACTTCAAATTCCGGAATTTCGAACGTTATACAGAAAGATGTATCAACTTAACCGAATGTTATACTGAAAGATGTATCAACGTAAGAGTGGTCTTAATATCCCTGATATTGGCACTGCTAATAATATTGAATTGTTGAAGACCTAATAGAAATCCTATTATACTATTTACATTATTCGGACTATTGTCCTCACTTTTGTTGCCATATTTATAAGCTCCCACCTTCTACTGAACCCTTTATTTCGCTTGCTTGTATAGACTGTTCTAGTTCCACATGCCATGTCTAATGTTATCAGTTATCTCCTGTTAATTCACCTCTCCAAGTTCTTCCCTGGTATTGAACTCACAACTCTTTGGGTCCTGTCAATGGATCTAACCAATGCCTTTATCTACTGTGCATGTGTCCTTAAGGACATCTGTGTATGAATTCCTGAGTGTTATAAACTTAATGACTTCATCACCCTTTTTTACCATTGCTCATATTGCAATTTTTGCTGTTATCGTTGAATGTTCTTTACCAGAGCTCATATTGCAATTTTCGTTGTTGTTATTGCTTTTCTCTGGCACTCCTTATTACTGGCTCGCATATAGTATTCATTTCTATGCTTGATCGGCTCAGAAGATTTTTGTAGCCTAGCATACGAGCTGATTCCTTAAGTTTACGAATTTTCCCTTAACGTTCTTTGTCTATGATTTCACCCTGATCCCACAGGGGGCAGTGATCTCCATTTTCTCTCCATATGTAGTCAACCACTCCTGATTTTTCCACTTCCCTTCGGCCGAAACGACGCAAAGAGGTGCTCTCCATTAATGAACTAAATATAGCTAAGTATCTTACCCCGTCTCCTCTCTCGCTTCTTTTGCCTTCAATATGTCCCGTGAGTGTTAAATTCTCTAGGCCCTCTGTCCTCATTATATGTCCAAGAAAATTCAGCTTTTTTTTTCCTGATCGAAAGTATAAACGTTCTTTGACTTCTTACTTTCCTTTAAACTTTATTCGGTACTCACATTCTCGTTCGATCATCGAAGTTAAGTAGCGTCGACCCTGGACAATACTTAGATGGGGGATCGCTTGGGAACACCAGATAGTGTAAGTAGCCCCCTATATGATTCAGATTTAAATAATCCACAAAGAGTTGATAAGCTATAAAGAACGAATCAATCAATAAACTCTCGTTCAATCAATGGAGTTAAGCAGCGACAACCTCACACAAAACTTGGATGGGGGACCGCTTAGTAACACCGAGTACAATTAGCGACCTCCTATAATCCGAAATGTGTTTCGGCTTTAAATAACCTACAAAAGGTTGGTAAACCATAAAGAACAAATCATTCAATCAGTTCTCGTCCGATCACCAAAGTTAAGCAGCCACCGACGCCGGAGAGTACTCGGATAGGAGACGCACCGGGTACTGTAAGCAACCTCATACAACAAGAAATATTTCGGATGTATTGTGAGAAATTCTGCGATGTAAGCTCCTATTGGCTAATTTATGCCACACAGTATTTTGTACCGACCAATCTCATTGGTTGAATATGACTTTGTTTTTCGCGGGCATTTTTCAACGGCCCGTGCCCTTTTTTAGCAGTTGCTGCAAATCTTAGAAATGTCAGGACTCATATTTGAATCTCTTTGCAGGGCCCGTAGTGCCCAAAATTAAGCCTAAAATAACTAGGCAATGATTCTTCTTCAGCAACCAAAATGGTAATGCTCCTGCGACGATGTCATGTTCCAGCTTCTCCAATACTTTCAAGGCTGTATAATTCAGTCAGTTTATTGACTGTCGTCTGATGTGTACTTTCAACGCGAAGAACTTTCTGTATGATCTCGACAATAGCCGAGTTTCAACTTCAGCAACCGAAATGGTAATGCTCCTGCAACGACAAGCATGTTCCTGCTTCTCCAACTGCGTAGAGACCAATTGAGTCCTACAGAAGAAAATATTACTACCTCTTCTTTGAAGAAACTACCCCACCCTATTCACAGGGGTAAAAATGGGCATAATCTTTTTTTGCAAAGACTCAATAAAATTTGTATTAAATTTTAAGGTAGGCTTTGTTAATTGTATGTCTTTTCTTGTCTCTGCCAAGGGTTAAACTGTGTGAGAAGAAATTCTCACAGTATATAACCTACTATGGGTTGATATACCGTAAAGAACAAAACATTCAAAGAACTAATCAATCAGTCTTTGTGTTATGGTCTATTTATTATGTATTGGTAGAACCAAATATCTTCAAAAGATTTTTTCCACTGCAAAGAGATTGTCAAATATACAATGCTATATAGGAGATTCGATCTTTAATATTAGTTCATTTGCCCTGAATGAAAAAAAACAACTATGTTTAGAAACCTACGTCTCGTCAAACTAGCAGTTATAATTTGTTCGAATCTTAACACCTGGTAATTAGGGGATTTTAAAATGCAATAAACACCTCAGCTTCATTTCATTACGCGCACGTTGCCGTAGCCTGTATAAGGCTGCGCTCTCGTGGTTCAATGTTCCTATGAAGTGTGAAAATAGTAATCAACGCCTATGAAAAGTTTTATCTAAATATATTTCTATTGACTGCATATAAGAAACTATTTGGTTCATTTATTTTAGATATTTCTTTCTTGTTAGGAAGAAAGAATTTATTTATTTTGCTTTCTTTCTCACGATACGAGAAACAAAGAAATCTCTCATTTTTCTTCGTTTGAAAGCAAATCACACAAGAATTATTACATTCACACCTGAGCACCATATTCAGCTTTTGATGCAACGTAAAAAAGCAACAGCAACAATAGCAACAATAACAATTTTTATTTATTTATTTTTTATATATGCCATGTCCCTTAAGGACGTCGATGATCATGGCTCTCTTCAGATTCCGTCTTTTTAACTTGTACGAGAAACCTCACAACTATATAATGTTCAGGCATTAGATAGAAGAAGACACTTTTGCCACTAATGCATTTCAATTATGTGAGATGTATTTCTTGGAGGTATTTCTGGGAGGTATTTCTGGGCGGGGGGTATTTCTGGGAGGTATTTCTGGGCGGGGGTATTTCTGGGAGGTATTTCTGGGCGGGGGTATTTCTGGGAGGTATTTCTGGGCAGGCGGTATTTCTGGGAGGTATTTCTATCGCACCCTGATTTATCTGTGAATTATCACGACCTTTTGGGAAAGATAGTGGAGCCGTTTCCGGTTACTTCCTCGACATTTCTGGATTCATAACTGTCCTATTCTTTCGCTGGTGTCTTTAAATCTTCCTTATCTCAACGGCACACTTGAACCGGTAGTTAAACTTCCGCCGTATACTTAAATTATGTCGTCATGGGTAAGACGTTAAACTACATCTAACAGCAAGTTCTCTGATCAGGAGGTTTTGAGGAGCGTGGAACCACCTCTTAATTGCTGGTGTTCCCAGGTCCACTCTGACCCGGGGTGATAGCACCTGTTAGGGTCCTAGCTATTGGCAAATAGTTAACACTCAGACTACATCCGCGTCCTGGGTATGACGATAAACTACATCCGCGTCCAGGGTAAGACGATAAACTACGTCCAACAGCAAGGCCTCTGATCAGGAGGTTTTGAGGAGCGTGGAACTACCTCTTAATTGTTCGTGTTCCCGGGTCTACTCTGACCCGAGGTGGTGGCGCCTGTTAGAGTCTCAGCTATAGACAAATAGTGAATCCCACCAGACTGGGGTCAAAACGTGTAAAAAAAAAGTTTTAATACCAGCAATACATTTTTGTAAAATTATTACCAGCAATAAATTTTCCAAGAAAAAATTATTAGCAGCAATACATTATTACCAGCAATTCTTTTTTGTAAAAAATATTACTAGAAATACTTTTTTAAAAATATTTATTAGCAATAAAAATCTTTCGCCATTAATTAACTCATTGAGGTTGATATGTCACAAAACAAGCCAAAATTAAATGATGATGGCCAAAAAAAGTGTATACTTTTTATGATTTATTTATTAAAACAAACAATTTATTATAATTTTTAATAAAAAAATAATAATTAAAATACAGTAGAACCCCTTATATCCGAAGTATCTCATATCCAGAATCCTTCATATCCGAAGTACCTCATATCCAGAATCCCTCATATCCGAAGTACCTCGTATCCAGAATCCCTCATATCCGAAGTACCTCATATCCAGAATCCCTCATATCCGAAGTATCTCATATCCAGAATCCCTCATATCCGAAGTATCTCATATCCAGAATGCCTCATATCCGAAGTACCTCATATCCAGAATCCCTCATATCCGAAGTACCTCATATACAGAATCCCTCATATCCAGAATCCCTCATATCCAAGTACCTCATATCCAGAATCCCTCATATCCGAAGTCCTCATATCCCTCATATCCGAAGTATCTCATATCCAGAATCCCTCATATCCGAAGTACCTCATATCCAGAATCCCTCATATCCAGAATCCCTCATATCCGAAGATTTGAAATTTCATTTTTCAGAATCCCTCATATCCAGAATCCCTCAAATCCGAAATAAGTGGAAAAGAACAACTTTTGGGTATCGCAGAAAATGTGGAAATTTTAAACAGACTAGACTTTGGTGAAATTTCATTTTTCATGGGAATTTAACATTATGCTGATTTAAAATTTCAAAAGAAACTTTCTCCAGCTCCACACATTGGTTCAAAATGATTGAAACCTGGACTGAAATTGAAAAAAAGTGAAAAGAACAACTTTATGGAAAGAAAGATTATCAGCTATGAAAATTGCAATAACACACGTAAAGTTAAAGAAATTTTTCATTTAAAAAAATCAGAACAAAAAGCAAAACGAGACTTTAATGACATTAGAAAAAGTTCATTGTAAAAAATCTAATTATTTTGCTAAATTTAATGAATTTTCATTAACATCATCATTTATTTGGGAAATTTCACAACCATTAGCTTATTTTGTTTTATAAAAAACTTTAAACCTGAAACTACTATTTTAATTCTCCAGCATCCACACTTTTTAACAATTCAATGAACAAGATCATAAAAATTCATGATTTAATTAATGATCTTTAAAAAGTTTCGAAATCCTGGACTGAAATTCAAAAACTTCGACTGTTTTTAGAAAAGGGTATTCTATTATCTACCATTTTATGGTCATGGAAAGACCAAAGGCCAAAAGAATGCAAAAACATTCAAACATCAGCTATGACATTTAAATGACACATGACAAAATAAACACATTTAAATTAAATACATAGACATTTAAAGAAACTCTTGAAGTTTTCATTTAAAAAAAGACAAACCTTTCCAAAACAGAAACCATTTTCTGGAATGGGAATGAAAACTATGGCACCAAACCAGAACCCATCATAAAAATTCAAAATGTGGAATTAGTAAATACTAAACGCTTCAAATATTTCGGCGTATGGATCAGTAAAAACAAATTAATCTCTTGTGAAAATTAATTGAAACAACCGTTTTATTTTTTTTATTTTTTATTTTATTTTTTTACCATACGGTCAGTTTTAGACCCACTGGAGTGACAGGGTGTAATAGATTTATATTTTTCCTCAGATTAGGTCATTTGCAGTGGCGTGCATAATATGAATGTTTTCGGGGTGTGTGATGAAATTTGTTTGGCCTTGAAAAATATTGCTTCATCCGTGATTGCATCAATTTTTTTATTACCCACAGACTTTATTATTTCGACTGTCGATTAGTTGTCCTACGGTCATTGTCTGCGATGGATGTTACTCCAAGGAAGCTCACGAAAATTGTAAGGCTGCACGAAAATACTGGCAAGCCTTACCAGTTAGCAAATCAAAGTATTGATAAATCCGGAAACTTATCCTTTTTAAATCCAATCGAGAATTTGTGGTGAATCTGCAACGAACGACTTCGTGGAATTGACTTACGAAGTATTAACATGTGCACTGAGTCATGTTTCATTGGAAAAATACGAAAAAAATTAATAACGGAATTCATTTTGTTTCAGTTAATTTGTACAAGGTTGTAAGTATAAGAGATAATGAAATTTAACATAAAATAGGCTATACCAGGGGCACTTTTCCCTAACAGCGGACATTGCTACGAAACCAAAACATCAACCTGAAAATTCGAGGCATGTTCTTAAACAGCTTCGACAGATTAAGACTTTTATATGGAAGTCATGCATGTCCCCAAACCCGTTCAGAAATATCTAAACTCAGGTCATTGATTCCTAAGACCAATGGTCATTGTTGACGAATGACCGGGTTGCAAAAGAAAACACCCTCCCCTAGCGACCCTCTCCGCTAGGCATAAGAGATAATAAAATTAAACATAGTATAGGCTGTACTAGGGCCACTTTACCCGAACACAGACCATTGATACGAAACTGAAACATCAAACTGAAAACTCGAGTCATATACTTAAATAGCATCGTCAGATTGAGACTTCTATATGGATGTCATACACGTCGCCAAACCCGTTCAGAAATATATAACCTGTCAGCTGTATACAACCGCCACCTTAGATCAATGGTGAAAAAAAAGGCTTTGAATAAGAAAAACCTGAAGGTCTTGACGAATATTATTGCACTCTGAACATTACGGACTGGAGCTACACATACAATTAAAATGGTACCAAATATCAGAAAGTACATCGCTACAACAGCAACAAAAACTAAAATGGATAATACATGAAGCTCAAAGAGAAAATAATAACATGATCAAGAGGTTAACATTCCACACTACTTCAAACAAAAGGTTAGAAAGGAAACTCCTAGCAATACTGGAAAGATCGATAATAGCTACAGGACGTGAGAAACACGTTTTCCTAAAAATTGTTTTAAGAAAAAGATTTTATAAATTTCAACTAAAAGCAGTACTCGCTAATCGGTAAATAAATACCAAATGTTTCCTAATATTACCATTTTCATTGTCATTAAAATGTTACTCATCTTAATACTGGCAAGATCATGGATTGCTTAGCTTCAATAAGAAGACAAAATCTGATTTTTTCAAGTATACAGTATCAATGGAATGAAAGCAAATGATGGTACCTACCCTGAATCCATCATCTAGAATTAGTAAATATTAAACACTTCAGATCACTTGGCATATGGATCAACTATATCAAATTAAGTAGAGGAGAAAAAGAAATTGAGCATAAAATAGGCTGAACCAAAAGTAGTTTTCGCCAACACATTAAAAACATTAATCTCAAAACTCAAGCCATGTTCTTAAATAGTCCCGTCAGATTGAGGCTTTCATATGGATGTCATGCATGTCACCAAAACCCGTTCAGAAATATCTAAACTGTCAGTTGTATACAATCGCTTCCTAATGGCGAAAAAAGTAAACTGTATACAACCGACTTTCAATGGCGAAAAAAGAATTCAGCGAATGAAGCCTGAGTGTCTTGGCAAAGACCGTCCTTCTTTGAACATTGTGGCCTAGCTCTGCAGAATCACAAGCAAAGAACTGTACCAAGAAAGTTGCCTCCCCGTGTCTTTTCTATAAATACTTTCATGGTAATTTTTTGGATGAGACAATGAGGTATTATGGTGAATGTAGTAAGAAAGGTACGTATGAATGTGTTGTTTTGGTGTAAGGAATATTGTTTGTATGATTGGGTCAGTGTTTGCGGCTAGCTAAGTTATAGTTAAGACATAAGAAGACCGTCCTTTCCCCAATCCCCTTTTCGGCCTTGTGCATATTAAACAGAATAAATATCGCTGCTCGCTATGATAACTAGACACTTTGAATTTAAGCGTAAACTAGACTGGCGACGAGGACTCATCATTTTACAGTTGAGTTACGTAGATGTAACCGTAAATTCTAGGTTTTTCTAGCACTTCTCGCTTGTAGAACTCCCTTCCCGCTCCATGCTTTCCAGCCAAATTTAATCTCCAAAAACTTAAATGTAATGTCAATCGCTATCTAATTCACCACCCCCTGATTACTCTTTTCTCTTCCAGCTCATTAGTAATGTTTCTGTTTTCTAATTCTTTCACACCCAGTAACCCCTTTTGTCTTAGTGGTTTTATTGCCTTGCTTGGGGTGAAATCGATTAAAAAAAAACAAAAAACAAAAAAGAAACATACCACTTGAGGACTTACCAGTAGCAACAAGCAAAATTGATAGCATATGTAATACCAAGATAAAATAATAACATAATCAAGATGTTAATATTACAAAATTAAAATTCAGATAAAAAGTTTGGAAGGAAATCTCCAATACTGGAAAGAGCGATAACAGTTACTGGACTTGAGAAACCTGTTTTCCTGAAAAAAAGATTTTATAAATTTCAACCGAAAGGAGTAACGTTTGTTTGGTCAATGAATGCCAAATGTTTCCTTGTAGGGAGACCTCTAATGTTACCATTACTATTACATTATTCCAGTAGTCTTAGGAGCACAAGGAATACCTGAAAATAGCACTAATAAAAACGTTATCAAAATCCCAAGAAATCAGTTTTGTCTGAAATAAAAAAAAAGTTGATGTAAATGCGTTTTCATCTATACGCCTTAAGAACGTAATCGATCACGGCTCTCCACGACTTCTTCTCCTTTGTAACCCTTAGTAAAATTTGTATTTTTCCTATATCCCCTAATCCTTGTTCAGCCAACCATTTACACATTCTCTTTAGGTATGTTTTGCGCTGATTTCCTCTGTCCCTCAGGCCTTAAATATGCCCTGTGAGTGTCTAAATTTATAAGTCCTCTTTCCTCATTAAGCGACCTAGAGACTTCAGCTGACTCTTTCTGATCATCCTTCTGTAGAACCACATTTATGTTGACTAAATTCTATTCTAATATTGTTAATTATTACTGCTTACATAATTTAAAATCTCTTTCAATAACTCCTTAAAATAAACTTTCGCTAATCTTATGTCATAAGTGAAAGACTTGATAAATGATTGTCGCAATGACGAGTCTCTTCATTAGGGATGTTAGGGTACCACATGGATTGCAGCTGTAACAACAATGGCTGTGGCTAAGGAAAGCTAACCTAACGGAATTCATCCCTCTTCAGGCGATTTTGGAATTCATAGTTTGCCCTAATTCCCCATGTATAATACGCATTTTTCTTTAAAAAAATAAACAAAATTAAGGGTGCGTATTATGCACAGCTAAAAAATCTTTTAAAAATTGCCGTTTCATTGGTCGATTTCAGTTGCGAAATGACTACTCACCACAAACATACAAAATTTGACACTAACATTCGGCGATTGCGATTCCATAAGGATGTCAAATACAATCATATGTACCTAACAATACTTACAAACGTAAAATAAAATAAGAATTATCATAAAACTAAATTAGAATAATATTATTCTGTGTTTAAAACCATTTTTAATAAGAATAGGAAACGCTGGCCGTAATGAAATTGGAGAGGTACAATTTATAGGGTTTGATTACCAAACATGGGGTGCGTATTTTGCGCGAGTAGAAGCATTTTCTCACACTTTCAGTACAAATTTTGGGGTGCGTATTATGCATGGGGATTTACGATATTACTCCTAGATTGTTCGTCCTACCAAGGAAAAAGAGTCCAGTCTACCCTCCTATTGTATTGTAAGTTATGAAGTGTCGTAACATTTTTCTGTTGTTCTATTTGGTCGTATGGAATTGTGTCGAATATAGTCGTGGCAATTTCTTGACCTACAGCTGAGAGGAACGGTTTGTTGACAAAATACGTCATGAATACGAGAACAATTTGTTTTCTACACCACTAGAAGAGTAAGGATATCACTGTATGGCATCGTGAGTCTCATAGTAGTAGGGTTACTGCGCAGCTGAACACCTGACGAGTTCCCGCTATATATCTGGGTTAAAAACCAGATAGGAATTCATCCATACATAGCGTCTCTTGGGTAACTAGACCTGTGGGGAGCCCATCCATCTCCATTTCAAACCACTGCCGATCTACTCCAATGTGGTCGTTGGGTCACTGCGTTGGGTCACTGCGCACTTCAGCATCTGATTAGTTCCCTCCACATATCTTGCTTGAAATCCAGAGATGTATTCATTTTTGCCTAACGTATATTGGACAAGTAGACCTGGCGGGGCCCATCGCTCTTAAGGTCAAGCCACTGCCAATTCCTTCTAACTATCAACACGGAGATGTGGCCGTTAATTAGATTGGAGGTACCCCTAACACTGGCCGCTGATTTTTATTTTAGGAAGACCTCCGCCCACTGAAGCCATGTCATCACGCCACTGCCTGCATAGATAGCTTTGGAGCCCAGTCTACCCCCACTATGCTAGACGGTTTATTGACTTTACAAGAATGTTCATCTGCCCTTTGAAATTTCTAGTTTTTAATCCTGCTGTGTGCCGAACCAATCCTCTTGCCAGAAGAGCCTGGTGGGGAATCCAGTTTAATCACCAACTACCGGATCATGCGACAGTTAGTATTGGGTTAAATTTGATTGAGTTTAGCGGCATATCAACACCTCTATAGGTAATTTAATACCAAAATCTAAACATTTTAGACACAATTATATGGCTTTAACTAAATATATTTTGAATATAACTGTATGCCTTCAAATACAGATAAAAATGCATTGTTGATTATTTTATTTTAATTATGTATTATTGGTAATTTCACTATAGATATTTATTGCTGATAATTTTTACCATAAAAAGGTATTGTTGGTTGGTTGATTTTGTTTACCGGCATATCAACCTCTATGGGCAATTTAATGCCAAAACCTACATATTCTTTACATAATTGCTTTAAAGTACAGCTATTAGGTTGGTGCAAAAATAATGACGTAATAATGTCGTTTTTTGACGTATTTTTAACGTTGAAAAACGACATTATTACGTCATTATTTTTGCACCAACCTAATATTTTGTACATAATCTTATATTTTCTTGGCAAACTTATGTTTTTTTTAGATATATAGTTTGTAGATCATAAGATTTATTGTTAATTATTTGTAATTTTACTATGAAAATATTTATTATAAAAATGTATTGCTGATTTTTGTTTGGGGGTTCGCATTATGTCTATATCTGGGACCCTAATTAATTCTACCCCACCGAGTCAGGGTGAACCCGCGAACAATAAGAATGAGCGGTGAACCACCAATAGGTGGTTCCACGCTCCTCAAAACCTCTAATCTCCTGAAGAGAGACCTTTCTGCAGGATATACTTTGTCGCCATACTCAGGACTAAATATTGAGTTACATAGAAACAGAAGAACTCTTAAAATAATCTGACATAAATATAGAATATATTATTCTATCTAAAACTTCATATGTTAATATTACTTTAATTTTTTCTCAATGCATAGAATTAATGGAAATTGTCAAGATTACTCAAGATTTTAACATCCATACTGTTATTTTTATAAGCCTGTTCTTGCCTTTCTTTGCAGCGCGGATTTATATAGAATATTCTTATAATTGGAGTTACTCGGTACATTTTTTAGTTTAATATCCTTGTTGTGGGATTTCTTTTTTCTTCAGATCGTTTTCAGGTCTTGTGTTTTTTTTAAAGGATATTAACATTAAGTGAAATGGACGAGCCAAGTTCAAATTCCGGGTTGGGTTTCTACGTTTACTGTCTAGCTTTGGATGGCAAACAGTTTAAGAGAAGGTAAATTCTGAATCAAGGAGAAAACAGGAAAATACTTCTGTATCTTTCTCAAGAAGCCATGACTATTTTCAAATGATAAACTTAAGGAAACTGTAGAGACCCAGCATTAAAAAAGAAATAGTATAAGAGACCCGGATATAAGAGAAACCCGGATTTTTTACTTACCTAAACAAAATAGACCAAAACCGGATATTATAAGAGAAGGTTCTCTGGTCCCAAATTAGAGCCCATACTTTTAAACAAAATAGACCAAAACCGGATATAAGAGAAACCCGGATATAAGAGAGATTTCATCTGGTCCCAAATTAGAGCCCATACTTACCTAAACAAAATAGACCAAAACCGGATATAAGAGAAACCCGGATATAAGAGAGATTTTCTCTGGTCCCAAATTAGAGCCCATACTTACCTAAACAAAATAGACCAAAACCGGATATAAGAGAAACCCGGATATAAGAGAGATTTTCTCTGGTCCCAAATTAGAGCCCATACTTACCTAAACAAAATAGACCAAAACCGGATATAAGAGAAACCCGGATATAAGAGAGATTTCATCTGGTCCCAAATTAGAGCCCATACTTACCTAAACAAAATAGACCAAAACCGGATATAAGAGAAACCCGGATATAAGAGATTTTCTCTGGTCCCAAATTAGAGCCCATACTTACCTAAACAAAATAGACCAAAACCGGATATAAGAGAAAACCCGGATATAAGAGAGATTTTCTCTGGTCCCAAATTAGGCCCATACTTACCTAAACAAAATAGACCAAAACCGGATATAAGAGAAGCCCGGATATAAGAGATTTTCTCTGGTCCCAAATTAGAGCCCATTTACCTAAACAAAATAGACCAAAACCGGATATAAGAGAAACCCGGATATAAGAGATTTTCTCTGGTCCCAAATTAGAGAAACCTAAACAAAATAGACCAAAACCGGATATAAGAGAGATTTCATCTGGTCCCAAATTAGAGCCCATACTTACCTAAACAAAATAGACCAAAACCGGATATAAATATAAGAGAAAATTAGAGCCCATACTTAAAACAAAATAGACCAAAACCGGATATAAGAAACCCGGATATAAGAGAGATTTTCTCTGGTCCCAAATTAGAGCCCATACTTACCTAAACAAAATAGACCAAAACCGATATAAGAGAAACCCGGATATAAGAGAGATTTTCTCTGGTCCCAAATTAGAGCCCATACTTACCTAAACAAAATAGACCAAAACCGGATATAAGAGAAACCCGGATATAAGAGATTTTGATGGTCCCAAATTAGAGCCCATACTTACCTAAACAAAATAGACCAAAACCGGATATAAGACCCGGATATAAAGAGATTTCTCTGGTCCCAAATTAGAGCCCATATATAAACAAAATAGACCAAAACCGGATATTCTATAAGAGAGATTTTCTCTGGTCCCAAATTAGAGCCCATACCCAAACAAAATAGACCAAAACCGGATATAAGAGAACCCGGATATAAGAGATTTCATCTGGTCCCCAAATTAGAGCCCATACTTACCTAAACAAAATAGACCAAAACCGGATATAAGAGAAACCCGGATATAAGAGATTTTCTCTGGTCCCAAATTAGATATAAACAAAATAGACCAAAACCGGATATAAGAGAAACCCTATAAGAGGGTCCCAAATTAGAGCCCATACTTACCTAAACAAAATAGACCAAAACCGGATATAAAGAAACCCGGATATAAGAGATTTCATCTGGTCCCAAATTAGAGCCCATACTTACCTAAACAAAATTATAAGAGAAACCCGGATATAAGAGATTTTCTCTGGTCCCAAATTAGAGCCCATACTTACCTAAACAAAATAGACCAAAACCGGATATAAGAAAACCCGGATATAGAGAGATTTTCTCTGGTCCCAAATTAGAGCCCATACTTACCTAAACAAAATAGACCAAAACCGGATAGAGAAACCCGGATATAAGAGAGATTTCATCTGGTCCCAAATTAGAGCCCATACTTACCTAAACAAATAGACCAAAACCGGATATAAGAGAAACCCGGATATAAGAGGAGATTTTCTCTGGATAAATTAGAGCCCATACTTACCTAAACAAAATAGACCAAAACCGGATATAAGAGAGATTTCATCTGGTCCCAAATTAGAGCCCATACTTACCTAAACAAAATAGACCAAAACCGGATATAAGAGAAGCCCGGATATAAGAGAGATTTTCTCTGGTCCCAAATTAGAGCCCATACTTACCTAAACAAAATAGACCAAAACCGGATATAAGAGAAACCCGGATATAAGAGAGATTTTCTCTGGTCCCAAATTAGAGCCCATACTTACCTAAACAAAATAGACCAAAACCGGATATAAGAGAGATTTCATCTGGTCCCAAATTAGAGCCCATACTTACCTAAACAAAATAGACCAAAACCGGATATAAGAGAGATTTCATCTGGTCCCAAATTAGAGCCCATACTTACCTAAACAAAATAGACCAAAACCGGATATAAGAGAAGCCCGGATATAAGAGAGATTTTCTCTGGTCCCAAATTAGAGCCCATACTTACCTAAACAAAATAGACCAAAACCGGATATAAGAAAACCCGGATATAAGAGAGATTTTCTCTCCCAAATTAGAGCCCATACTTACCTAAACAAAATAGACCAAACCGGATATAAGAGAGATTTCATCTGGTCCCAAATTAGAGCCCATACTTACCTAAACAAAATAGACCAAAACCGGATATAAGAGAAACCCGGATATAAGAGAGATTTTCTCTGGTCCCAAATTAGAGCCCATACTTACCTAAACAAAATAGACCAAAACCGGATATAAGAGAGATTTCATCTGGTCCCAAATTATCTTACCTAAACAAAATAGACCAAAACCGGATATAAGAGAAGCCCGGATATAAGAGAGATTTTCTGGTCCCAAATTAGAGCCCATACTTACCTAAACAAAATAGACCAAAACCGGATATAAGAAAACCCGGATATAAGAGATTTTCTCTGGTCCCAAATTATTTCCATTTTACCTAAACAAAATAGACCAAAACCGGATATAAGAGAGATTTCATCTGGTCCCAAATTAGAGCCCATACTTACCTAAACAAAATAGACCAAAACCGGATATAAGAGAAACCCGGATATAAGAGAGTTTTCTGGTCCCAAATTAGAGCCCATACTTACCTAAACAAAATAGACCAAAACCGGATATAAAGAGATTTCATCTGGTCCCAAATTAGAGCCCATACTTACCTAAACAAAATAGACTAAATTAGAGCCCATACTTACCTAAACAAAATAGACCAAAACCGGATATAAGAGAAACCCGGATATAAGAGATTTTTCTCTGGTCCCAAATTAGAGCCCATACTTACCTAAACAAAATAGACCAAAACCGGATATAAGAGAGATTTTCTCTGGTCCCAAATTAGAGCCCATACTTACCTAAACAAAATAGACCAAAACCGGATATAAGAGAAACCCGGATATAAGAGATTTTCTCTGGTCCCAAATTAGAAACTTACCTAAACAAAATAGACCAAAACCGGATATAAGAGAGATTTCATCTGGTCCCAAATTAGAGCCCATACTTACCTAAACAAAATAGACCAAAACCGGATATAAGAGAAACCCGGATATAAGAGATTTTCTCTGGTCCCAAATTAGAGCCCATACTTACCTAAACAAAATAGACCAAAACCGGATATAAGAGAAACCCGGATATAAGAGATTTTCTCTGGTCCCAAATTAGAGCCCATACTTACCTAAACAAAATAGACCAAAACCGGATATAAGAGAAACCTGGATATAAGAGAGATTTCATCTGGTCCCAAATTAGAGCCCATACTTTAGACCAAAACCGGATATAAGAGAAACCCGGATTAAGAGACTTCTTCTCCGGTCCCGACAATTCTCTTACATCCGGGTTATTTCCCAACTAGTTTTCGGCAGCGGTGTTTCGTACAAACATTTTCTCTCCTATTTAGACAGTCTGACATCAGAAAGAGGTTTTACGAGTACTACACGAGATCACCCACCAAAAACGAAATGACTACATTTTTTTTTTTTGGTGGCTGATGAAAAGTTTTCATTTTTGGGAAGAATTTTCCAAGTGCTGCATATTGTTCGACATCGACTTGTCTTTCTTCTATCTCATGTGGAGAAATAGAGTTTAATGTCAGGCTGACATAATAAAATTGACAGCAGGTGTATGTAGATTACGCTAAATATTTTAATTCATCCAATATCTTTGAGGTTTGACATTTTGAAAAAAAAAAAAAAAAAAAGTTTTCATTCGTCCGTTTTCTGCGCATGCGCACTAAGCTGACGATTCTGTATTCATCTATTGTTTCCTTAATCAACATTAAATTCAATTCGATCTGGAAGTACATTCATTACTAAAACGACTAGGTGTAAGGGAGAACCCGACTGAGGGGGGTGTATAATTAATTGCAGATAGATTGAATATGCACAGTTGTCGTCATGAAACTATTTGACCTTCGATCGATCTGTTTATTACAGATTCCCCCCCGAAGGCATCTGGCATGGCTGACTTCGACCTTGGTTTTAGGGTATCCTGTTCACACTAGGAGTTTTATTTCTGCTTCTATTTTTTTTCCTTCTTTTTTTTTTTTTTTGCTTTGCTTTACATCGTCTGCTTTTTTACTTTTGTCTTTTAAAGACTTTTCTCTAATTGATTTGATCGTTATTGTCTTTTTTTCTTTCATACGTTTTCTTTCTTTCATTCTTACTTCTTTTTTTTAACTTTATTCTTTCATTCTTTCTTTATTCTTTCTTTCTTTCATTCTTTTTTTATTCTTTTTTTCATTCTATAATTCTTTTTCGTATTCTGTGTTTGGATGCTTCTTTCTTTCTTTCTTTCTTTCTTTCTTTGTTCTTTCTTTTTTCTTTCGTATTCTTTCTTTCTTTCTTTCTTTTTCTTCTTTCTTATTCTTTTTTCTTATTCTTTCTTTCTTATTTTTTCCATTCTCGAATCCTTTATTTAAGCTATTTTATACTGTTGTTTATCCAATACAAGCCCTAAGAGTCACTCAATGTAGAGGGTTAGTGAATGAGACTGTTGGAAAGAAGTAAAAAGTACAGAATATGGAGGGCAAATAACGATAGACCCTAAATTTGAAGAGGTTGTGATTATAGTTATCAGGGAAGCATCCTATCAGGAGAAGAAGCTGTACGAGAGAAACGATTTCTTTACTAACAGAATGTGAAGACAAATACGATATGTATGTGTCATGGATGGTCTTTGCTGTTAAAGGTCAGAACTAGAAGAACTAATGAGTTTAGTTCATCATAACCTTTTTTTCATAGCGATAGAGTAGCGATAGGTTAGCAAGGATTCGTCTGTGGGAAAAGGGTTTGTAGGACGGAAAATAATTCATGGCCTATAAGGTCGCATAAACGCGTTTGAACTCTGTGAAGACTAAAAAGTGGGGACTTGGGGTGTTCCATCCCAGGTCTGGCAGCAAGACTCGAAATTGTGAAATCAAAGTCATCCTGTACGGCCACTCTTCTAGATCCTGTTTTACTAATACAGGTATCACCAACCCAGGGCCTACTTTGTTTTTAATTTTCATTAACGAACTTCCCGACGGCATCAGCTCTCAACTTGGTATCTATGCCGATGACACAACCACTTACACCTGTCTGAACAGTAAATACAATCAATACAATAAGGTCAAACCCCTTTCTGTCTTCAATCAGCATGCTTAATGTTAACCTCCAGGAGAGTGTCTCCTTCGGCCTTCTCGGACAAAGACCTCGGAGGACATATTAGGTGGAAAGTCTATATTGAACCCATTGCTAAGTCAGCTAAGAAAGTTGGTTCATTGTGTCTTGCTAGACGAGTTCTTATCTCCATAATCTATCTTGCATATCTATAAGTCTACCTTTTGTCCATGCTCAGAATATTACTGTTACATATGGGTTAGTGCTCCTTGCTTTGTATCCAGAGATTCTTGATAAACCCCCAAAAAGGATCAGCAATATTATTGTTCTATATCCTGTGTTTCAAGCTGACTCACTTTCCCACCGCCGTAAAGTTAATGCCTTTTCTATAAATATTTCCATGGTACTTGTTCGGATGAGAACTTCGCCATGGTACCTAGACTTTTTAAAAATCTAAGCGCAATACTAGATTGGCGATGATGTTTCATCAATTTATGGTTGAGTTGGCTAGATGCAACCGTAACAGTTTCTTTTTTCTCGTACTTCTTGCTTGTGGAATACTTTTCCAGTCCAGAGCTTTCCAGCCATCTTTGACCTTCAAAAATTTAAATGCAATATCAATCGCTTTCTACTTGTCCTCCTGGTTACTCTTCTATTGTTCTCGCTTCTTAGTAATGTTTGTTTTCTAATTCTTCCGCACCCAGTAACCCTTGTGTCTTAGTGGCTTTACTGCCTTGCTTGGGGTGATTAAAAAAATAGAAAAAAATAGTTATTTAACTTTTATTTCATTAAGTTGTTAGAGTTGTACTATTTTATTATTGTAACATTGTAACAAATAATACAAAAATGTGTTACACAAATTTTCCAATGCGAAAAGTACGCCTGTGGTAAAAATAAGCATTTGAAATAATGGGTTCTGTCTAGGTTTGAACTTGCACCTCTGGGATGTAAGTAAATTTAATTATTTTATCTCCGGTTGCTTCATTTTTAATATTCTTTCTTTCTATTCACCTTCCTTCTTTTTTTTACTTCCTTTCTTTCTCGATTTTTCTTCTACTTCTCTTGCTTTTGCTACTTTCAAATTCCTTTCTCAGTCATTTTCTTCCTTTCATTGATTGATTACGCCTTTCTTTTGTTTCTTTGTGGTCTTTTCTTTGTTCCTTTTTTCTTTATTTCCTTCCTTCCTTCCTCCCTCCCTCTCTTCCTCCTCCCTTCCTTCCTTCCTTAAATCATTCTTTACTTAATACGTCTTCCTTTTTGCTTTATTTCCTTCTGTCCTCCCTCCCTCCCTTCTTCCCTTCCTTACATCATTCTTTACTTAAGAATTCTTTATTTTGACTTTATTTCCTTTCTTCCTTCCTTCCTTCCTTCCTTCTCTACATCATTCTTTACTTCATACTTCTTCCTTTTCTCTTTATCTCCTTCCTTCCTTCTTTCTTTCTTTACATCATTCTTTATTTAACAATTCTTCCTTTTTCCTTCTTTCCTTCCTTCCTTCTCTACATCATTCTTTACTTCATACTTCTTCCTTTTCTCTTTATTTCCTTCCTTCCTTCTTTCTTTCTTTACATCATTCTTTATTTAACAATTCTTCCTTTTTCCTTCTTTCCTTCCTTCCTTCTCTACATCATTCTTTACTTCATACTTCTTCCTTTTCTCTTTATTTCCTTCCTTCCTTCTTTCTTTCTTTACATCATTCTTTATTTAACAATTCTTCCTTTTTCCTTCTTTCCTTCCTTCCTTCTCTACATCATTCTTTACTTCATACTTCTTCCTTTTCTCTTTATTTCCTTCCTTCCTTCTTTCTTTCTTTACATCATTCTTTATTTAACAATTCTTCCTTTTTTTCCTTTTTCCTTCCTTCCTTCTCTTCATTCTTTACTTCATACTTCTTCCTTTTCTCTTTATCTCCTTCCTTCCTTCTTTCTTTCTTTACATCATTCTTTATTTAACAATTCTTCCTTTTTCCTTCTTTCCTTCCTTCCTTCTCTACATCATTCTTTACTTCATACTTCTTCCTTTTCTCTTTATTTCCTTCTTTCCTTCTTTCTTTCTTTACATTATTCTTTATTTAGCATTCTCTTCATTTTCCCTTCTTTTTCCTTCCTTCCTACTCTACATCATTCTTTACTTCATACTTCTTCCTTTTCTTTTTATCTCCTTCCTTCCTTCTTTTCTTTCTTTACATCATTCTTTATTTAACAATTCTTCCTTTTCCTTCTTTCCTTCCTTCCTTCTCTACATCATTCTTTACTTCATACTTCTTCCTTTTCTCTTTATTTCCTTCCTTCCTTCTTTCTTTCTTTACATCATTCTTTACTTAAGAATTCTTTATTTTGACTTTATTTCCTTTCTTCCTTCCTTCCTTCCTTCCTTCCTTCTCTACATCATTCTTTACTTCATACTTCTTCCTTTTCTTTTATCTCCTTCCTTCCTTCTTTCTTTCTTTTTACATCATTCTTTATTTAACAATTCTTCCTTTTCCTTCTTTCCTTCCTTCCTTCTCTACATCATTCTTTACTTCATACTTCTTCCTTTTCTCTTTATTTCCTTCCTTCCTTCTTTCTTTCTTTTACATCATTCTTTTATTTAACAATTCTTCCTTTTTCCTTCTTTCCTTCCTTCCTTCTCTACATCATTCTTTACTTCATACTTCTTCCTTTTCTCTTTATTTCCTTCCTTCCTTCTTTCTTTCTTTACATCATTCTTTATTTAACAATTCTTCCTTTTTCCTTCTTTCCTTCCTTCCTTCCTTCTCTACATCATTCTTTACTTCATACTTCTTCCTTTTCTCTTTATTTCCTTCTTTCCTTCTTTCTTTCTTTACATTATTCTTTATTTAGCATTCTCTTCATTTTCCCTTCTTTTTTCCTTCCTTCCTACTCTACATCATTCTTTACTTCATACTTCTTCCTTTTCTCTTTATCTCCTTCCTTCCTTCTTTCTTTCTTTCTTTACATCATTCTTTATTTAACAATTCTTCCTTTTTCCTTCTTTCCTTCCTTCCTTCTCTACATCATTCTTTAATTAATACTTCTTCCTTTTCTCTTTATCTCCTTCCTTCCTTCCTTCATTCCTTTATTCATTCTTTACTTGATACTTCTTCCTTTTTCATCCTCTCTTTTTTATTTTGTTTTTAGTTTTTCTACACTCCTTCTGTTGCTTCTTCCTTTTTCTTTCAATTTTTGATTCGTTTTTCCTTCCTTTTTCATATATTCATATATTTCCCCCTCATTTCCTTTGTCATTCTGTCATTTTCCTTCTTTTCGTTCCTATTTTTCTATCTTCATTATGATTTCTGTTCTCTTCTCTTTTATTTATTCTTTCTATTCTCTTCTTTCTTTTTTCATTCTTCTTCATCATTTATTCTCTTTCTTTATTCTTTCGTTTTTTCGTGGCTTTCATTTTATTGTAACCTAAAAAGGGTTACTGAATGAGAAATAACCAAAACGGAGGTCGGAAATGAAATGGTAATCTTTATAACATCAACAAAATACAAAACTCGCCAGCGGCGTGAATAGGTAAACCCCTGCTAGTGTTGGACTACTTAGCATATTACTCTCACTTACAATAATGTCCAACGTATTTATGAGGATTGGGACATACACATTAGTATTCATAGGAACAGCATATAACACATTTCTAACAAGTTTTCTTTTTTTCTAATTCTCTGTTTCTTTTCTTCTCTTTTCCTTTAGTCCTTCTTTTTCTTTCCATCTTTTCTTCACTCTATCTCTTCTGTCCTCATCCCATTTTATTTCCTTCCCAGAATCCTTTATTACTTCTCACTTCTTGCCTTCATTCATTTTTCATGCCTGCCTTATTTATCTGCATTAATTTTTTTTTTTTCAATAAAAAAAACAAAAAAACAGAACGTTCACCATTTACCAGCAACATAATACATAACACCCCCGACGTCTCCGAGTATTTTTTGTTTCCTTCACTCGCAGGTCAATTTTGAAAGGTCATCTCTCTCTCGACACACGCCTCAAAGAGAAGAATTTCCAAAACATTTCCAGAAACGAAAAATCAGACATCATCATTGTATTTTGCCATCAATTCTGCTGGTTTTATGACGGGCGAAATACAACTTCGTAGAAGCAAGCACACACCTTCCGTTCCATCATACCCTTCCCCCATTCCTGGCAACATAAGACACATAGAAAATTCTTGGCGAGTGATACTTTTTGAATGACAAGCCTGGAAAAGGCATTATTTCCCTAGCACTGTAAATGTTACCATTTTTACTGTGTTGATTAGAAAGAAATAATGTTTTTATACGTTTGAATGTTTTTTTCTTTTATCTTACATATTTCTTTCACTAATTGGTATCTGAAAGAATGCACATGAATATATCAATAAGTTGATAGCGTAATGCTGAAAAAGTATTTAACTTACACAAGAAGTATTTATTTTCGAAATAGTCCCCTTCTTTGTTACCGCACTTAATCTATTGATAAATATGCAGGTAAATCAACAAGGCTGTGGCCAATTAATGACAAAAAAGTTGATAAACAAATTTGATTTTTCAGCCTAATTACCTTCCTTGTGAATGCAATTAATCCAACGATTATCCATATATCGCATAGGTCGAATTTCGACTAATATGCGACTTATAAAATTATCTTTGTGAGTCGAAGAAATAAACTGATTAAATGATTCAAAATTATTTAAATTTTGTGTGTGTTCCTGATAAAAAAAAAAAAAACTTTGGAAAAAATTTATGAGAATTTTCCGGCAGATTTATTTTTTTAAAGAAAGGTTTATGATTTTATTTAATTTGAAATACAAAAAAAAATGTTAATGAAAAATTGGTGGGTTCATCAACTTCATTTTTGCAGGGATAATTTTTCTGATAGTTGAAAGTAAAGTTCGGAAAATAAATATATTTTCATATTCGTCTATCTATCTATCTATCTATCTAGCTAGCTAGCTAGCTAGCTACCTAGCTATCTATCTAAGCCCGTTCTTGTTTGTGTATCTCTGTTGAAATCAGTTTATTTTATCGCTATCTGTTTATTTCAAATGCTGTATCAATCACATACAGCCCATTAGTCGCTCTTTAAATTCAGTTTTAAACATAAACCGATGCAATTCACGGCTATCTATCTATCTATCTATCTATCTATCTATCTATCTATATATATATATATATATATATATATCGACAGGCCTTAGATGAACACACTGAGATAGATGTGGAAAACTGGGCTAGAGAGAGATTGTCTTCAATATAATGATATAGATAGATATGGAAAACTGGGATAGTGAATGAAAAGTAGAGATGAATATACTGAGAAAGATAAATAGATAAATAGATGTGGAAAACTGGGAGAGAAAGAGAGAGAGTGTGTGTGTGTTCAATATATTAAGAAAGATTAATAGATAGATGTCGAAAACCGGGCTAGAGAGAGAGAGAGAGAGAGAGAGAGTAAGAGATTGTGTGCAATATTGTGAGATAGTGAGTGAAAAGTAGAGTTGAATGTACTGAAATAGATGTAAAAAATTGGGATAGAGAGATCAACTGTGTTCAGTATATTGAGATAGATAGATAGATAGATAGATAGATAGATAGATAGATAGATAGATAGATATGGATAGCTGGAATTCAGAGAGAGTGAGAGTTATATATACTTAGATAGACAGATGTAGAAAACTGGGAGAGAGTGGAACAGTGTTCAATATATATATATATATATATATATATAGAGAGAGAGAGAGAGAGATAGATAGAGAGAGAGAGATAGATAGATAGATAGATAGATAGATAGATAGATAGATAGATAGATAGATAGATAGATAGATATGTCAACTATTTTTTTTATTAACCTTTTCTTGTTGGTGGATTACTGTCCGTAATTTGCTATAATTTTTAAATTTGAATTTTGTATGTTTCAATTCGCAAGTGAAAGTTATCTTATTTTTAAGTTTTCAAACTGACCTGATCATTTTCATGTGGCGTTCATTGAATTCTAGGAATAGAAACCCATTTTAAAATGCCAATTTTAGAAAGGATTCGAGGGTAGTGCATCATATATCGACACTGAAATTGGAATCAGCAATTGATTCTGTATAATCTCTCCCCTACATGTCAGGCTAAACCGTTAGACTGACAAGACGTGTGTTACTATCGCGGAGGTTAGCATCAGCCATACTGATAGAATGTAAATATATTTTTTTATAAGATTAAGGGAGAGTAGTTTCGTTTTGCAGGCGTTAAAATTGACAAGTCATTTCTTGACCCTGATTGAAGGTAACTTTCTAGACCCGACGTCAATTTGACATTATGGACTCTATCTGACTTACCATTACAACAGAAGTAAATAATTTATACATTTATCAGTCATCTTCTTGACATTCTCTTTTGAGATAATTAGATAGTCTGTTTTTTATGGCGATACGGACACCCGAAGATAAGATGGAAACGAGATCAAGCTAAAATACTGTTTTTTTTTTTTTACTAATTTTCTTTTGTGAGCGTTTTATTTAGATTTTTTTTTTACTTTCCATGATTTTAGAAACAGAATTATTTTATACTGTGAAACATGCAACAATAGAGTTAATTATATGACCCAAAATCCCAAAAGCAGAATATATAACGAATTTCTACATTTCGTAATGTGGCGTTTTTCAAACGTCAGTATCGCTGTCGTCTGCTTATGCGGCATTTCGTTGATCTGACGAATGAAAGGAGGACTTGTGACTGAATGATAGAAAGTTATTGTAAGGTTGCAAGAAAGAAAGAAAGAAAGAAAAAAAAAAGAAAGAAAGAATGAATGAATGAATGTGGAAGAGCGAGCGACACAGAAAGTAGTTTCGCAAGTATATTTGAATATGGATGAGATTATTTTTTTTTTTTAGAAATAAATCTGAAATATTTACAAATATTTATCTATGTTTATATCGTTAGTATTTAATATTAAACAAAAAAATGGCATATTTTTAAAGTTAATAAATCCTAAACAAACATTAGCATTAAATGAAATAAACTTTGGGATTTTAATGCAATTTTACGAATAACTGAGAATTAGTATTGGAAAACTAAATGTTTAAATATATACATTTTTCAGGGTAGAGGTAACAGATATGTATGAATAATATATGTTATTAAATATATTTAATTTCGAGACGTACGTATTTAATAATAAAATAGTATATCTTTTTTATGTAATAAATTTGGGTATATAATCTCGACAGAGTTATAAGTTATTGACATTTGGAGAAACATTCCTGAAAAGTATGTTACGAAAATAATATCCGATAATGCGTTTCGGCTCTATGGATTCTTCAGGTGGATAACGAAAAATGTGTTATGTGTGTATGCATTTGTGTGTTTAACTTAATTAAATATTTTTGTTATTTTTCCCAAGCTGGCGTTTCTCGAGGTTAAAAAGAGAAAGAAAATAAGTGACTTTAAAAAAATCGTTTCATATTTTATATTCTCTGATTTTAAGGGTCCGAGTTTGAGATAGAAATCCTTCAGAATGGGTAGAAAATAGACGAAAGAATTGTTTTTATCCATACTTTCTCCATGTCGATAGTATGTAAGAAATTTGGATATGTAATCCCGATAGAGTTATAAGTTATCGACATTTGGAGAAACATTCACGAAAGAATGTTAAGAAAATAATATCCGATAATTGTGTTATGTATTTATTAGGTTTAAAAGCCTAAACAACATTTCTTTAAAATATGTTTTTCTTTGGTTTTAAATTATTTTCATCCATTCTTTTCCTTAATCATTTAATTTTTCATCTTTCTTGATTCTTGTATTCTTAACTCACCAACACGATTGTTGATACCATTACAGAAAATCTTTCTTGCATTCTTTCTTTCTCTCTCTCTTTCTTTCTTTCTTTCTTTGAGTTGCACTTTTCTTTCTTTCTTTCTTTCTTTCTTTCTTTCTTTCTTTTTTTTTCTTTCTTTGTTTGTTTCTTTTTTTCATGATTTTTCTTTCTTTCATTAAATGGTTCAGTTCGACATTCCTTTCTATCTTTCACCTCAAGAAAGCCCTTTCGTTGCACAACAGCCACTTTTCTTTCTTTCTTTCTTTCTTTCTTTCTTTCTTTCTTTCTTTTTTAACGTTGTAATAAATATGGCGACAATGATGAGGACAATTTTCCGAATAATGTAAATAGTTTACATAATACCTTTCTCTCAGAAATATTTTCTTTTTTGGGATACGTCGAAGATTAATCGAGGTTTCTTGAATTTAATTCAGGCGCTCTCGGTATCCTTTCTTTTCTTTCTTTCTTTCTTTCTCTTTCTTTCTTTCTTAAAGAATGCTTCTATCAAAGGGAACGACGCTGGATAAAGTTTGCCGCCACCTCAAACTCATAGCGACTAACAGTTTATTGAAGGAGATTAAATTTATTTACAATTTTTGATATATGTTAGAATGCAAAACAACATAGTTTTATAGCACCGGTCTCGATTTCAAGTATTTTTAATCGTTTTATTCAGACCATTCCTGCAATATACGATGGTTTTGCATCTGTTAATATTTGTATAATCTATCCATAAACTCATCGTATATTTATCCAGCGTCGTTCCCTTTGATAGTTTCTTTTGAGGAACCGAAACGATTAAATTCAAAATCCTCTATTTTTTCTGAAATGTTTTATTCGGACTATTGTTATTTTTACAACGTTTTGGCTGTTGTAGTTCGGGCTTTCTTGACAATGTCGATGAACCCTAAAAAAAATGATCCTCAAAACATGGCATGTTGTTTTGCATTCTATTTTATTCATGCGCAAAATCTCCTGTAAATAAATAAATGGCATTCATTTCAATAAACTGTTGCAGCAGACGACTTCGCTATGAGTTTGAGGTGGCGGCATCAATCATGTTGTTGAGTTGAAAGGTCAAGAGTCAAGAAATAAAGAAAAAAAGGATTTAGTTAAAAAGGAAAAATTGATTGAGAAGGAAAGCAAAGAAAGTTAAACTGTTAAGAAAGAAAGAAAGAAAGAAAGAAAGAAAGAAAGAAAGAAAGAAAGAAAGAAAGAAAGAAAAAGAGCGAGGGAAGCTGAAATAAATAATGTAAGAAACAAACGGAAAAGGAAATGGAAAATAGAAGAGAAAATAATTTTAGGACCGACTTAGTGAAATGAAAGAAAAACTCTAAGAAAGAAAGAAAGAAGGAAAGAAAGAAAGAAAGAAAGTTAAGATAGATAGAAAGAGAAAAGAAAGAAAAAGAAAATTTCCAAAGATTGGAAACCTATGGGCTCTGTAACATGGAAAGAAATTTTGAGATGATATACTAAGTTGAAAAAAATCAACTATCGTGGTAATAGGCTAAAATATGCAAACATATTGACATATTGACCTTGAAGTTATAACGTTATCGCTCACTCCCGTTGTTTATAGCAATGTTTAGAAGGAACGTGTGTAGAGTGTGGTCTGACCACTACAAATAGGTTTCCTCAGCGGGCAAAGTTTATGTATTAGTTTTTAGCCATGCACAACATTCTCTAGGTCCAACACTAACCATATTCCTCAAATCTCGCCCCTTGCGACTTTTTCTCGTACCAATATTTTAAGATATATATATATATATATATATATATATATATATATATATATATATATATATGATAAAGTATAATTTTAAGGTATACTATATTTATGAGGTAAAGTTTTCAATATAAAAGTGGACATTGAAGTTAAAACCCAGCGGCGATAGTCTCTTTCATGTTAATACGCAATCCTCAGGAGATATGTTGTGTTTTAGCTCGAATATTTATATATCCAGCTCAGTAATTTATTGTGGGTTCTTTAATGTATTGTTCTAACGGCTGTTTCAAATATTTCTATGGCTACTGAGTGGAAATAATTGTGCATCCGGATGCAGTTTTTATTTCTACCCAATAGGCCCTAGAATAATCTGAAATATAGCCAACACCGCTCACTAAAACAACCGTTAAACCAATACATTAGTCTATCCACAATGAATCACTGGCCTGTATATACAAATAGTCGAGCAAAAACATAACACATATGCCCTGACGATTGCGTATTAGCATCAAACAGACTGACGCCGTTGTTGGGTGTTGACTTCAGTCTTCATATATATATATTGATATAATGGAATATGCATACACCTGAGTTCGCCCTCACTGGAATATGATTGGCTGGTGTCCGTCATAAATACAGACGGACGTGTAGATACGACAGAGTTTGAGTCTATGACGACGCCCATTGGACTACGCCATTGGCTATCCTATTGGTCTACACCTATTACCTGCGACTACGACGCATACCAGTCGATTACTGCTACCGTGTACTACTTGGTTACAATAGCTAAAACCACTTAGCTACTTCGATCAAATATATCCCTTTCCGGGACATATCATGTCATATCATATATATATATATATATATATATATATATATATATATATATATATATATATATATATTTCTCCGATTTAATCGGTAGAAGACAATATTTATGAATAAAAATGACAATAGGAAAACTGGTAATTGCTGACGCGTTTCGTCCAATGTGGACCTTTTGCTTTGATAAAGTCCACATTGGACGAAACGCGTCAGCAATTACCAGTTTTCATATTTATCATTTTATTCATAAATATATATATATATATATATATATGATAAATTTTCCTATACGAAACGTAAAATAATTTCAAAGGAATTAATGGATCTTATCCATAATCCGATCTCATTTTTATTACGATACTAGTAGTAGAGCCCGGCGTTGTCCGGGGATGTAACAGTAAGAGATAGATCAAGTATCGACCATCATAAAGACTGAAAAATAAAATTGACAAAGATTATTGTTTAAGGTTGACGGACACGTTTTTTGTTTTACGAATTGGTCAAACCCAAACTCAAACAAAAACATTGTTTTCAATCGTTATGAGTCTATCGATTGAATAGAATTTTATTATAAACAATTGTCTTGTAAATGGAATTTTTAAAGCATTCTGAATGTAAAAATAAAGAAAAAAGTGTGCAAGACAATAAGAAACATTACCTGCCAAAAAAAGTGAAGTTTTGTTGAAATCAGTTGAAAAATGTAGGAAATCCGATCCCATATATAAACGAACAGACACACACACACACAAACAATCTGGGTTTTATAATAAGTATAACTCGATATGAGTTATCCTCCTTTCATTCATGGCGACAGAATCGGGTTTTATCGTGTTTTCAAATTGATTTCCTGCAAAAGCAATTGTGTTTTTCCAATTTTTGGCGCTGTCAGAACCACCGCAAGGTAATTTTAGATAGTCCTGTGAAGTTTTGTTGAAATCGGTTGAAAAATGTAGGAAATCCGTCCCAATATATAAACGTACATACACACACACACACACACACACACACACACAATCTGCGTTTTATAATAAGTAAGATACTTTGTATTTCCTTGATAAATGTGTCAAAGTAGATAGGCCTGATTTTTTTTACACATTATGATTTCCTTTGCTCGACTAGATATTTGAGAGTCTTTAATAAAAAAAAAGTACCTTTTGGCAGTGTTAGAGCCTCCATACCCCTTATATAGGTCAAAACCACTGTATAGACTGGTGAGCTTTTAAACAGTTCCGCCATATTCAGCTACTTTTATGAAAGAAAGCACAACTGTCGTTAAAATAAAAATTGATTAATTTTAATACCAATGAATTAACGTGTTTTTTTTTAAAAAAATTATAGTGATGTCTACTAAAACACGCGTATGCACTAATATAACATATATAGTGGGTTCTATAGCCTTGGGTGGTAACCGATATAGGAGAGAGTAACTCTGAATTCAAAACTGTATGTAGCACTGGTGTAGCACTTATTGTACAGCTAAAGAAAGTCGTTCATGGCTTAACGGCCTAAAAAGCACGCTGTGATATACAGTGGTTTAAGTTTGGGGCACACCGAAAGTTACACACCTTCTATATTAAAGTATTTCTGCTTTAAAATCAAAATTCAGAATCTGATATATATATATATATATATATATATATATATATATATATATATATATATATATATATATATATATCGATTAACGACCACTAGAACTAATGGGTAACAGGCAATTACTAAGGTATATAAAGCAAATATCAGATCATCCCATAAGTTCTGTCCGAATTGTACCTTTTTTTAAAATGAACGAAATTTAAAGAGTATTTTATAATGTCTAATGGAGCTGAACATTATTTTTATGTTTAGAAGCATTTAAACTGATCAAACTTTATTTCAGAGAACAATAAAATTAAATTTTGTTTGATTAAAACCCTGCTAACATGGAAGTACCCAAGAATCATTTGAGGCACATAATGCTTTATGAGTTCAAGAAAGGAAACTCAGCAGCCGAAGCGGCTAGAAACCTTCACTCAATTTATGGAGAGGAATGTGTGAATGAAAGAACTTGCAGAAGATGGTTTGCAAAATTCAGAGGTGGAGATTTCACCCTTGAAGATGAAGATCGAACCGGACGTCCAGTTAAGTTTGATGAAAAGCTTCTTGAAGCAGCCCTTGAAGAAAATCAGTTGAGGAATTGGCAGTGGTTCTCGGTTCAAACCATACAACTGTTGATCGTCATCTTCAACAACTTGGAAAAGTTCCTAAACTTGGAAAATGCGTGCCTCATGAATTGTCTGAAAACAACCTCAAATCCCGAGTTGACATCTGCTCTTCTCTCCATTCTCGCCAATTTGTTTCATTTTTTTTGGATAAACTTGTGACTGGCGATGTAAAATGGATCTTTTATCGAAATATTAAGCGTCGTATGTAGGGGCTTGGTAAAAGGGGAAGGGCCCCAGCCACAGCCGAGAAGGGAACTTCATGGGCAAAAGGTTCTTCTTTCAATCAGGTGGGATTGCCAAGGAATAATCCACTATGAATTCTTACCACGTAATGCAACAATTAATGCTCAAATATACTGTCAGCAATTAGAGCGTTTGAACCAAGCTTTGAGGAAAAAAAGACCTCCTCTAGTGAATCGAAAAGAGGTGATGTTTCATCAGGACAACGCGCGACCACACGCAGCAAGAATCACGTCACAAAAAATCGAAGAACTTGGTTGGAAGAAAATTCCTCATTATTCTTCCGATCTTGCTCCTTCAGACTACCATTTGTTTCGTAGCTTACAGAATCATTTGGAAGAAACAGCTTTTGTAACACAGGAAGAGGTTAAAAATGACATTTGTGTGTTCTTCGAATCAAAGTCAAAAGAATTTTACAGTAATGGAATTAGTAAGCTTGTTAATAGATGGAAGGAAGTCATAGATAATCAGGGAAAATACATTGTTGATTGAATCTGTAATTAAATGCAACATTTAGTCACTTGTTTTCTTTATTCAAAATTCGGACAGAACTTATGGGATGACCTGACATTTCAGTCGGATGTATTCTACTATGGAAACATCACCTGAATCAACTTATTAACTCATCTGACGCAATACAATTTCACCAATTCAGCACTCTGTTAAGGAATAAAGATAAAAGAGGTTCCATTATGGTGAGAGAAAAAACCTATCATAAGGATTTTAAACAAGAAAAATCGTTTGCCCATTATCCTATAATGTAACATCATCAGCCATTTTTTTAGACACGCTTCAACTTGTTTCGAAATCATCAATTCACGGATGAATGCCAGGCATTCAATCTTTATCTTGGTGAAGAAATCAATCGAAACACATCGTCTTTCTCTCCCCCTATTTGCTAGACGCTCCTGTTTCTGTCCGATCGATACGTACATGAGGCTACTGATCGAAATCAATTGCTTTTTGACAGCTTCACAATTCGCTATATTGCAATCAAGATCGAACTTGGAATAGCTGCCGAGTAATTGGTGCGTGTGGCTCATCGATAGATGTAATTCTCCTGCCTTTATTGCAACACATGCACCCCCACCTGAATCACACCTTTGCTTAACACAAGCCAATTTTAGATTCAATACTACGCTCACCGAAAATTCGACTTCGTGTCAACGCACGGGATTCACTGATGTAGATAGTATGACATGCCGGGTTTATATACGAGGGTAAGTCAAAAATTGTCCGCACTTTTACAATAACATATCTTTAGCTTTGTCACACTGCCTTCTGCACATACGTGCTTGTAGGCGGCACTGTTGTAGTCACGTGATCTAAGGTTGTTCTTGATCGCGCCAGTTCTCTTGCCGCTGTTACAGTGTAACCATGGCCGCTCCGTTAGCAGTATGCACCAAGGGTGATTTGATTGGGTTTATTCTGGTTTATGGCATATCAACCTCAAGGATTTGTTTAATTTCTATAAGATTTTTAGGATAGGTTCATATGAATAGAATATGTATTTTTTGAAAGAAGTCAGTTTGCAGGAGATCAAGTTTCATAGACGTATTTTTGCAAAGAGGGTTGTTGTTGAGAGTCAAATCTATTGCTGGTAATATATATATATATATATATATATATATTGTCATCCACAGACAGACTGTTTCACTGTATCACAGCTCTTCAGTGTGGCTAGATGACCGGTTGCCTCTTGCTAGGATCGAAACCCGGCTGAATTGGCGTGAGTCGGAGATTCTAACACTAAGCTCTCGGCGTACGGCAGGGATGAAGGTGAATTTTAGCGCATTTATTTTAGATAAACACGCAGTGACTGAAAGGACTCGATTCGCTTTACTGAAGAGTATATATATATATATATATATATATATATATATATATATATATATATATATATATATATATATATATTTAGTTGGATTGATATGAGTTTGTGACCTAGGTTTCACGCTTTTGCGATTTGTCTGACGATCGCAAAAGCGTGAAACTTAGGGTCACAAACTCACATCAATCCAACCAAATACGTTAGCTCTATCTCTGATATTGAGCGCTTTCTAATAAGTGCTGCGCATATAATATATATATATATATTTATTTATATTTATATACACACACTTTTCACACACACACACACACACACACACACACACACACACACACACACACACACACACACACACACACATATATATATATATGTGTATATATATATATATATATATATATGTGTGTGTGTGTGTGTGTTTTAATGTATTGCTTGTAATATTTCCTTTTTCAAAAAGTTATTGTTGATATTTTCCATTTAAATGCATTGCTGGTATTTTTACTATAAAATCTATTTTGTTAATTTCAAAGTGTTTTTACCCTATTTTGGGGTTTAACTCTTTACCCCGGGTCAGGGTGAACCAGGAAATAAAACAATTAAGAGTTGGCTTCACGCTCCTCAAAACCTCCCGCTCAGAAGCCTTGCTGCCGGATGTAGTTTATCGTCATTTCCAGGAACGCGCGCTAAAGAGGAAAAAAGATCAGTGATCTAATTTATCTGGTCTGAAATTCATCGGAGACTTTTAGCACAATACGGCGACATTGAACTACCCCGTCGAAGTGTGTATGAATGGATTGAGAATTTTAAAATTGGCCGTACAAAGGTGACACACGTAGAAGGAGAAGGGCGCCCATCAGCCTCCACTCGTGACGTGAGGTGGAGATTTCAATCCTGAAGATGAAGATCAAACCGGACGTCCGGTTGAGTTTGATGAAAAGCTTCTTGAAGCAGCCCTTGAAGAAAACCCTGCTTTATCAGTTGAGGAATTGGCAGTGGTTCTCAGTTTAAACCATACAACTGTTCATCGTCATCTTCAACAACTTGGAAAAGTCCCTAAACTTGGAAAATGGGTGCCTCATGAATTGTCTGAAAACAACCTCAAATCCCGAGTTGACATTTGCTCTTCTCTCCATTCTCGCCAACTTAACAAGCTCGAGAGATGGTAATGGTGAACTGACGAGTTATCATCGATAAGGTAGCATGTTCTCTGCATATTTGGATCACTGCTCTTTGTCCTTCCTTGGTGCACACTGCTAGCAGAGCGGCCATGTTTACACTGTAACAGCAGCAAGAAAACTGGCGTGAGGAAGGTTAAACTGATGAAGGAAGGATATGATGGAGGAAATGAAGAGGAGAAAAAAAAAGAACAAAAAGAAAATATAAAGAAAGCAATCTGTATGATCACGGTTGTGTGAGATTACCCCACTTGTCCACGAAAGGACTTCTGCTGACGTTCAGTAGATGGCGTTGACAAGATCAGTATTTGTAAAACGCCAAATTTTTCTCTCTACCTACATCTATCTCTCTCTCTTTCTCTCGTAAATACTATCTCTCTTTCTTTCTTTTTCTCTTTTTATTATAGAATGACTTAGTGATATGGCGTGTTTCGTTTTCCCCTTGGATTTCACGTTAAACATAAAACAGCGAGCTTACAATGCCCTAAGTTCACCTTACTACACATATGCATATCTAAGTATTATTATATCATACCAACAAAGAACCTTTCTCAAAATGTAAGTCTCTCTCATTCCTTATATAACGTTACATATATGTACATGCAAAAAAGGACATCTCTAAACACATCTTCATTCACGACTCTGTATTCTTTCTACCTAGTTTGCTCAGATGATAAATTATCTTCTTAAATGTACGTAATCGTTAGCATATTCATTCTAACTTCCCTGTTTGAGGAAACTCCCGGGTGAGAGATGAAGTGTTGAAAATGTCGCTAGATATTTATAATGTTGTATGTCACGTGATAGGCTCGAAACCAATAGTCAGATTTTTAGCGGTAAATTAATTTTAACCGCACAGACGTTGACAAAAGCATGATATTAGCATTGATTGACCAATCAGAAGTCAGAGGGATATCAAGGGTCTGTGATCTACTTTTTTTACAAGTTTTGTCGATCGCAGTATTCTTCCGTAGGAAATGTATTGGAATCTTTTTAACCAATGGAATTAGATCACAAATAAAATATTATTAAACTTAAGTAGTACACTAAATATATCTTGAGATTTTATAAATGTAAAAGACAATAGGACAGCTGTAATAGTTGCCGATGCGTTTCGTCTGATGTGAACTTTTTCAAGGCAAAAACGAAATGAATTTATTAAATAAAGTAACTAATAATAACAAAACAAAATATCCTTAGCAACTGGAAGAATTTAGAGTACCCTATTTTCATACTGTTAACTGAAAATTACGTCAATTACTCTTACGTGCGGAGATATTGTTTTTATTGCTGTGTTGACGGATTCAACCATTTTCTTTTTATTTCTTGATACTGTTCTGTACATTTGTTTGGGAGAGAAGTAATTCTGTTAAGAAGTCCTTCCTTCCTTCCTTCCTTCCTTCTTTCTTTCTTTCTTTCCTTCCTTCCTTCCTTCCTTCCTTCCTTCCTTCCTTCTTTCTTTCTTTCCTGACTCCCTACCTTCCTTCTTTCTTTCTTTCTTTCTTTCTTTCTTTCTTTTATTACTATTCTCTTTGTTTTCTTCCTTCGCTATTTCTTTTTTCTATTCTTTCTTTTTTTATTATTTCCTTGTTTTCTTTCTTTCTTTCTTTCTTTTTTATTTTTGTTTTGTCTTCGCTCTTTATTTCTTATTTTCAATCTGTAGCTTCCTCCGAGCAAAATACATTTTTTTCAATGAGACATTGCCTCGTTCCCACTTGAAGCGCTTCAATATATTCCCAGACTTCCAACTTGACTTTCGTCTCACGTCTTCGGGACATTTTTGGAAAATTTCTCCTGAAATGAGAAAAAAAAACATTTATCAAAGTTAATTAGTTTTATTTTACACAACTTATCTGACTAAAATTTATGGCATCTATCCCATTAATATAAATGACCATTCAGTACCAACTGCAAATAATCAATTATATATCGAACGTATATGCAAGAGGCTATTAGAGAAAGGGAAAAAGAAATAGCCCACCTCTCTAAAATTATCAGTTTGTTTAATTTTTACTAAGAAGCTTACATATTAGATAATGTACTTTCAGAATTATTTACTGTTATTTATGTCCGATGTACAAGTTGACAAATTACGAAGGGAGATACAGAACTGAATCCATCTTTATGCTGGAAAAAGATTCATGCAAAAGCTTATGTGACGCATGAGGAATGATAGTATTAAATATATTTACGTGCTGATGGCTAATAAAAGTTATAAACATTAATTAATATGGCTCCCATTGGCATGGACTACAGCTTCAACTATACATGGGGTAGAGAGACACGAATTCAAAGTTGATTCATCACGAATGTCTTGTCATTTCTCGGGAGAATTTTCTTTCTGTTATGTACACAGGTTTTCAACGTTTTTCAAATCGGTCCGATTACATTAGTCTACAATTATTCACAAGTTGACTACTTCATAAATGAAATGAGCCAATTTGTATGTATTTGGGCATGCTAAATTCGAAAATCATGTCCAAATTAGAGACTTAGCTCTAGATTCGAAGATATTTATTCTGTTATATCCAGGCTTGCTTTGGTTCGGTTTATTTTGTTTTACGGTATATCGACCTCAGTGGGTTATTTAATACCGACTTCTTTTTTTTCTTTTTTTTTAGGATAGGTTTGCATTAACAGAATATGTATTAATACTTTTTTTTCCCAAACATGTATTGCTGTTAATATTTGTTATGGTAATTTACGCACGAGGGCAGAGACTCTCCTCGCTCTAAATAAGAGCAGGTACTGCTTTTGGAGTATGAAGTTTCCAGCAGTCAGTTCTGACAGTCGGACCGAACATTCTTGCTGTAACACTCTCGTTTGTATATGTTTGTATTACTGTTTCTGTTAATATATTTGTTTAACTCAATTCCTTTCTTGTGTCTTTATTTCTGGCCCTAACAAGACCACAACAATATTTTTTATTTTCAAAAATGCATTGCTGGTATTTTTTTTTTCAAAAATGCATTGCTGGTATTTTTTTTTTCAAATACGTATTGTTAGGATTTTACTATAAAACTCTATTTTATTCTTTCATAGTATTTGAACCCAATTTGGAAGTTAACTATTTGCCCATAGCTGGGACCCTAACAGGTGCTAATACCTGGGTCAGGGTGGACCTGGGAATACATGTAATTAATAGGTGGTTCCACTTTCCTCAAAACCTACTGATCAGAGGCCATTCTGCCGGATGTATTTTATCGTCATACCCATGACATAGTTATCCAAGAAAAACTTTCTTTGAAAAATCTACTTTGATGTTTTGTGCTCTTCTATGTAGAGCAATGCACAAACTCATCAAGATGTCAATATATGTGTTTATACAACAGGAAATATTTCTTTAGGAGTGCATAAATAAACAGATATTGAGCAAGCACACGTCGCTTCTTTGTTTGCCATTTGCAATCTGCGGAAGGATCATCTCTGGTCACTGTCCAACAATAATCAGACGGCATTGATGGGATTCGCCGGCCATGATACCTTTTCTCAGTTACTGAAATGTGTTAAAAACGTTCACCTCGCTCGTCACTCACAACACCACAGTTTTTTTTTTCCTGGGGAGAAAACAAGATGTGAGTTTAAGTTAGTCTTCAACGACATGTTACAGTCAAGATGTTTGTATGTCTTCAGGAGGCCACCCATCAGTATTGGGTCATTTTCTGCTCTTTCGCTACCCAGAAAATTGGTTGCCATTGACTTGAATATTTTCAATACAGATTTTTCCTTTCCCCGTAACACTTTGCCAAAATTTTCATCCAAATAAACTTTATGAATCTGGGGACCAACAAAGAGGCCTTTCTTTATTTTTACTTCATTTATCCTGGGAAATTTATTCAGTACCTACTTAAATCCTGCCTTTCTTTTGTCTGTAGCTTTCACAGATTTTTTTTTCATGAGTGTAAGATTGAAGTGAAGCGATGATAAAATTTTCTTTGGTTCAACTAGTGCTGGAGGCTGGACATTTTTCCTCCCAGGTTCCAGTGATTGACGCAATGGACATTTTGTTTCTCTTGATGTAATGAAAACTTCTGCCTCAGCTGTACCATTCTCAAAGAAAACAGTACTTGTCATATCCAACTAGTAGTCCCAGTAAAAGTGTAACAACCTTCAAATGTTCACAAGATACCAGTTGATAAATCTCAGTAGTTGTTTCATATTGCTATAAGTTTCTTTAATGTGGACTACATGACTAATTGGAATTGAAGTTAAAACATTACCATTGTGTAACAAGGAAGCTTTGAGATTTGTCTTCGAGGAACCAATGAACATCGGCCATTTCTCTGGATTGTAACTGATATTAAGTAATTGTATAAGACCACTGATATCAGTACGGTATAGCAAATCACCGTCCATAATGAAGAATATGACTATATCCTTGTGATGATCACGGAAATAGAAAAATCCGTACATCACCGGATAATTGATTCCACCACTGTAACCTGGAACTTAACACTTCTGTTTTACCATTAGAAAGTCCCACATCTCTAACTCCTTTAGGAGTGATTTAAAGACGAATATTAGAAAATAATCTTGGTAATATGAAGTTGATGGTTCAGGCTCCGAGGTTTCATTGTCTTCCCTATCATTTGATACCGGTGCTTCTGGAACTGTTTTGTTTTCATTATTGGGACTGGACGCAAATCTGAGGAAATGTTTGGATATTACACTGCTCATTTCTTTTTTCTGGCAGTTCTTTGGCAATTGCAGGAACCATGCGGAAGTAGCAATCAGTGACATAATCGGTTGGCTCTTTCGAAATCATAGGTACTGCAAAAATCATAGATTTTTTTTTCTTCCTAGTTAGTCATTGATTGAGATTTGTTATATAGGTATTACAGCATATGTGTCGTACCGATGTCTTGTCTTGGTCGCCAATATAGTTAGTAAGCTTTTCTCACAGCAGATTTTATATTCGCAGGAAGGTCACCCACACAGCAGAAGTTATTGACTCTGTTTTGATATTCACGGGACATTTTCACAGGTCGAACAAATGTGTGAAAATCTGAGTGGAAAGTAGAATAATAATTAGTTTATTAGGTGAAGTACATATAATAGGTTTATTAGGAGCATAATAATTAGTTTATTAGGTGAATAAGTACATATAATAATGTTATTAAGAGAATAATTATTAATATGACAATGACAAAAATTTTAATAAAATATTCATATAACACAAATATCTTGAAATATAGAGCCAATCAAAACTTTGGGATATCATCTTTATTTACAATGTCCCCAAATTAGCTAAGATTGACTATTTTTGTTTTTGAAGCTTTCATGTTATAGACTAGTGTTATATTAGCTCAAACCTTTTGACAAGCCAAATTTATAATACTTCGATGTCTTCATCAGTGATAAACGTGTTTGTTGCACGAATATTTTACCCTCTGCTATATCTGTTAATAGGTGGAATCTAAGCAAACTAATGTATATTTCATTCTATCCATTTTTAACAACATTCTTTTAGACTTTCTTTTGGTATAACCACAAATAATTACAGTATTTCGTTGTATATCTTGAAATGTCTTTTTCATCAAGTAGCCTTTGAACATATTCTTTTGCATTAGAGCAGGGGTGCGAAACATAGAGCCCGTGGGCCTGATCTGACCTGCAGCAAGGTTTCATCCGGATCGCGAGATGACTTTGAAAAGTGTAAAAATCATACTATATATTTACTTATTTTTTAAAAAATTAATTCAGTGACTAACAGAGTGTTTTCTTTTTTTAGGTCAACATTTCTCTGTTTTGCCTTAATTGCAAAAATGTCTTTGTCAAAAAAAAGAAAACCGGATATAGAGTGTAGAGCATTTCATGAAACGTTGTCCTTTTCTTATTTATTCGTGCAGGTGAATGGGAAACCTGTGTACTTGGTGTGTTCACAGCAAGTTTCAATGCTCAAAGAATATAACATTTGACGCCAAAATATGCAATAACTTACAAGGACATATGAGAAGAGAGAAGGTAAATAAATTGAAGAATTTTAACCCAAAGCAGAGATATCAGTCAGGCAGCAGTAAAAGCTAGATATCTTGTTGCGAGAGAAATAGACATTAGCATCAAAGCCGTACTATGAGGGTAAGTTCGTGAAAACGTACATACTAGAGGCTGCAGAAATTGTATTGCCAAATTACCCCAAATTGACAGACCTGGCAGCGAAAGTTTTCAGCATGTTCGGGAATATCTACCTTTGTGGACAAGTTTTATTTGTAATGAGCATCAATAAAGCAAAGATGCGCTCAAGGTTCACACATAAGCAACTAAATGACATCCTGAAATTGGCTGCGACTGAAGATTTGACGTCTGATACTGATGCACTTGTAAAAGAAAAAAAGAAACATATTGAAAATAAGTGACAAAAAATAATAAAAGTGTCTAAAACTAAAGGAAAATTTTGAAATTTCTATTTATAGGTTCTTATGCCGTGATTTTACTGGTCGGGCCGGTTTATGATCAAATTGCATTGATATGTGACCCGGGAACTAAAATGAATTTGACATCCCTGCATTAGGATATAGTTCAACTATCACTGCTAAATATCACTCGTAAACATCTTTCATTATCCCATATTAAACGTTTTTCCTTGACGTTTTGTCTTCTTTGTTTATTTAGCTTACTTACAACTTTCTTTTGCTGAAATGCGTCTCTTAGGTTGAGTCATACGTAGTTTTTGTTTTTGAGAACCAATTCTAATGATGAATATACCATCCTAACTATTCCAAATACATAAATTATTATCTGGAAATTGAATGAAAGCAGTGATGCCACATACCTTGAATCCATCATAGAAATTCGGAACGTGTAATTTATAAATAATAAACACTTCAAATACCTCAGTGTATGGATCAGCGATAACAGATTTATTGTAAGAGAGAAGAAAATTGAACACCAGGCACGTTCGCTGTAGTTTTATCCATCAAGGTAAGATGTTCCATAATCAAAAATATTAACATAAGACAGTTATGTATTGAAATAGACTTTATCGAAACAATATTCTCTTACATGGTGTCCAATTCATTCAGTTATATACAGACATTTTCTCAGATAAATGACTAAATATGGTTCTGAAAGAGTGGTTCCTATGAGTTTGAAAGAGGACTGTACTTCGTTGGATCTCGGTGATTGCCGCTCCAGAATCACAAAGAAATTTATTTATAAGGAATATATTGTGTTCTTGTGTCGTTGGCATGGTAACAGTTTCTGCATCCTTGAGAAAGAAATCTGATTTGCAGCTATTTCTTCTCCTTCCAGGCTAACTGCATTTTGCATAGATTTTTCTAGAATCTAGATTATTATATTCTAGTATATAAATGAACTTTTTATAAATACATGTTTTAAAATGTAACCGTGCCAATAATTCTACCACACTTATTTTTGTTTTTGTTTTTTGATTATTTGATTTTTATTTAAATAAATATAAATACTATCCGACATTTTTAATCCGGCATCCTTTGGACCAAGTAATTGCGGACCACAGAAAAGCCGGATGATAGAAATCACCATAAAACACCCTATGCAAAACCCAGTTCATTCCAGATATATACATTTCCTCTCCAAAAGTATTGGAATGGAAAGGTCAATTCCTTTGTTTTTGTTGTTCAGTGAAGGCATTTGGGTTTAAGATCAAAAGATGAATTTGAGACAAGAGTTTAGAATTTCAGTATTTATTTCCTGGTATATACATTTGGATGAGTTATAATACTTAGGACATACCACCTTAGTACCTCTCTATATTTCTATTATGTAGACTATTTACATTATTTGGACTATTGTCCTCATCTTTGTCGCCATTTTTTACAACGTTTCGGCCGTTGTACGCTCCGGCCTTCATCACCCCTTTTTATGTACTCCCTAGATTGCAGCTCCATTGATTATTTTGTGTAGAGACAGTTGAGCGAGAGACCAACAAAACTTCTTTTAACATCAAAGACAAAGGATGGCAGCATTGACCAACTTAAACAATGATACCGTCCAGATGTGTTGTAGGAGATTCCGAAAACTGTCAAAGTGGGAGTGATATATATATAGAGAGAGAGAGACAGAGAGAGAGAGAGAGAGAGAGAGAGAGAGAGAGAGAGAGTGAGAGATAGAGAGTGTGTGTGTGTGTGTGTGTGTGTGTGTGTGTGTGTGTGTGTGTGTGCGCGTGCGTGCGTGCGTGTGCGTGTGATCATTTCAATTCTACGAGATTTTGTCTAAAACAAGCTGGGAATTTATTGAAATATATCGCATTATTTTTTTATATTTATGAACAGTACAGATTAACTTTATATTTATTTTACGCTGCTGAAGCCGATATGTCCGGACTTTTAACGTTGATCGTTTAAATTAATATTTAATTATTGATTATTGATCCATCGTTATCGAAATTCTGACTCGTTTCAGTAAAAAAAAAAAAAAAAGATGGCCTCGTAAAAAATAAATCAATCAATCTAGACTGGGAAAATTAATTCTCTTAATTATCACGATGATTATGGTTTCACTGTTATTCTGGAATGGCTTTAACATTTGCTTAGTGGTCAAATACAAGGGAAATCATCATAAAGTGTGTGGTTCGATGACAAAAGAGATCTATTATAATAACGCTGTAGCCCTCTAGGCTCTAAATTCCGCAATCGGTTTTATTGGATTCATTGCTTGCCGTCGTAGTATAAGAATATTCAGATCAACGTTAAAAGTCCAGACATATCCGTTTCAGCAGCGTAAAACAAATATAAAGTTAATCTGTAATTTTCATAAATATAATAAAATAATGCGATATATTTCTATAAATTCCCAGCTTGTTTTAGACAAAATCTCGTAGAATTGAAAAGATCACACATACATACACACACACACACACACACACACACACACACACACACACACACACACACATTCTCTATCTCTATCTCTCTCTCTCTCTCTCTCTCTCTATATATATATATATATATATATATATATATGTATGTGTGTATATGGATGTATGTATGTGTAGATGGATGGGCATATATGTAGATGGACGTATATGTAGATATGTGTATATATGTGTATATGTGTATGTAGTTTTGGTATGTATGTACTCATATATATTTGTATATGGGTGTATATGTACGTGGATATATGTTTATATATAGTTAGACGGATAGATATAGGGATACATTGTCTATTTGTTTAAATAATTAAATAGAAATTTAAGGTTCTATGTTTATGTGCACGTATGCGTATGTCCGTATGTATATATGTGGGTGTATATATGAAGGGCGGGATGCGGATGGCTGTCTGTGTGTATACATGCATGTATGTGTGTGTATATATCGTTTGTATAATTTTGGTTTTATATATATATATATATATATATATATATATATATATGTATGTATATGTATATGTATGTGTGTATGTGTATGTATATATATGTATATGTGCGTGTATGTATGTATGTATGTGTGTGTGTATGTGTATATGTGTATATATGTGTGTGTGAATGTGTGTATATGTAAAGGTGTGTGTATATATGTATGTGTGTGTATGTGTATATGTATATGTATGTATATATATATATATATATATATATATATGGTATGTATATGTGTATGTATATGTGTATGTATATGTGTATATGTATATGTATGTATGTGTGTATGGATGTGTATGTGTGCATACACGCATATACATGCATATGTATGTGTATGTGTGTGTATGTGTATGTATATGTGTATGTATATGTATTTGTATATGTATATATATATATATATATATATATGTGTGTGTGTGTGTGTGTGTATATGTATATGTATGTATGTATATATGTGGGTATATGCATGTATGCATGTGTATGCGTGTATATGTATGTGAAAAGTGTGTGTATATGGATATAGATGAATATGTGTATGTGTGGATATGTGAATATATTTTTATATTTTTTTATATATGTGTACACGTATGTATGTGTGTACACGTATGTATGTGTGTGTGTGGGTACACGCCTATGTGTATGTATATACATGTATATGTTATTGTGTGTATTCGCATGTGTTTTTGAACATAGAAATATAGGTCCTTGCTGGATTAGACAATCGTTATATTTATCTTCATATATTTATATTTGATTTGTAACCTGTAGTCGATATTAAATTTGTCAAATTTTCTCAATTACAAAGCGGCCCTTTAAGTAAACGCAATTTTACTTTCCTTCGTCCCATCTCTCTCCCCCACCTCCTCTTTCCCTTTCCCTCCCTCTTATTCTAGCATTAAATTGTCTATGATGTGTGTTTGTCACTACAAGAAATGTATCTTTATGCATTAGACATCCGTTAACATTCATTCTCTTCTTTATTTAAAACCCTTCCCCACATCTCCTAAAATTCTCTGTTAAGGTTTAATCTCCCTCCTCCTCCTCCTCATACTTACACTTTCTCTAAATTCTGTTTTTACTTCCGGGGTGAGTTTTTCTGTTTTCTTTTTGAATTTGTAGGTCTGATGATTTGGATCGTATTTACGATTCCAATGGAATAAATTATGACCATGGAATATTAGTGTTTAAGCCTTTTTATTATATATATATATATATATATATATATATATATATATATATATCCCTCCCACTCTGACAGATTCAGAATCTCCTGCAACACATCTGGATGGTATCATTGTTTAAGTTAGTCAATGCTGCCATCTTTCGCTCAACTGCGCCCTACACAAAATAATCAAGGGAGCTGCAGTCTAGGGAGTTACATAAAAGGGGGTGATGTGGTCGCTGTAACTGTCTGACAGCCATGACTGGTTTCTCCTGTTTGTGTGGAATGGTATAGTCTTGTTGCGTGACATTGGGTCTTCCAACAGCTACCATCTTGACCCAGGGCAGCACTAACTCCTCAACACATTTCATGTAGGACTTCGTGTTGAGTCTGAGGCCCTCACTAATAAATTCGGGAGTATTTTCCAAGCTGCCGTACCTTTGTAGCACCATTAAACATCGAAATCTTTCCGAATCCTCTGCACTGTCCTCAGATTCACACCGATACTCTCTATCTGACAAAGAGTAAGAATAATAAATCAATCAGATAGCTCTGTTTTAGTTTTCAAGAGGCCTAAGCTTAGGGCCTCTGAAAGAAAACCAAATCCAAGATGACAACCCCAAAAAGCAGTACTGAACTCACACCGAATGATATCAAATAAGACGCATTCAGAGTTACATAAGAACTTCAGAGAAGCCATGTGCATCATGAAAGATAACCTCCTAGACAACAGGTGCATATTCGAGCCTTAGTCTTTACAACGACAATTTTACACTACTACTATTTGCAATTCTGGAATGCCTGACGTGAGCTAGTATAATAGGATTTTATGCTCATATGTTTATTATTTGTAAATATAGAATGATATTTTAGCTGTCATTAAGTTGCCATTGCTTTTCTGAATTCACTAACATGTCCCGTATTATGGTCAACACGCTTATATCTTCACACAAGAAATATCGCTCGTTAAAAATCGGCGTATCGAGAAAATTGTTCACAAATAATTGTTCGAAAACGATTATTCGAATTGTAAATTGTTTGAATGAAAATTAATCGAAAGGACAATTATACAAAATGATAATTATTCGAGATATCTATGTTTAACATACGTATGTGGCCTTGCATTGAGAGAGTCAAGTCTGATTTACTTAGAACTAATAATGCCCTTGAAGGATAGCATGGAGTATTTTGAAGTAAGTGTCATCTCATCATCTCACAATATGGAAATTCTTAGACGCTCTTAAAAGAGAACAGGACTTGCAAAAAAATCATATTGCAAAAGTAAAAGCATATTGACTAAGGATATAGGGATTTTTTTCTTACTAAATTGCTTTAATTACAATATTTGCATTTTGAATAATTATCATTTGTGTATTTCGTTTTTAATTTTGACATTTTTATTGCAATAAAGAATTTTGCATTTCGGATAATTGTTATTTACTATAATTGTCCTTTCGATTAATTTTCATTCAAACAATTTTGATTCGGATAAATGATTTTCGGATAATTGTTTTTGAACAATGTTCACATAATCAAAAAAGCGGTCCCACTGAATCAGCTGCGTGCGGGCGTAGTAGAAAAAACATACCACGTGACTAAACGGAAATGTATTAAGCCGATCAGATCGATGTAATTTAGCTTTCAAGACTCCCTAAGCTCTGAAAAAAATAAAAGAAAGGCAATAACCCCAAAATCTGAAAGACACACGCTTGCTACAGGCGGCTTCAAAAGGAACCCCGACCCATCGCTGACTCACATTTGCCGTACGCACAAGTAGACAAGCTGAAAGATTGACGGACACTTTTCTGTCTATGTATATAATAAAAACTACTACTAATAATAAAAAATATAACGATATACTTAGTTATGTGACTGATAGAAGATTCTTTCTTACCATAGAAATTATTTGGAACAATAAAAACTAATAAAGAAAATAGAACAGTTATAATAATATACTGTAATAAAAGTTATTCTAGCGAATAGAGGATATATGGGGCTTATTAGTTACAATAAGAGGAAAAACAACAAATAATAAAAACAAATAATTATAACGATACACTATAATAAATGTTTTATGACGGATAGACAATACGTTAATAACGTGGACCTTATTAGACACTAGCAGCATGGCCCGGCGTTCCTCGGGGCTTGATTCAAAAATCGTACGACTCATACAGCAATCGCTATTACTTGACTTAAAATATTTTTGCCCTTCCTTGCCTTTAAAGGAGTGACCTGATGTTGCTACATGCCTTACTTCTTGCCTATCTCACACTGCGAATTTTTTCTAAGCTCTATACTAAACATTAAATCTGTTACGAAAAAAGAACTAAACAAAATGAACACAAAACGATCAGCTTTAAAAAAGAACTCGTAACTGGAAAAACCGAATGAAAAAAGTATGTTAACAACAAATACTTTTTCATACCCAACCCAGTTCTGCGGAGTCAGAGTCAACGTTGAGTTTAAGCAAGCGAATGAGCAAATTGGAGTAAAGTGCCATGCAGATTTAAATTTTTCCCATTTGTGACGAATGCAGCTATCGATTTTTTTTTGCATGCTAGCATGCTAGTTAACATTCGTGTCAGTCAGCTGTTGGCTCTCACGCTGGCCAATAGAATCTTCCTGCCTATTTGTGGCAGCCAGCTATAGGCTCTCACTCTGGCCAGTAGAAAATGGCCGCAAACTAGATGAAAACTGCCGTAGAAGCATGAAAAAATCGATTATTTCCACTATCGATGGGAGTTGGGAAATGCAAAGTCGGTCTTGGCCTTCCAGCTAACTTAGAGCATGTGCATGTAAATTTTGGTGCAAATCCGTCGATATTTGCGGCCGTGCATTCGTTACACACACGCACGCACACACACACACACACACATACACACACGAACAATTATAAAAATAGGGTACATTGACTTTTTTTTTTCACTTTTTTTTAGAAAATGAACATTGCATTCGATGTGAAAGCTGGGGGTTTGATGTAATTAGAAATAACACCAAAAAATAGATTGATAGTTTTACCAATTTTTGTGCATCTACTTTTAAAATCGTCTGAAAAATGTATGGAAATACCTAATTTTCCGCAGGTTTTTGCTTATAAATTGATTTCAAAATTTTACTCTGTCTAGACTAAATTCAACTAAAATTTAATATTTTTATATTCGATACATTAAATGGAAAATATATTCAAACCAGAAATTTAATTATGAAACAAAATATCCATTTTTTTTAATGTATTCGATAAGTAAAAACTGCGTAATGAAATTGCAAACGATTACAAAAAAGGCGACACAATGAATAAGATTTCTGAGATCAGAATTTAAAAAAAATAAAAGTATATACAACAACATAATACTACTGGACACAAGTTATAAGATAAACTGTTTTAAATATGCATTGTTTATTGAAAATTACACTAAAAGTACTGCACACTATAACATATTATAATATAACTAAATTGTTCTGTATAATTTCCCTTTGAGGTAAATGAAGGTCTTATTTAATGACCCAATGATTTAGTAATAATGTGTTGTGCCATGTATTTTGCCCATATACAATTTGTAAAGCTTTAGTAAATTTAGTAACTTACAAAGTTACAAGGCAATGCTATAAGTCTTTCACTGATCAGTGGAATTACATTTCTACGCTACAATTTTGAACCTAAACTTAATCTGTTAAGCTCGTTTCATCAAAAACGGTAATGATTTGGAAAAAAACTATTTTGTCATTATTTATCATGTGAAACCCGAACTTTCAAATTGAGTTCAATACCAGGGATTCAAAACCAACCTGCCCTATTATAAAAATACGCTATAATAAATGTTTTATGACGGATAGCAAAGCCGGTCTTAACTGGGTGCATCATATTAATTAATAGCAGCCATATCCAGCTGGTCGTTCAGAAAAAGGGTTCAAAATAGGGTTCTTCTTCAATTAGAAATTAAGAGCATATAACATAAGAGATGTAATTCAATCAAAGTAAAACAGGCAACATCTTCTTCAACGACAATTTAAAATTCAATTTTTCAGTTTCATTAAAAAAATTAAACATTAAAAGCAATTTACTTTGATGAAAATTGGTTGAAAGATCATAAGTGAGCCTGTATTTATTCAAACTCAATACCCAGCTGGTTGATCAGAAAAAGCATTCAATTAGAATGGACAAAACAGCATCATGTTTAGGTGAACAGGTCTTCAAACAAAGGACAAAAACATTTTGAATTAATGCAGTTACTTCAGACGACAATCGAAGGCTGATTTTGGAGGAGGTTTTGAAATTCAATTTGTCAGTGTGCTACCAGGGATGTAAAAGAGGAAACATTTATAAAGCAATTGTTAAGTTTGATGAAAATTCGTTGAAAGATCAACGAAAAATTAAGAAAGAAACCAGTAAAAATCACCATTTTTCGCTACTTACACAGCTTTTCATATAAGTGGACAGTTATCAAGTTAAATGACTGTTAAACAATCAACTTATTGTTGGCTACAGCTGAGTGAAGTTTGTATTAGATTGTTTGAAAATTGAGGGAGTTTTAGTTTAAAATTTGTGTTGAAATTGATTTTTCGTTTTTCGCTAAACGCAGCGGCATAGAAATAAAAATGAGGTATCGTTGAGCTTGTCATGATGTAAGTAACTTACATACAGACTTTGAACGAAATCGGAGGAAAAGTTTTAATCGACTTTATCGATTATTGATTTTTTAAATTATAGATTTTTTACGTTAAGAACCTATCTCTTACATTATGCAACGTATGTGCCAAGTTTGGCCAAAATCGGTTGAATGGATCTTGAGTGACAAGGTATCAGACAGACACACAGATACATCTACATCCTCTGTTTTATATATATATATATATATATATATATATATATATATATATATATATATATATATATATATAGACTAACAGTATTAACTAATAATAAATTAAAAACTAACAGTAAACTGTAATAAATTTATTAGATAAAAGATTCGTTGTTGCCGTATGTTTTATTAGAGCCATTAACAGATTATGAACAATAATTCATATATACTATAATACAATGTATTATGGCATAAAAAGCAAGAAATCTTATATTATAGGCCATGATAGATTTAAAATAAAATCAAAAACACACACCAGTCGACTGGTTTCGTCCCCTCTCATCAGAACTGTTAACGGGGAACAAAAATTATGAAGAGAAAAAAAAAGGAAAGTCTGTCATGGATGACGTGAATGAATGGACAGGGAGAAGAAAAAAAAATATAATTATAAAAATTATACCAACAAAGATGCTAGAAGCGCAGCACAGCAAGTCCAAGCAAACAATCTCTTTGTTTACAAAGAGCAGGTCGCCTGGACCTGATGTACAACGTCTCCAACACCTTAAGATGGAATAATGAGTGTGCTCTAGCCAAAACTTCATAATTTGTGTTCCCCGTTAACAGTTCTGATGAGAGGGGACGAAACCGGTCGACTGGTGTGTGTTTTTGTTTTTATTTTAAATCTATCATGGCCTATAATATAAAATTTCTTGCGTTTTATGCCATAATACGTTTCTGTACTGTTTCAAACATATATAATACAATGTATACACTTTTTTTTTCTTCTTTTTTAATTATTTCACCCTAAGCAAGGTGGAAGTGCCACTAGTATGGAGGGGGTTACAGAGAGTATAAGATTGGGTATAGAGAGTGGGGAATTGAACGGGATTTAAGACGACAGAAGATGGCGATTGATATTGCATTTCAATTTTTGAGAACTAGTTTTCAGGGAAGTAAACGGAATGAAGTTCCACAGGCGGGGACTGGAAGAAAAGAAACTGTTGGAGTAGATCTGACGGTTGCATTTAACCATTTCAACAGTAAACGGGTGGAACCTAGATGCCAATCTAGTAGCACGCTTAAATTCATGTAGTCGGGGCCCCAGGGTTAAAAAAAAAAAAAAAAAAAAAAAAAAAACAACAAGAAAAATCAAAAAAAGATCCTCAGACCAGTTGCCATGAAAATATTTGTAGACAAGACAGAGGGAAAACACATCACGTTATGACACGTGACTTACCATTATCATAGAGCTTCGCTACTCCGTCCACGTGACGAAAGGCAGACGTTATATGTCTTAATAACCTTCACGTTTTCTCCATTGCGTTGCCACACACCCTTCAATTTAAGTTCATTTAGATTTATAATAAACTTAATGACTATTTAGTTGTTTCAGCATCACTATTTCTCAATTTGCTTAATTCTACTTCATTACTTGATCATATGTTTACTTATGTTCCTTTAAACGAATCACTATTATTGTATCTCATGCCAGTAAATTTTATATTAATTTTAAGTTTGTCGTTTGTTGTCCTTATGTTGGCCAGCTAGATTTCACGTCTTTAATTTACAAACGTTAGTGGGCCTCTTGTGGTTCATCTATATCTTTTTGGGGCGCAAAGGCCATGTTATATTGCGCACACACCTGGGGGTCCACAACACCATATATCTTATGAAGATTACCATCAATAATAATGATGACAAGGAACAATTATAACCGTATGATGTGATAGACGTTATCAGATGAATAAAATATTTGTTCATACCGTACATCCCAGAAATATTAGCATATTATTTTGTTTACGTGTTAAGTAGAGAAATTTTAATTATTCGTTTAAAAGAACCATTTCCATTTTGGCATACGAGAATTCCAATCGACACATCTCTGAAGCATTGTGACGATTTTCAAGTAAAAGTTCGGAATTGTTGATTTCTTAGAATAACAGAAACCGCAAAAAGGTAAGCACTGAAAATGGCTTAGGATGAGACATTCTTTCTTTTTATGTGCCGTATCATTTCAGGACGTAGGCGATCATGACTCTCCACCTCCCTCTATCCTTTACAGCTCTCAACAAGTTCCTTCCCTCTGCCACCGCCCCCAGGCCACGTTCTGTCATCCACTTGCTTAAGCCCGCTATGTATGACACGCATTGTTTTCCCTTGTTCATCTTTCCCTCTATTCGACCCGTGAGTATCAGATTCTCCAGGCCCTTCTTCCTCATTATATGTCCCAGAAACTTCAGCTGCCTCTTTCTGATGTTAAGTATAAGCCTTCTCCTTATGTGTAACCTATCTAAGACGTCATCGTTGCTCACACGCTCAGTCCATGATATCCTTAGCATCTTTCTGTAGAACAACATCTCCGCCGCCTCGAGTCTCTTCTTCATCTTTGAGGAAATCGTCAAGCATTCGGTGCCGTAAAGAAGGACAGATGTCACGTAACAGCTCAGTATTCTTTTCTTCGTTACCAAAGAAATCCTCCTGTCTCGCAATACTCTGCCCAGCTTTTGGAATGCGTCCTTGGCCATTCCCAATACGTCTACGGATCTCAGTGCCGCATTTACCGTCCTCTATCAAAAAACTTCCGCGTCTGCTTGATTCTAGTGTTCCCGACCTGCAAATCGCAATTCGGGCTCATCCTTTTGACCATGCATTCTGTTTTCTTGTAGTTTATACTTAGCCTGAAGGATTATAATAATTACTAGCAGTAGAGCCCGGTGTTGCCCGGGGATATAACAGTAAGAGATAGATCAAGTATCGACCATCATGAAGACTGAAAAATAAAATTGACAAAGATTATTGTTTAAGGTTGATGGACACGCATGTCTTAATTATTTTTTTTTTTTTACGAATTGGTCAAACCCAAACTCAAACAAAAACATTGTTTTCAATCGTTATGAGTCTATCGATTGAATAGAATT
>CAHIKZ030004384.1:5285000-5290000 GCA_903632075.3 Acanthosepion pharaonis | reverse complement strand
ACAAGTAAAAAAGTCCAACAATACATTTTATAACAAAATAAGAATACAACATTAAAAATGTATAAAAAATACATTTTTACGGCAAAATTATGAGCAATAAATTTTTATAGTAAAATTAGCAACCATACATTTTTATAGCAAAATGGACAGTATTATATTTTATAGTACAATTACCAACAATACATTCTACAATAGAATGACCAAGTAAAATGTGTAACAGTATATTTTATAGCAAAATAAGTGTTATGGTCCAGGTTAGGACCAAGAAAGAACAACACCAACACAAGAGTAGAAATAACGAAGGTATATTACACAAAATAATAATACAAGATGTGGAAGGTGTTAGTATGACTGTCAGTCTGGTTTGGAGTGAAGTACTATCGGCTCAATTCGATTCGACCCTCTCTCTTGAGAGGCGTAGTATACATAGTGTTAGGAAGAGTTCATTCTGTAGTTATAGGTAAGGACCCATGCAATAAGCATACAACACTAAAAATGTATAAAAATACATTTTTATAGTAAAATTAACAGCAATAAGATTTTATAGTAAAATTACCAACAATACATTTTTATAGCAAAATGGACAGTTTTGTATTTTATAGTACAATTATCAACAATACATTTTACAATAAAATGGTCAACAAGTAAGAAAATCCAACAATACATTTTATAACAAAATAAGAATACAACATTAAAAATGTATAAAAAATACATTTTTATAGTAAAATTAACAGCAATATTTTTTTATAATTACCAATAATACATTTTATGGCAAAATGACCAGTGTATGTTTTAAGTAAAATTACCAACAATACATTTTATAATGAAATTACGAACAATACATTTTTTTAGTAAACGTGACAATAAAGTTATGTGTGAACTGATTTTTATAAAATTGCATGCAACGTATTTAGATTTCGGCATTAAATAACCCAAAGAGGTTGAGTTGATATGAGGCTTAACAAAAACAATTAAACCAACTCTTTCACAAAATATATCTCCTCAGAAATAGGCAAGACAACTTACTGACCAGAGGTGATATAAAATATGATTGTATTAATGCCTTAACTTGAAATATTATTTGCATAATGTTTTTTGCATAGACTTATGTCAGGTTTCTTTTAGTTTTGTGAACAAACTAAAACATTGTAACATTGAGAAAGCCAGAATCTTTGTTTGCTCAAAATAAGTTTTATGAGAAAAAGTCGAGGTTTTGGGGGGAAAAAAGAAAAGATTAATCTATAGCCTACCACCACCAAAAATAAATAAAATAATCAGCGAAAATGTGTTTGTTTAGTGACTTATTATCAAGTGAAGTGTAAAGCTGGCCTTGTTGATTGGTTGAGGCGAATGACGTTCGGGTTTGCTGAAGAGAATCGAACTGTTTTGATTGATTCTTTATCCTGTTTCGTTCTTTTAAAAAAAAATCCTTTCTTGTTGCTCTTTCTATCTATTTGTCAAGTTTACTTAAGTCATGCTTGGTGATATTAAACCATTTAAATGAAAAGACAAGTTAAGAACACGCTGATGGGTCTTGGTTTAATTTTCGCTTTGTATTTTCTTTTCGTTGTATTTATTTGGTTTATGTCGACACTCTGGGTCTGGGAGGAGATTAGGCAAAAGGAACAGAGTGGTGGTGGTGGTGGTGGTGGTGGTGAAGAAGAAGGTTTTTAAATCATTAAGAGGAATTGATGAAAAAGAAACCTACAGGATTAAAAGAGGACGTAAAAACAGATAGAGAGAAAGAACAGAAAAAGGAGATAAAATGAAGAAAGAAATGAGATGGGAAAAGGGAAATAGGAGACAAAAAATAACGGGAAAGAAAGAAAGAAAGAAAGAAAGAAAGAAAGAAAGAAAGAAAGAAAGAAAGAAAGAAAGGGGGAGAAGAAAGTATGAGAAAAAGACAGATTAAGAAGAAAGAAAGAAAACAATAAATAAATGTATCATTAAATAAAAAAAGAAAGAAAAGAGCAATGGTAATAAGAAAGAAAGAAAGAAAAAAAGAAAAAAAGAAAGTAATTATAAAAAGAAAGAAAGAAGAGAGAAATGATGATAAGAAAGAAAGAAAGAAAGAAAGAAAGAAAGAAAGAAAGAAAAAGAAAGAAAGGGGGAGAAGAAAGTATGAGAAAAAGACAGATTAAGAAGAAAGAAAGAAAACAATAAATAAATGTATCATTAAAAAAAAAAGAAAGAAAAAGCAGCAATGGTAATAAGAAAGAAAGAAAAAAAAAAAAAAAAAAGTAAAAAAAAAGAAAGAAAGAAGAGAGAAATGATGATAAGAAAGAAAGAAAGAAAGAAAGAAATGGTGAAAAAGAAATAAAGAAGAGAGAAATGGTGATAAGAAAGAAAGAAAGAAAGAAAGAAAGAAAGAAAGAAAAAATGGTGAAAAAAAAAAAAAAGAGAGAAATGATGAAAAAAGAAAAAAAATAGAAATGGTGAAAAGTAAGAAAAGAGAAATCGTGAAAAGAAAGAATAAATAAAGAAACGGTGAGAAGAAAAAAAGAACCGGAAAGAAAGAAAGAAAGAAAGAAAGAAAGAAAGAAAGAAAGAAATGGTGAAAAAAAAAGAAAGAAGAGAGAAATGATGAAAAAAGAAAAAAAATAGAAATGGTGAAAAGTAAGAAAAGAGAAATCGTGAAAAGAAAGAATAAATAAAGAAACGGTGAGAAGAAAAAAAGAACCGGAAAGAAAGAAAGAAAGAAAGAAAGAAAGAAAGAAAGAAAGAAAGAAAGAAAGAAGGTGTTATTAAAATAAATAAACAAAGAAAGAAAGAAAGAAAGAAAGAAAGAAAGAAAGAAAGAAAGAAAGAAAGAAAGAAAGAAAGAAAGAAGAAAAGAAGGGAAATGACGGAAGAAAGGAAAAAAAGAAAGAATATAAAGAAAGAAAAAAAAATGGAGAACTGAAAGGAAGGAAAATGAAACGAAACTTCTAAGACGAGTAAGGAAGGAATCGTGAACAGGATTAAAAAGGGGGTGGAATGAACCATGAGAAAGAAAAGAAATAGCAAAAAAGGATAAAAGATAAAATCTGCACCGAAGAATGGAAAGAAACAAAACAGGTGAAAGGATGGAAAATGACAAGAAAATGGCGACTAAAGATGCAATGGTGGAAAGAAAGGAAAGAAATAGAGACGAGGCAAAATAAAGAAAATAAAGATAAAGATAACTGTCAGATAAAAGAGCACTGTGCGGCTGCTGCAATGGTTTTCGCCACGGTAAGTGGAATAGGCGAGTCGAGTTCAAATTCCAGCCGAGTCAGTTGCGTTCACTTCAAAGTAATGACCTTGGAAAAGATAAGAGTCCATTTCTTCGATGCCTCCTCTGCGGCTAAAATAGTACAGCATATTGGATTACTCTGCATTCTTAATCCTTCCTAAGCAGTCACGACAATTTATAGATATTTTAAAAAAGGAAGCTGTAGAGAGCTATGATCGCCAACCCTTGGAAGGGCCGTGGTATTAAAAAAGAACAAACTTCGATTAAAAAAAAAAAGCAGATAATGAAAAAGTTACATTTTGTTTTACAATAATGTTCACCCTATAAAAGCCCAAGAGCCACTCAAGGTAGGTGGTTACAGAGTAAGAGGTAAAAGGCAGAGTTTATGAGAGTATGTTTGTAACATAACGGTTAACCCTAGTTTTAAACAGGTTTTAATTGTAGCGATCACGGGGGCATCCTCTTGGAAGTCAGTTCCACAAATTAGTGTCTCGTGGGAAAAAGGCTGTTCTTACCACTAGAATGTGAAAGGAATATGGGTTGGTCGCTAAAATTTGAGGGACATGGAGGCTTTTAGTTGTAAAGGTTAGAACTGGTGGGATTAAAGAACGTAGTTTGTCGGAAGACTTTTCATGAAAATAGCGATAAAGTAGCCAGAAGCGTACAACGTTTCGTCTGTGGGAAAGAGGTTGTAGCCGGAAGAATGATTTATTACCCACAAGGCCACGTAAACTCTTTTTGGATTCTATCGCGACTGGAAAATGAAGACTAGGTTATTTCTACCCGTATGTGTTAGCAGTGCTTCATTTTCGGCCTGAACTAACTCATGAAAAGATAAATCTGAGAATATGAAAGGAATAAGAAGGAAAAAAAAGGATCATTTTGATTGGTTATAATTAGCCAGGTCATTTCGATCCGTTCTAAAGAAAGATTGAAAGAATGAAGCGTAGAACAAAGAAAGAAACGAGAGAAAAAAAAACAGTAAAAGAAAGCTAATTTCGTAGACAATTTTGGCGATGGAGTGAGTTTGATCCTCACGTCGTTCATGGAACGAATGAAAGGACATAGAGCAAAGCAGAGACAGAAGAAATGAAACAAATGAATTGAAGGAATTAAAAAGCGAAGAATCTGAAAAGCAAAAGGAAAACGAAAAAGTGAGAGAGAAAAAGTACATGAAAAGCAAAAAAAAAATGTATAGAAAGAAAGAAAAAGAAAGAAAGAAAAGTAAAGAAAAAAGGAAAGATACAACGATAAAACTAAAAGAAACAAAAATAAAAAAACAGAACAGAGAAGGAAAGAGTGAAATAAATAAAGACAGAAAGACGAGGAAGGAAAATGCAAAGAAAAAATATACACAGAAAGAACAAGAAAGAAAGAAAGAAAGAAAGAAAGAAAGAAAGAAAGAAAGAAAAAAGGAAAAGGAAAGAAAGAAGAAAGAAAGGAAATCAATGGAAAAAAGAAAGAAAAACAATGGGAAAGATACAGAAAAAAGGACGGCAAATAAAGAAGAAAGACAGTGAGAAACAAAGAAAGAAAGAGAAGTTATGAGAAGAAAGAAAGGAAAAGAAAGAATAAAGTGGGGGAGAATAAATAAATAAATAAATAAAGAAAGAAAGAAAGAAAGAAAGAAAGAAAGAAAGAAAGAACGGGATATAATAAGAAGTGGGATAAAACAAAGCAAGAGAAAAATGAATAGAAAAAGAATTTCAAATACAGGTGAGAAAAGTGAAAATAATAAAAAAAATCATTGTGTTCAAAGCTACGAAGAAAGAAGAAGACAGAAAGA
>CAHIKZ030004384.1:5217500-5280000 GCA_903632075.3 Acanthosepion pharaonis | reverse complement strand
AGCCGAAGGCAGTGCGATGTTTCTGGTTGGGTTTATATGTGGTGAAGTGGTGAGCCCTTGGCAAGTCCCAGTTAAGATAACAGCTCAGATTTACATTGATTTTTTAAGCACACAGCCCAAGAAGAAACCAAATGGTCATAGAAAGACGATCACCACACAGCCGACAAATAAAATGGATATCTGTATAAATTAGTTTTCAAAGACATTCGTTTAATCAAGTGGACGTCTTGCTTGCTCGAACAAGTCAAATGAAAACTGCTGCTGCCTTCTGAAGAAGAAAGCTGACATTGGTCATCAATAATTTACATATAGCATACTACTATACGAGATGCTCTGAAATCCGTTTTATATAACGATATACAACAGCTCACAAAATCAATGGATTAACACTTTGTACTATTAGATTTGCTAAATGGAGTATGTTTTATATTTAGGTTTTCTTAAGTTTGTCATCATCAAAATAGCACTGTTTTAGTTTTTATCCAAATCATATATCTTGATTCCCTAATGTTTCATAGGGTTTCAGTAGCTTGTCTAAAAATGCGAAACATGGAAAATCTGGTAAAGTTCATAAAACTTGTGCTATGCCCTTATGTTTAATTTTTAAAACATTTGCCACATTATAAGAGTGACATGTAGTCTGCTATAATTTAAATATATTATGTAACGAGTACTGAAATGATATGTAATATCATTCAAAACTATATGGCAGTGGATGCTGAACAATCTCGTCACAGATGAAGAGCAGACTTGAAGCAACATAAATGTGGATTCTGAGAATACTATGCACTTAACACAGGAAAAAAGACGAAGTCTTAGAGAAAATAAAAAAAAACGAAACATAACATCAAGAAGAGACAGTTGAAAATAATAGGGGCGATTACGAGGAAAGAGGGTTTCGGAAATTTGATACTCACAGGACAGATTAAAGGCAAGAGGGACAGAGAAGAACAAAGTATATCCTATCTAGATAGATTTTGAAAATGGTTGGCAGAACATAGATTAGGGCAGATAAAAGAACATCATTTAATGAAACCTATAAAAGGCATGAAATTTTGGAGAGACATTATCGCCAACATCCTGAAGGGACACGACACATAAAAGACAGAAGAATGCGAAATATCCAGTAAATTAATACTGAAAATTATTTCCGTGAATCGCTTGATTAGTTTTCTAAAAGCTAGGAAAAAACAAATTATCATTATGATGCGATATGTTGCATATACAAATATGGATTAACATGTCCTCAACCAGACACGTATGATGTTCGATCAATATGATTAATAATCACCGGTGAATTTAATTCATTACCGAGAAAAGGTATAATGATGCCCAATCAATATTTTTCATGAAAAGAACTGCTTTTTTTTCTCATTAGCTTATGGATTTTTGATGAACATTTATGACAATACATATAATAATGAAAATACAAATTTCCTCTTTTGGTCTATCTGTCCGTAACTATAGACTCGCCCACTGTCAGATAATCAATATTAGCTACATATCACAATTCAGCAATAAGAAAGATAGTAAAACGAGGCATGATCGGTGCTACTCTAATTTAAAAATTATTATTATTATTATTATTATTATATTGTTATATTATTATTATTGTCTTGATGGAGAATATATATATATATATATATATATATATATATATATATATATATATATATATATATTCTCCATCAAGACATTCATTTCTGTAGTTCACTGCTACCAGCAAGCAAAATATTTCTCCTTCCGATGATGGCCATTTCGGTCGAAACTAGTCGAGGAATCTAAATGGAATAATAATGAAAAAAACGAAAGAATATTAATCTACAACCCAGTGTGTCCAAAGATTTTAATTTTTTAATCTTTTATTTTCTTATTGTTCAATATATATATATATATATATATATATATATGGTTGGATTGATGTGAGTTTGTGACCATGGGTTTCACGCTTTTGCGATCGTCAGAAAAAAAAGATTTTTTTTTTTTTGGAAGTGTTATCTGATGATCCATCGTCCCTTAAAAGGGCTCTGGTGAAATAAATTATTATAATGGAACCTTAAAGAGGTCTGTTTTTCTTTAAATTATTAGCTCTGGATTTAAATTGAGCTCTCAGGATTTCATCCTCCTTGGGACTACCCATACGATTACCAAGTTTTTCATAACTTTTATGTTTCACTGCCTTGCTTGGGGTGATTTTGATTAATATTTTTTAATGTATTTGCTCGTACAAAAGAGATTGCATTGAAACTTTGGACAGATAGCAAAGGCTTACAAAACATCTTCCGCAATTTGTAACACAAATTTCATACTTCCTGTATTTGATCTTTTGTTTTAAACTAAAAAAAAAAAAAAAAACTTTATTAATTATAATTTTGAAAAAATAATCCTATATTTATTATTGGCATCCGTCATGAACCTGTGCCCGAAGAGCGCATGCGTGGCAGTGATTTTTATGACAGATCAGCAGTTGCTCGTGCAGCAGGTCTCCCCTCTCCACACCACGCTATATATTTAGAGTTTTTTGATAAAATCCAAAGAAGAAACAGTAATATTATTACTTCAGTCCTTATGTTTCAGTTTCAGTCACTTTCCAACGTTTTAATCTTGCTTCCCTGTGCCTTTTCTATAAATATTTTCATAGTAATTGTTCGTATTATGGTATCTAGACTTTATCCAGTTAAACGCAGTACTAGATTAGCAACAAGGTCTCATCAATTCACAGTTGAAATGGCTAGATGTAACTTTAAGTTCTATGCTAAAATTTTAATTTCTCGCACTTCTCGCTTGTGGAACTCTCTTCCGGTTTCTTGTTTTCCCAGTCAACTTTGACCTTCAAAAATGTCAATGTAGTGTCAATCGTTATCTACCGTCTTCCTTATTACTCTTCTCTTGTTATCGCTGCTTAATAATGCTTCTCTTTTCTTATTCTTACACCCTCAATAACCCTTGTGTCTTAGTGACTTTATCTCCTTGCTTGAGGTGAAATGATTTAAAAAAAAAAAGCTCTATTAAATCAATTAAACCATTTTGTTTCGACTTATTTCTTTAAGGTCAACGTCTAATTCCGGAAATTTTCAGTAATTATACTTCTTTATAGAACATATAATGGTTTTTTCTTGCTGCCAATCTGACCGGTTCTTGTCGGATCACCGAAGTTAAGCAATGTTGAGCCTGGTAAGTATCTTGATAGGTGACCATTTGCAATTCCCAGGTAATGTAAGCTTGGGTGTGCGGACGGTGTAATTAATAACGGCTCGGAATGGGAAATAGGTGAACACAGGTCTAATTCCAGTCAGGTTCGTTATATTCACGTACGGACAAATAATATCGGGAAAAGTGTGAATACAGCTATTCTCTCCCCATCTATGGATTAATTAGAAGAAATTGTGTCAATAAAAATTATCATTATCTCTAAAAGTTATTACAATCTAAAAATATTGTCTGGCTTTAAATAAACTCCAAAAGAATGATAAGTCGTAAAAAAACTATAAACTAATCGATACATATCCAATCTTCAGTTACCTATAGATTTATCTTTCAGTTTTTGTATCTTCTAATGTAGACAAACTTGTCATTTTCAGATTTTTGAGTCTGTCAGTTTGCGAAGGCCGAGAAGGTTATGAATCAAAACAATTTCCTCATTCGTCACAAAATAAATCTCATCTGTTTGGTTCACTCTTTGAAGTGTTTCATTCCGTCATATTTTCTTGTAGTACGAAGATAAAAGAAAACATTTTTCGTTCTATTTCTTTTGCAACTCTATATCCTTTTCGTTCTTGTTCTTTGAAGTCGCCTAATATATAAAAATAATAAGTTACTCTAAAGAAGACTAAATTGTTTACTTTCAATTCTGAAAAAAGTTTTAATCCCAAATGTTTGTGTGTGTTAATAAAAATATATAATACCCCACGCAGTCAGTACGACTCGGAGTCGTAGTCCAGGTGATATCAACATATATTGTCCTTTTCTAATAATACTTATAGAAATAATACATTACTTTCTAAATATTTATGGAGTTTGAAAGATCATAATAAAACTCCTAAGGTGAAATAGAAAATTTAAAAAAAAGGAAGGACATGTAAATCCTTATATGAACCCTGTTTTCTATACTTACATAAAATATTGCAAATTATCAGGTTCTTTCATAAGAATGCTTTATTAAACTAAAGATCCGAGTTGATGGCAAATTGTAAACACAGTCTACCTTTTACCTTACAATTCAATTAGATTTGGAATTTGACAATGCTTTTTCTTGGATTTTAATTGAACTGTGTTGCACCATATGTGTCTTATCTTTCTTTTGGTAAGATTAATTTGGATTGAATATAATTTTTTAATTAATCTCCTGGTAGTTTTAGTAACATTTTGTATGGATGTATTGATATTTGGTTGGTATTTTTGACATTTTGCATTGATTGATTTATAGTTATTAACATCTTATCCACAGTTGCATATTAATTTACCAAGTAAGTCCATACATTTAAATTATTTTCTTGTTTCTTAAAGAAGCTATTTATTTATCAACTATATTTTTTGTAGGAAACTCACAAAGCATATAACTTGTTTAGCATTTTGTTAAACAACTACTCCATTTTTCTTAGGAAATACATTGTCTAATATATAATATGTATCCATTTACATCCGCTCCTCTTTAACGTCTGGCAGGCCATTGACTGCAAATCTATGGGTCATGACCCATTTATGAAAAATAATTTCTTAATTTTTGCTTCTTCCCTTAGCTTAAATCTAACGTAGGTCATATTCGATTGGTTGACCTGAGTAAAGCCCACAAACTTTATAAGCACCACTTTTTTGTAAAAAGAGGTTGTATTTTGCTTTTAAATCTAAGTAAATCGTTCACTCGCCAGTAATTTACAATCGCCCGATGAGATGCCTTGATACGCATCGAAACACGACTGCAACTGTGTAGCGATGTTGACGTTTTCAATGTAATATCCTAATATATATATATATATATATATATATATATATATATATATATATATATATATATATTGAAGTGGACACACGCGCTGTACCCTTGATTTTAAGCACTTTTACCGAAAAGTAATAATATTTCCTTATGTAACCGAGCGTTGCATAATTTGAATTATAATACATTTGGTTATCACAGTGTTGGCGTAGTTATATCTTATGTTGAGATTACAGCTTTTTTTTTTTTTTTTGAAAATTAAAGAAATATATATTTGGCAATTAAAATAAGCAGGTTTTATATATGTGTGTAAAAAAAAAGAGAAAATTAAAAAAATTATATTTTTTCACATATTAATTTTTTTTTAATAATTAAAGTGAGATTAGTTGTTCTTATTTAAATAAAAAACAAACAAATTTATATTCAAAATAGATACATAGTAATTTGCATTAAAAATAAATCGTAGTTTACATTAAAAATTAAAAGTCACTCTGGGTCAACGTATTTAAGCAGATATTTATTTTTATGCCTACATGTAACCATCAATTCATTTCTCTTGTTTAATGAGCTAGGTCTGTTTAGGTGCTTTAAGATAACCAATTTTTTAACAAGACATAAACTGCGGTTTTGTGGTTATAAGCTTGAGCTCTAGATATGATTTCCCAGTTGTTTGATGCCATCATTTTTAATTGCCAGCAATATTTGGAGAGTGTTGTTCTGTTTTGTATTTTAAATTACTTAAGGTCATTCGATAATGATGAAAACGAAATTTCCAAAGATTTTCCGTGGAACCATAATAAAATTTAACATCATTATCGGAATGTATGCTTGCTCGGTATACAATGTTATTGGTCATACATTGTCCGTTTAGGAGACATATCGTATTTTTTCGTCAGTTGCATTTACTTTTAAAAGCTTTATATATCGAGAAGAGTTTCGGAGGAAAGATGTATTAAAAAGTGGGAAAAGTTTTCGTGCGACGCATTTCGTCCTTAGGATTTCATAGGGCTAAGTTTATGTTGATGCGACTACATGTGCGTTTAAATCAGAGAGACTGAGAATTTTAAAGTTAGAAAATATTTACATTTTTTTACATAATGTAATTTAGGTTATGGCTTTTTAATAATGTGTTTAATAATGTGTTTAATAATGTGTTTAATAATGTGTTTAATAATGTGTTTAATGTGTTTTAATAATGTGTTTTGGGCGTATAATCTAACCAATTTCATTTAGATTCCTTTTCTTTTTCTTCTTATTTCCATCATCCTTGTTCTTAAATATCCCACATTATAATCACAGATGATCTGCCAAGAATGGTAAATCATTGTAGGAACCTTTCACGCAAATTTACTGTGGATAATCTAACGATTAAAGTACTTTCTAAACAATTTAATTATTTACTCTTTTAATTAGAGTAGAATTATTTATGTCAAAATTGTGGTCAGTCTCGTTATGATGATCAGCTAGTGCGGACAGAGGTGGTAGACAGTTACCGACCCCGTTATTTACGGGGTTTACGAGGAATTTTTGACTGAGCATACGGGGTTGGATATTCCACAATAATCTCGGCTTTGTGCGGCATCCGACCGCGTGGGGCGGTTAGTGTATATCTCACTGTTCACTCTATACGGATTACTTCCGAGTATGCTGGTCAAACTCTCTGTCTCCTAGAGTCTCGTCTAGGATTCAGCTACCCGACACCGTTTTTTACGGGATATACGGGGAATTATTGTCCGTCTACGATCTCAGATACCCCACAATAAGCTTGGCCTTGTGCAATATCCGACCGCGAGGGCGGTTAGTGATTATCTCACTGTTCACTCTTCTTGTTTATCCCCTATTGCTATACGTCCACTCTCTTTACTTTTACGGATTACGATCCTCTTCTGACCATTATAATATTTGGCGATTACTACTTGAACAAGTATTACTAGTAAGGATATTAGTGGAAGGCGTTACTACAAGTACCGGCGTTTACGAAGTCTCGAATCTAACGAGTATTTCTGGAAGTGATAAAGAGTTTTTGCTTGACATAGCAAAAGTGACAAACAAAGCCGTCCGACATCGCAAAAGTGGCAACGAGGAATCACAAAAGTCTGTAACATTTCAACAAGGGGAAAATAAATTATTAAAAATGATTCTGAAGTTTTAGAATGTGGTATATTATTATTTACTCCCCGGTCTTTTGAACAGGAGTAGAGGTTTATTCTTTGTTTTCAGGTAAGGATGCGCTTTGCGGTTCGTTCTAAAGTCTACGTCAACTATACTTCTTTCTCACATCTCTGCCCAAACTCTGAAATTTTATTTACTATTTACTATAGCAACAATCAGTCTTTTGAACACGACTAGATGTTTATCCCTTGTATTCAGATTAGGATTAGGTTTGCTAAAGTCTACTTCAATTCTGACGTCTTCACCCAAACTCTGAAATTTTATTTATGATTTATTTTTTCCTCAATAGGAGTAGATAGGTTCGCCTATCGTCCGATTAACACTCCTCCACAGTCTTTTGTGCATGGGTAGAGGTTTATCCCTTCTTTCCTGTTTAAGATTGATTTTCCGATTCATTCTAAATTATTTTTCATCAACTTTCCCTCCCAGTAAGTACTTGAGCCTTAGTGGCGTTATTGCCTTGCTTGGGGGTGAAATGATAAAAATAATGATGTTTTGAAAATTATTTCTTAAATGAAGTATATTATTATTTTACAAGTAATCAAACATTTGCATAGTTTCACTACATAATAATACTGATTGCTAGTTTTACAATATATAAATATTGATTTTGTTCAGAATACATGAGATCGATACATTTGTCAATATTACTATTATTTCATTGCTAATGTAAATCTATGTTAGTTTTTGGCCCAATTTACTGGGTCGATAAGATCTTAAGTATTATTTTGATATTATTACTAATGTTAATCGATATTATTGAGGTTTCTATCAAAGCACCGTGTCTCCATACCCACATCCATATTAATATTAGTTTAGTCTTGATTTTAATTCATCTTGTTGCTTTTTACAGCAGAATTCGAAGTTGATAGACTCTTCACTATTAATATTAGTTTATTGCTAATTTTACCTCCTCCCCATTGCTATTTTTAACATATTTTTGATCGATAAATTGTTCGGCATTACTATCTGACTACATCATGTTTTTTTTTTGTTTTTTTATCGCAAATTTTCCACTGAATTAACGTGGAACAATTACATTGAATCAATAGCTGAATCTACCGCAAGGAAAGTTGGTTCTGTGTCGTGCCAGAAGTTTTTCTCGTTTGAGTCCATCCTAAACATCTACAAATCTACCATACATCCCTTGAATACTGTTGCCATATATGGTCTATTGCCCCAGTTGTTCATTTCGAGGTTCTCGACAAAATCCAAAGACTGATCTTCAATGTTCTTCGACTCTAATCACTTTTCCACTGAGGTGATGTGTGTTCCCTCTGTCTTTTCTACAAATATTTTCTGATGAGCTGTTTTCGCTGGTTCCCCGACTGCATGAATTTAAGCGTGCTGCTAGGTAGGCATCTCGGTTCTGTTGGAATTTTTGGGTATCCTGGTGTACTAGAGAGCCAGCCAAAATGAGCTGACTCATTTTATAGTTCCCCAATAGAAGGGTTAACCAATCAGAAGGCTCAAAATATTCAATGCGCCGTGTATAAAGGTGGCCATGTTTTTTTCCCGAATATTCACTGCCAGCCTTTGATATCGAAGACTGAAGAATTACTGAACAGCTGCTGGTGGTATTGGCGATATAGTCAGATACAGTAGAGTGTCTGACTCGTGAGTGTTAATCTTTAACGTTGTTTCATTGAACAGATTACGTACTGCGCTGTATTCTATATTCATAGACTATGGTGAACATAGTCAACAGGTCCCACCCATTTACTGTCGAAACAGTTAAATGTAACCGCCTCTTCTACTACAACAGCGTCTTCTCACTCACTTCCCGACAGTGGAACTCCCTTCCTCTTACATGCCTCCCTGATAACTATAATCTTCAAAAACTTAAATTTAACGGCAATCGTCATCTTCTGATGCCCTGATCCCCGTCCTTTTTATTCTTTCTTCAATCTCCTCTATAACTCTGTAACTCCTTACGTACTAGCGACACTCACGCCTTGTTTGGGGTGAAATGAGTCGATATTCTCTTTGATCGTTAAAACAAACATTACAAAATCGAAAATAAAAAATAAAATGAAACTTACATAGAATTATGTTTTTATTGTTGTTTAATGTTTTTATGTCAGATTTGGCAATTTTTTCATTGCTGTCATCTTCTTCGTGTTCTTCATCGGGATTCGAAACCGCACGTCTGTTTAGTAAATTTTTCATGATGAAATAATATTCTTTTATAGTCTTTCTAACCTCGTCTCGTTCAACTCGACTCTCTTCCTGTTCTGTTCCGCTATCTACCTAGTATTACCTCATCTTGTCTACCAATGACTTCTCTTAACACTCGTTGTTATGTCAACAACGGTCGTGGTATGTTAGATTCTTTAAGGATGCATCTAATAAAGGTTGGAGATGTGATATAATATTTTTGACGTGTTTATAGTGGGTGAAACTTTTATCAGGATTTCTCTCGAAGTATTTTCGACGTAAAGAATTGTTCTTTTTAAATTGCATGTTTTTAATTAGCTAAATTACGTGCTTTTTTTAATTACACACAGTAAATACAGACATAAAAATTCAACAAAAAAAGTCAAGGAACTGTTAGCACATGAAAACAAATGCAAGACGTTCCATCAGATTCTAATCCATGTTTGATTTGTCTTTGATCCGAATTTCATATATATATATATATATATATATATATATATATATATATGTGTGTGTGTGTGTGTGTGTGTGTGTGTGTGTGTGTGTGTGTGTGTGTGTGTGTGTGTGTGTGTGTTGAAGAGAAACATGCTTTTGGCTAAAATGTAGATATTTTAAATATATATTATACTTTATTTTCCATATTTTTGCTACACGGGTTTCCGGTCTCACGACCTTCATCAGGCAAAAAGTGGTTATTTCCCCATATTATTAAAAGGAATGAATTTTACACATGTTTTCCGATGTTCAGCCATTGCCTTTTGTGTGTAGTAGTAATCCAATTCTTTTTCTCTTGGACTTGTCGAGAAAATATAGTCTTTCTGACTCCTTCTCATTCGATTCATCACTGTTCCTGTTCTGCTCCTCTATCTACCTAGTATTAGTATTACCCCACCTTGTCTACCAATGACTTCTCTAAACACACGTTGTCTTAGTCTTCATTCCCCACATCCTGCTAATCTCGATCTCCAGGTACTTGTATTTGGACAATTTCTCGATAAATTTCATGGAGATTCTCTCAGGTGGTACTGCTATATAAATGAGCATACACATCCAGAATTTCTTGTCTTTTATGATATCAGGTCTGTTGGCTGTTATTTTCCTGTCAGTTTGAATTGGCATATCCCAGAGGATAGTTACATCATTATTTTAGGTTAGTTTTATCCTTTGGGTTATTTCTATCCTTGATTATGTGATAGTGTTAGGATCTGGTTGCGAGGCTTTGGTCCCGAGCTACAATAATTAGGCCTTCTGTCTCAGCTTTCAACCCAGTGTTCCTCAGCCACTAATGTGTTTTCTGTTCGTCCACATATGCTTCTTCCCTTCTTTTTAGGTATTTGCCATACAATGCCTTGTCCTCCGAGATTTTGGGAATTTCATTTGGTCAAATTGTTTTGCTTTCTGTTTTACTCGTTTGGCGTAAATAGTATTCGCTTCTTTTTTTTTGTTGATAGGATTTCAGGTATAAATAAATAACTTGTATGTTGTTACCAGGGACACTGTTAATAAAATTGTCCATTTCTTTTTTCTCACAAGTCCCAGTGCTCCGATTACTGTTGGTACAGTCTCAGTCTTCATTCCCCACATCCTGTTAATATCGATCTCCAGATCTTGTATTTGGAGAATTTCTCGATAATTTTCTTGGAGGTGTTTCTCTCAGATATTACTGCTATGTCAATAAGCATACACTTCCAGAATTTCTTGTCTTTTATGATATCAGGTTTGTTGGCTTTTATTTCCATGTTACTTTGAATTGGTATGTCCCAGAGGATAATTACATCTTTATTTTGGTTTAATTCTATCCTTTTGGTTAGTTTTATCCTTGATTAGCGTAGACGGTATTCGCTTCGATTTTTTGTTGATAGCATTTCAGGTATATTAAGCTGCATCTTGAAGAGTGCAGCATCTTTGATGATGTAGTGGATTTAGTGTTTTATTATTTGTAGGTTATTGGATTTTGTGAGGTATGCTTCCCATCCGATTGCTGTAGTTTTTAGTGATAGTTCAAGTTGGATTAGACCTCGGTCTCCTAAAACACAAAGTACCTACACCCTATTAACATCTGATTTTTGAATGGTACCTCCTCATTGGGGTATGAATTTTTGTGATCTTGGTATCCAATCTTTTAATGTTATTCAACTTCCATTTAATAATGTTGAAGCTGTATGTTACTATGGGTATAGTTAAGGTGTTGATAGCCTTCATTTAATTGGCCCCATTAAGTCCGTTTTCTAGTAACAAACGCACTCTCCTATAATAATCTTTCCTTCATAATTGAATGTTGTATTCCGTCTCTTTCATTAATTTACAGTATTTGTATGTACTATCTTGGTCTAGTTCCTTAATCTTGTTGTTGATATAGAGGTCTAAATCTGTAGTTTTCGTTAGTTTACCAACTTCGAAGGTGGTCATTATTATTATTATTATTATTATACGCATATTAAATATTTTATACATATTTTAAAATGTCATCTCCTGTGGTACAATATATAATTTAATGTTTCTTTTGTATAATGAAGGCTACTCTTTGCATTAAGTGCTATAAAATATTTTACTTTTTGATAATAATATTTGTTTTTTTTTAATTGTTGTCTTTTGAATGATTCTGATGTTTATTCAGTTTTGTCTAGAACTTCTTAGAATAATACGACAATACTGGGGAAGCCTGTCCAAGAAGATTCCAAAGCAGCAGCAGAACTTTACTCATTGCTATATAGAGTGGAGTGATACTGATATCAGTGTGATAGAGGTCACAAGGAACAGGCAAATTTTATCCTTGGACCACATGTGCGTGTATGGGCACACAATATCATATTCAATATATATATATAGTTAAATATATATAGTTAAACCTCGAGAGCCAGACAAACCTTGGTAGGTTTTTCTGGCCCTTTAACTAGGTCCGCTCTACTTACTGTATCAAGCACTTTATTTAGTTATTTTGCTTACTCGTATCGGTTTTTTTTTCTTTGAGTCTTGGACTTGCATGCTAGACGATTATATTCGGCTGACGTACATGTTCTTGGTTCTTTCTTTTTTTATACCTTTTTTCCCATTGGTATTGGTTTCATTATTTGCAAAGCATGACACCGAAGGTTTTCCGGACGAGTATAATTTCTTATACTTATAAGATTATTAATATATATATATATATATATATATATATATATATATTATATACATTGACATATATTAACATTAAAAATATTAAAAAATTAAAATTTTCAGACATACTGGGTGGGATATTATTTTTTTTTTCTTTTTTTGTTTTATTATTTCATTTATGTTCCTCGAATCGTTTCGGTTAGCATGGCCATCATCAGGAGAAAAGAAATCTCTGATAGTTTGTAGCAGTGAACTACAGAAACGAATGACTGTTTCTGAAGAAAGTGAACTTCATCTGTAGTTTTCTTTTTTTTATTGTTGATTTTGGTCAATCCTTGTGTCGGCCAAACGGCTGATTTCAAGTTGTTTTTAAGATAGAGAATGGGAGATTCCTGACTTTAAGAATTCTTTCTTTGGTCATTTTGACAATTTTATTGGTTGCTGAGAATGGGATATGTGCATTAAGTGTATATTATCTTTTAGCTATTAGGGAGTGTGTGCGATGTGTTTATGTGTATAAGTGTGAGATTTCAACACCTCAGCAAGCATGTCTGTCTTGTGTAGGTGAGAAATGTGGGGAGGGCTTGATTTATAAGGTTATATAAGAATTCTATCTACATTGTTAAATTTATGGTTCATCCCGTCTGGACGAAGTGTTTTGAGGCGCAAAATCCTTTTGTCTTCATGATCCTCTAGTATTTTTCTAAGGTTATCTTTTCTGTCTATTTCTATTTTTTCAATTATATTATGGCTTTTAATATCGTGTTTTTTTCTAGACAGAAATGTTGCTCTACTGGTAATAATCTTCTGTGGGGAGCCGATTTGATCCGATTCCTATAATTATTAATTCTGTAGTAAAAGGGCCATTTAGATTTTCCCACATATTGTTTCTGGCATAGGGTGCATTCTAATAGTTAAATTATGTTATGACTTCTACAGTAAGAGTTGTAGATTTTGAAAGTTGAATTAAGGACTGAGTTACTGAACGAATTGGTATATATATATATATATATATATATATATGTGTGTGTGTGTGTATATATATATATCGGATGACATATATATATATATATATATATATATATATATATATATATATATATATATATATATATATGGTTAAATTCCCAGATGAATTCTGTGGACTGTCCACATGGAAAAAAAAAATAATCACTTACTATATAGATAATTTACATTAACCAGAAAATAAAAAAAAAATAAAAAAGGCTTAGACACAAGCGTCTATCTTTTAAAATTTGGATTTTTAATGTAACTATAACAACAAAAACATTTCGATTTCATTTTTGCCTTGAAAAAGTCGGAAGACGAAACGCGTCGGCAAAATGTAAGATTTTTTCGAATTGTCATTTGATGATGCATATATATATATATATATATATATATATATATATATATATATATAATGTCATCCGGATACACGCCTGCTTCGCTGTATCGCAGCTCTTCAGTACGGATAGACATCCGATTGCTTCAAGCCGGGATCGAAACCCGACCGATTTGCCGTCGGAGTTTCTTCTCTTGAGTTATCCGCGTACGGCAGCAGGAAAGAGAAATTCTAGCGTATTATTTTTTTATTTTTTGGGACGGCTGCTGTTTAGAATTACCCTCTCTCTTAACAGTTCTCAACCGAAATTATCGAGAGCAGCATAATACACACACACACACACACACACACATATATATATATAAATGATGGTTTGAAGATTGTGTTCAAGCATGAAACACTGGATATTGACCTCAGTGTCTACTTTTATATTTACACTCGCTCTGTCGCTGATATTGACGACTTTTACCTAAAAATGTCAGTCAGTTAAGTACTATGCGTGATACACGCTTGAGCGATCTTGTTTCTTTTGATTCATATTTGACTAAGCATAAGATTTTCTCGCAGTAGGTTGCCATTTTTTTCTGAGAAGATGGAAGCCAGAGTATGAATGTTCGTACCATTACTGAAGGCGTGAATAATCTGTTTCCTCTCACCATTACTCAGTTGGGAAGACGATGGAGCTGACAGAAAACGATGTACCCTGTTCTCTTTGTAACTGAATAACTCAAATTGTTTTTCAGCGATTCTCACGACAAAGGATGTCAAGATGGCTAAATGTGTTATCTGCAAACGTGGAAAAAACAAACTCAGTTAAGTGTTTTTTTTTAGATATTATACATTTTATGAGATGGACTATTATGCTGTTACACCCGGTATATACAGACACACATACGCACACATATATATGCATCTCAGGTTACGTAAATGAAGGTTATATATTGCTTGTAGGCTTGTGTGAGTGGCGCAATAGTTATCAATGCGAAAGATGGAATCGGCGAACTGAGTTCCGATTTAGTTTGTTTCGAGTAGGTCGCCATGGAAAGGCAGGAATCCATTTTTTTATCCCCAAGTATGGGTTAAATAAGAGGAAATGCAAAAGAAATCGTTCCATCATATTTCTTTAAAATTGTGGACATTCACAGATTACATAGCAGTAAAGCAATTATTTCTAACAAAGATTTCCTGTTTCTTAGAACTTTGTTTAGACTTTGGAATGCATTTCTGCTATTCCATCGCGCGTTCAGAATTTGGTGTTGCATTTCCAGCTTCCGTTTAAAAAATTACCAATACAATAACAAATATCATTGAAACTATTTCGATTTTTCACTGTTTAATCTTTTTTCTAAGGAGAGATACTTTAAAGAAGGCATGAATCTGCTTCTCCCTGTGTTGTCCTTCAATGCTAGATATTTTAGAACAAATTTTCTTCATGGGTATGTCTTGTTGAACATACAAAATTGTGTGTTACGAATGACTGCGTTAACCAAAATCTTACAATTCGTCCAGTTACTAGCAGCAAAATGCTGTTACTACCATAAGCAACCTTGACAAGAATTTATAACGACAGAGTGTGAGTTAGTACATGAGAAAACCAATCTCCCATAACTACCTTAGTGGTCTAGACAGTAGCAGCAAAAAGATGTTACTTCCGTAGTAAACCTTGCAACCTTAAGATGGATTAATAAAGACACGGGGAAAACAATCATCCATACCTATCTTACCTGCACAAACAGTAGCAGCAAAAAGCTGTTACTCCCATAAGCAACCTTGACAGGGATCAATCAAAGTAGTGATTGAGTTAGCATTTGGCAAATCATTCGCCTATAACTATTTTACTTGACCAGCCAGTAGCTTCATAAAACTGTTACTTCTTCAGTCAACCTTGAGAGGATTTAATCTATTTTCTTTTTGGTAATCCCTGGGAGATGTTTTATCCACAAGGCTTTTAATACTTGGCCAGAGTTAGCGTTGACTTTCTTTAATGATTGATCACGGCTTATTCTTCAGGATTTGTGATTTTTTTTTATTTCCATTTTCCTGTTATTAGGACATTTTAAAATGATCTCAGACAAGTCCAGACGTGTGTTATTAATTTGATTTGCATTTTTTTTAAATGAAAATCTCTCGCTTGAACGCAAAATTCATATTTTAGTTTTAAGCGTTGTTTAAGATATTAAAAAAGAACTGTTCGTATTGATTTCCTGGTTTGTCAAAAATAGTTAGAAAATCTGCAAGCTCCGTTTAAATTAGGGGTAATGAATTTTACAATGTTATCTCTCTTGTTTTTCTGATGCTCTCTCTCTCTCTCTCTCTCTCTCTCTCTCTCTCTCTCTCTGTTTTCTGACTGAAGCTAATAAGATCGTATTTTATCAAATCCAGTCAGAATACTGACTTGTCATCTCCAGGTGAATGTGCCTCAACGTGAGAGAGAGAGAAAAAAATGATACTATCTACGCCTGCAGCAGAGTGAGCAAATCACGTGACTTCAGAATTTCAGTCATTGTACGTTTTTACAGTCCGACACATCCCCCAATTGTATGAGTAACACAGAAATAGAAATAGCAGGAAAGAAAACGAAGCGAGATAGGAAAGCAGATCCTAACCACGAAATGGGGGGGGGATAAGGGATTAACAAAGAAAGAGAAAAAACGTAGGTAAAGAACAAAAAAGATAAGAAGAAAGAAAGAAAGAAAGAAAGAAAGAAAGGAAGAAAATTTGCCAAAAGAACATGCTATCTCCGCTTGCGACAGGTTGTGCAACTCACGTGACAACACAATTTCTGTGATTGTGCATTTAAGTGAACTGACACATCTCTACAAGTAGACAAGACCAGGCGTTTATTTTCTTATCGAATCACCATCTCTCAATAGGATTGCCAAACAAGGATGATGAGGTTCTGTTTGCCTTTTAGCAACCATTGACAGCTTCCGAACAGTTGGGTCAACTCAATTTCACTCACAAGGTTTGGGTCAAACAGGTGTACGTCCTTTGGACACCCCCAGGGTGATCTTATCATGAAGCCAAATTTTTGAATAATCGACCATTTTTTTTTTTGATGTTGTTCACCCAATACAAAATCCAAGAACCCCACAACTTAGAAGGTTACTGAATGAGGTTGTAGTAATGTTAAATAATAGTTTATTAAATTATTATTTTTAGGGGTAAGTATATCCCTGCTCTGACTTCCTCAGTTTGGCCTTAGGGATCAGATACAAGACAAAACAAGGAAGTCGATTTTGCTTGGCTGATCCAGCGTGAGAACGATAGACAGAGAAAGGTTTTTTTCAGAGTGTCGTGTTTTAACCATCAGTGTAGACGTGTTTTTTTTTTCATGTCTAGAAACAGCTTCCCAGTTGAGGAGAGCACCCCCACTGGATATTTAGAAATGTATACGTCGATGTTATTAAAACAGCTATGTTAAAATTCCCTGTGTTCTTTCCATCTTGAATCAAAACAACTAGCGATCAGCGGCCGAGAGAGAAAAATGCAACTTCATGATCGAATCGAGACGGTCACCCAAGAGCTCCCCAGCACGAGACTATACAACAGTAACTGCGTACAAGGAGTGAGTAAAAGGTGCATATTAGGAGGGTATGTAGACTAGATAACATTTAACCCTAGAAGTAGATTTTAGTGACACGTGCACTATCTCTTCGAGAGTGTCTTCCACAATGAAACAGTGAGCTTGATACTATGAAAATTTCTCGGACATTCAGGCCGATAAATGTTGTTAATACTGTTTATTATAAACAGAGCATTTACTTAAAAGAAGGTATAATCATAAAAAATGTCTTAAAATAATTGTCAGACGTTGTGTGACGTTATTTGTTTACATTTGGATACGCAAAGACCAGATATGAATGTATCAGAGAAAATCATGGAGAAGTGTAGTTTAAAAACAGGTAAAATAAACCTTGTTAACCGAAACTCTCCTCTGTGGCTCAATCAGTAAAAGCACGTCAGGCGATATGACGGTTCCGTATAGGATGCAGGCTCGATTCCTGTCGGAGGACACATATTTTCTATGAAAATTTCTCGGTCATTCAGGCCGGTAAATGTCGTTAATACTGTTTATTATAAACTTTACTTAAATATTTTTTTTATCTATAAAAAGATCTTATAAATATAAAAAATGTCTTTAAATAATTGTCGGCCTTTGTCCATTTCATATTTTAAATTGTTGAATTTTGATCGAATTACATTTCCACGTCACTTACCCGCGTCTCTTCTCATTTCTTGTAACTCTTACCCACTCCGCTGATATATCTCTCCCCACACCTCATGCCTTCACTAGAAAATAGTCGACATTCTAAATACAACAGATTGATATAAGTTGTAGGAGAAAGTCTGGAAGTCAAAATCAACAAAGAACAGTATATTTACGATCACGATCTCATATCACGTTGGCGTAACACGTTTACTTCAGTCAGTGGGTATGTTTAGGCAAAGATAACCTGACGGATACTATCCCTCTTCATGCTGGTTTTAAATATAAACTTCTTTCTCCTAGGCTCGATGCCACGTTAGCAAAGAGATTCAAGACCGTCCTGTTATTTAAATGAAATCTGGAAGAACATGTTTCTCCTTTTTCCAAAGTCATTAGTGCGAAGTAAGCAAAGTGTATTAGTCCAAATTTTCAGATAAAGAAAGAGGGACAGACATGTTCTACTTTGCTCGGATTTCTAGATGTCAAAATTCTACACAATTACATGATTTGACTCGACTTTGTATTAATTGCTCTTAGATGAATATAACAATATAGCTTGTTGCTTTTCATGAGTGACGTGAGACTGAAAACACAACGATATTATACGACTGTTGACCAGGACAGATACTCTAAAGGTAAACAGTCCTAACTCCTTGCTAACATTAGAGATGCAGCAACCAGAAACCTGCCAACCCTCTACCTTCAGAATGAAGAGCTGCGTGCACAAATCAGGCGGATCACCAAGCAGTTAGATTAATTAAGACCTTGATAGAAAGGAACCAAAAAACCACGTCCTAAACAGGAAAGGAAATATAAACTTATGCACCTCTTCAATCTACGCGAAAAGCGTACGAGACGGGCGATATGCAAACCTATCTACTCATATTCACCTAAAATTAAGAAAATCCTGTTTTAAAATTATGAAAATTCGCAAAAGAATAAATAGAAATAAACACATATATGACTTGAAATATTTTTATTGATTTCTGGGAATAAAAAAAATCCTTTTTTCAAAATAATCTCCCAATTTACATAATTCCGATGAGAACAATAGTCTGAATATAAATAGTTTAAATTCTTCTTCTTGTTCTATGTTCCATATCTCTTCAGGATATAGACGATCATGGCTCTCCAAAACATCCTATTTTTTGTAGCATTAACCAATGTATTCTCGTTTGTCCGTGTGATACCATCCATTCACACAAGTTCGTTAGATAGTGTCGGAGTTAACTCCTCCTTCAGTTCGTTAACCCTTTCACCAGGGGTCTCTCTTCCCTGGCTATAAATAGCCGCTGACCCTTCGCCTCTATCTCTCTTTTCCCTTCAGGCCTGTGCGCCGACACCTTGAGGTAAATCTCCCCTTTTCCTCAGGATTTCAGCTATCAACCTCGAAATATCCAATGCCATATAGGAGGATTGATAGTACAAAACAGTTCAGCACACTTTTCGTTGTTTTTAACGACTAACAGTTCGATGTTTAGTATTTAACGACGCATATATTGACCAATCGTTCCGTTAGAAAATATTCAACGAATATAATCCTGGATAATCCTGGATGAATCTTTTTTTTTCTTTTTTTTTTTGCAATAATGTTCACCCTGTACAAGACTCAAGAGCAAATCGAGGTAGATAGTTACAGAGTAAGAGGCAGGGATTATGGGGATATGTTGAGAAGATAACGGTTAACCCTAGACTTGAACAGGTTAAGATTGTAGTGATTGGGAAAGCAATCCCTTGGGAGTCGGTTCAATAAAGCACCGGTTTATAGGCATATGTGGGGAAGGTAACGGTTAACCCTACCCATGAACGGGTTAGGAATGTAGAGATTGGGGAAGCATTCCCTTGAGGATAGGCAGATGTGGGGAAGATAACTGTTGAGGGGTCCACCACTTTTGATACAAATGGACTCACCCAGTGTATACTTAGACTACTGCTACGGGAAGAACAGGGTAGAGTCGAGTCGAGTCAAGAGTGACAGAGTAAAAGATTGTAGGTAACCGGAAGTGTGAGGGTGAGGTAACAACGTTGTAGAAGTCACAGTGAGTGAGCACGTAGACTCAGTAAGAAGTCATACAGTGATACGTCGATACCAAAAACTGTATATATATGTTTTGCTACTAACCCGCATTCCTGGAACTACTAACCTGCATTACCAGTTTGTATTATTACATTAATACATTTATTTTCCCATATTCCTTCTTGGCGTTTGTTATTTATTGGTACCGGATTTCATCCCGGAATCCACAACAATAACGTTAACGGTTAACTTTGGATTTAAACATAATAAGATTGTAGTGATTGGGGAAGCATCCTCTTGAGAGTCGGTTCAATAAAGCAGTGATTCATGGGAAGCTGTTCGAATGAGACTTTCATCTTACGAATGGAATATGAAGGGAAGGAGCGTGATTTGCTAAAATGTGCGTTGTATAGCGGGCCTTAACCATGAAGTTTAAAACTGGTAGCACTAAAGAATATAATTCATTTGAGCACTTTCCATGGAAATGGCGCTAGAGCAGTGAGAGACTTTCGACGTTTCATCTGTGAGAAAAGGGGTTGTAAGGTGGAAAATGATTCATGGCCCAGATTGACGCAACGACGCTTTTGGATTCAGCTGAGACTGGTAAGTGAAAACTAGGTAGCTTCTAGACACATATATAGCATCAGTACTCTCAATTTCAGCTTGATCTGGCTTGATTTTGATAAAGATATAGGAGAGCGGGAGCAGTCTGGTATTTACTGGAACGATACAGTGAACCGCCATTTTTCAAGTATATTTGGCAACGGATTGTATCCACGAGTCCTACTTGAGTTCTGAGTTGAGATTAAGTCCCAATAGGCGCTCAAAGCACTGGGAATCCTCGAGAGAACACACGTTCATCGCGATAAATGAAAATACGGGATCCGCTCAGTGATGGCTGAACGTCACTACTTTGTTTTTTTGAGACATTGAATGTGTCGATCGCATCATTTATTCCATTTTGTGTGGATTATACATATTTAATTTAAGCCTTAAGGCAGATTTCAGTCGATGTATACCTGGTGATCAGGGGATGTTACCAATTTATGATGTAAACAATTTTCCCAACACTGTGTGTGCTAATCATTTATGAGTCGAGTCTAAATGATTAACAGTCAGCTCTAGGATTCATTCACTTATTATTTACGAGATTTCATACATTTCCTGGTGGATTTTCCTGCAGCTACACATGGAATGTGGCACCAAGGACACTGCTCTATCTGCATACATTTTTCTCAAAGAGAAAAGAATCGAAAATGGTAACAACTTGGTGCGAACACTGCAGTACACCATTTTGCACTGAACGTTTCAAGGAATCTCATACCCTCAAGAATATTCAATTTTAAATCTAACATTGGTTTTATTTCTTTATTTATATAATGTAAACGAATTTAAATATGTTTTTCTTTATAGCTTTGTATAAAATTAAAACGGGAATGAGAATAAAATATGCCCATTAAAAAAGGAACTTTCTCATTTCTATCTGTTTGATGTGCATCTTAGTGCTACCTTTTCCCGCCGTCTAAGAGCTGATTAAAGAAAGAATTCGACACAGCCGAAGAAAAAAAAAACAACAAAAAAAAAATGAAATTTTGGAACAATCCAAGACAGAGAAGAAACGTCTTCGATAAGTTTCTTCTCGCTTTGAAACTGTCAAACGAAATGTCTTGCGTAAATAGACATGCGGACTGAAATAGACTCCATTCAACAGAAAAGGTACTTTTTACTGCTTAGTTGACCGGCTAATATCAAAGGTCGATTGTCGACTGAATTTGCTGCGTCTCTATTGAACGGGGAAGACTTAAACATGCGGTTGAGACAGGAACAGAGTCTGACGATGAAACTTGTCAAAGCAAATCCTCCGTAAAAGAAAAAATTGGATTAAGCTAAACTCTTTGTCTGTCTCAAGCCATACTCTTGTTATTTGACCTCCTCCTCCTCCTCTCACTTCTTCTTTTTCTTCTTCTTCTTCTTCTTCTTATTATTATTATTATTATTATTATTATTATTAATATTATTATTCATCTTCTTCTTCTTCTTCTTCTTCTTATTATTATTATTATTATAATTCTTCTTATTCTTAATCTTTTTTTTCTGTTTCTCATTATTATTATTATTATTGTTATTATTATTCTAATTTTATTCTTCTTATTATTATTGTTGTAATTCTTTTTCTTCTTCTTTCTCCTTCTTCTTCTTCTTCTTCTTATTATTATTATTATTATTATTATTATTATTCTTCTTATTCCTATTCTTATTCTTCTTCTTCTTGAACTCATTTCTTTTCTTTCTCACCTTATTTATACTCTGTGATTATCTCTTCCTTTCTACGTTTTCCACTTTCATTCCTTAATTTCTCTTTTATTCATTTTTTTTTTATTTTCTTCTATGCATTTTTAAATTTGTCATCATTTCTGGCTTTCTTTGTTTTGCGGGTTCTGTCTTCATTTTTTTTCTTCCATTTTTGCTTTCCTTTTTCAATGACTTTCGATCTTTCTTTATTGTCTTTTTATTTCTGTCTTCCTTTCTTCCTCTCTTATTTTTGTTCTTCTTTCCTATCTCCCTTCTTTTGGTTCCGTCTTTTCACTTACTTCTTTCTTTCTTCCTTTCCTTTATTTCTTTCTTCTTCTTTTTGATTCTTTCTTTCTTAATATTTCTACTTTCCTCCATTTGCCTTTCTTTCTGTCATTATTTCTTTCTTTCACTCTTTCTTTCTTTCTTTCTTTCTTTCTTTCTTTCTTTCTTTCTTTCTTTCTGACTTCTTTCTTTTTTTTCTTTTTTCCACGTTTTTCTATCTTTTTTCATTGATTCTTTCATTTCTGTCTTTCTTCTCTTCTTTATTGAGTTCTAATTTTCTATCTCACTTCTTTTTCTCACTAAGATACAACGGTTCAAATCATAATCTAAAAATTTTATAATTTTGCTGTTACACGATTTGGACAATTTTGTTGTTACACGTGATATATATATATATATATATATATATATATATATATATATATATATATATAGATAGATAGATAGATAGATATAGAGAGAGAGAAAGAGAAAGAGACAAAGACAGAGAGAGACAGAGATAGATAGATAGATAGATAGATAGATAGATAGATAGATAGATAGATAGATGGGTGTGAGCAGTGATTTCAATATTAAATAATAAGTAAAAAGTTAACAAATAACTAATTATTTGTAAATGTTCATTTTGTTTCTATTTTCGCTAAAACTCGGTCCTTCATCACACATAGAATCCATGGTATTCTGAGAATCTTTTTGTAGAACTACATTTCTGTTACCTCAAGTTTCTTTTTCATCTGTGATGAGATGGTCCAGCATTCCTTGCCATAGAGGAAGGGAGAAATTAAATAACAATTTTGCATTTGTGTAGTCAACACCCCCAACCCAAAATCCTAGGTACTAGGCGATAGGAAAAATAATGAATATAGAATGTGAATTATATTTCTTTAGTTCAAGTTTCTGGTGACAACCAAGAATTTTTTGACAAATGAAATCTGCATAGTGGGTAACTCTTTTCTATCTATTCCTATTTATTTTGTATAGGCGTCTGATTAATTGCTAATATATCTTTATTCATTGACAACATCTGTTGAATTAATATCTACTGATATTTATATAGTTGTATATTTGGGCGGAAATCACCATTGAATACAAATGGCCGACAAGTTTTTATTGGGCATTTGTGGACGTAGAAATTCTCCAAATGATCGTTTGTCCCGAGCGCTTTCGTCTAATCTGTTAACCATTTTCAAGGTCATAATATTGCAAGGGATATTACTAGGATTAGACATCAGTCAGTTAAGTGCCATACACAATTGAGCGATCATGTCTCTTTTCATGAATGACGATGCAGATTTTCCCGTAGGATGTTGCCATTTCTTTCTGTGGTTGACTGATTTGTCAACTAAGCTTATGGAACACAGTCATCCCTGCTGAAGAGAGAGATTCATACCTTTCTCAAGGATATTTCTGCGTAAGTGAATGTAACGATCTCTACTAGAATACAAACGTGGTTCTTTGAATTCTCATTCCGTGCCTGTATCCATTACACCACAACATTTACACTCCTTTTTTTAAAATTATCGAACACTGTCAGAACATTATGACTGTGTTAGTAGTTGATATTGATTTATTTGTTTTTATTGACGTGATGGTGGTGCTGGCGGGGCTCTAATAATTCTAGACGATTTTTACAGTTCAAGGTGTGTATTATATTTGCGTTTTCGGTGAGTGTTCTGTATTGATGTTGGGATGTTTTTATTTTGGATTAAATGGGTCATTATGGACATATAGTCTAAGAGATGTAAAGTCAACTCTCTTGAAAACGAGTGGTCGTATGTCGACATAATTATTCAAGAATAATTTCTTTTCTTCGTAAACACACTTCCTTTATTCAAGGTAAAATGTTACCGTCAGGCTATACTTACATTTCTATCATTAATATATCGTATTTATTTCAGCTATTAAATATTATTTATTTCTTTATTAAAAATATGTTGTAATGTAAGCAAATAGTGAGATTAGCTTTCGTGTGGGAACACCTAACTGATTGCTCTCCCAGAAACTACGGGATAATAGGCAGATAGATGAAAGACACGGGAGGTAACAAAAAGGACACTTCTCTGCTTACTTCTGGCTTACCCGTCGCTTTTATTAGCATGCAGAGAGGCTTGTATCTAGATATGTCAAGCTGTACCGATGCTAACGGGGGAAAATCCGGATGAAACTGGTGTTGACAAACATGTTCACACGCGAACAGGGGCCTCTTTTGCGTCTGTACCGACAAGCGTTTGCCACAAAATAATAACTTGTAATGCAGGCGTTAACGTTTTATTATGGAATGAAAGAGCAATTTTTTTTTATTTACAAATAAATCCAGAAATAAGACTACAGCTTGTATCCCGTCACCACCACTTGCTTTATGAGAGTCTAATTTAGAGATGATGTCTAATACCATCGACGGGGTTATGCATATCTCTTTCAATATAGCCTCAGTTTTAGGGCGAAAATCAAGTCTGAGTACCCCGGATGAGTTGGGTGTTGAGTTGGGTGAGAATTTCTGAGCAAAGCATTCAGCCTTATCAGCTGAGGATGTTAGGACTTGGAATTGATTAAACAGAGGAGGGATTGAGGATTTTCTGTAGTTCGGTACACTCTTGTAGAGCCGCCAATAATCTTTAGGACCAAACTTGCGAGATGCAATACCTTGTTTCATTCTATCAGCGAATAGTAACTTTACTTCGTTGAGGACACGCTTGCACTCATTACGAGCAAGGACAAAGAGGCGCCTGTTGCAATCACACATGTCGCTACGGTACAGACAGAAGAAGTGATTCCTATGGGCTATAATGGCATAGCAAGCAGGTGAAAAGCAAGGAGATGAGTGCGATTTAACTTGGTATTTTCTTATTGGAATGAAAATTTCGATGCCGGCTTTTACCCAGGAGGAGACCTCAGATTCATATTTTTGTACGGGATGATTAAAAACCACATTCCAAGGGGCGTCGAGAAGGTTGTCACGGTACCCGTCCTGGTCTGCGCGTTAATAGCAGAAAGATATTCATTATACTAAATATTTATTTTAATATGATCAACATTCTAATTGCATAATAAAATCTCATACCAGCAAATAAATATTTCTCTTAAAAAAGCATATAATATAAAATTAACATCTTTATCATAATAATATAATTAAAAGAAACTCCAATTAAAAGGTAGGATATCTACCAACCGCCCCATGCGGTCAGATGTTGCACAAGGTCGAATTTAATGTGGGCTATACGTGCCTGTAGGCTCGGACAAAAATTCCCCGTATACTCCGTATAAAGCGTGGTCGTATAGCTGTTTCTCTAGACGAGACTCTGCCCTTCGACATAGCCTCGTCTAAGGATCCTATCTGCCCGGAGGTAAAGAGTTTAACTATCACAGCTGGAGACGAATCTCAGAACTTCAGAACAATTAAAAGGTAGTCACCCTAGAAAGAACAGGTATGCCGCTTATTTATTTTATGTAGTGCGTAATAAATGGAAGAAGCCTGTTCATTGGCCAAGATTAACCCCTTAATGCTGACGTTTTTTCTGACCTATATATGACGTGAGACACGAATGAACCACCTTTTCGTTTTGCACCCGCCGCGACAAGGACAAGAAGACATACTAAGCCTAAGGGTAATTTTTTCTAAAGGACATTGAGAAATTCGAAGTTGCACCCGCGGTTTGTTTATTATTTTTTTTTTATTTTATTTATTTTTTTATGGCATATCAACCTCAATGGGTCATTTAATGTCGACAACTTTTTTTTTTCTGGTAATATTTTTGTTTTGTCAAAAATCTATTTCTGTCAATATCTTTTCCTGATAACTATATAGCTGGTAATATTATTTTTCCAAAAACGTATAGCTGGTAATATTATTTTTTTCAAAAACGTATAGCTGGTAATATATTTTTTTCTAAACACGTATAGCTGGTAATATTATTTTTTCTAAACACGTATAGCTGGTAATATTATTTTTCCAAAAACCTATAGGTGGTAATATTATTTTTTCAAAACGTATAGCCGGCAACACCATTCTTGAAAAAAAAAAAAGAGAAAAATGTATAGCTGGTAATATTATTTCTTTTTTCAAAAACTTATAGCTGGCAACATTATTTTTTTCAAAAACGTATTATCAGAGGCCTTGCTGTTGGCCGTAGTTTATCGTCTTACCCAGGACGCGGATGTAGTTTATCGTCATACCTAGGACGCTTGCACCCACGAGGTGTTTAAGGATTCTTATAAGCACTAAATTTTGCAGATCTCTTTTTTTTTATTATTCCAATTGTTTTATTAAAATATAAAGATTGTTGCATTCTTTCTCTTTCGCCAAGCACCCGGTACTAACGAATTAAGGTCCGTTTCTGAATATTGCATTAAATTATGATAATATAAATATATATCGGAAAAATAATTTCAAAGTTGACCACTTGCGATTGTGGACGTTTAAGGAATGTTTGTGAACAAGCGACAAGAATTTTAACATTCAATGTAAACATGACAGCAAAGAAAAACAGACGACAACACTCAAAGTTCTGGGAAATTAGGAAGATAAACTTTATTTGCAATAAAAAATCATGAAAAAGAATAACATGAAAATTGCATTAATCATACTTTTTTGCGCTATGGAAATTCTCCTCTTCATTTGACATGAAATATATAAAAAGGTGATTTCAGTACTTACATTACAAGCATCGGAAAATAAAATAAAATGATTACTCAGATATTTTCATGTCGTTCACAACTGCTATAATTTTTATAACAGTTTCAAATGACCTCTAGGGTTCTTAAATACGCCTTATAAATTTGATTTTAAAAGTTTTGGCTCATTCTGCCGGAGATATTATAAAGCAATTTTAGTGTTGCTGCAAACTGCATTCTTCTTAAACGGATCATCGATTCGTTTTCTGTTGCAGCTCAGTGGCCATGACCACCCAGTTCCTGTTTGATGTATCAGTGAGTTGAAGGAGGAAGGAATGATGACATCGCTCCGCTTTTGTCTATTAGGTACGCATCTACAGCCTCCTGCCGAAAACTGCTGGACTCTAGAACTCTGTCGAACACCTCCACCGGAAAAGCGTGAATTCATCCTTATATGCATGTCTAAGTGTGGCTAAGCCTAGACGAGTCACAAGAAAACCATATATGGGCAAAGTAAATAAATAAGTTACCCCCTCTGTCGTTTTAACACGAAATAAACTTAAAAACAGACGGTAGTAAAAACGTCTGCTAAATTTTGACACAGTATACATTTTTTTTATTTTAAAATAAAATAGGGTCAATAAAATTAATGTGCATACGTAAATATGACAAAATGTTTAATTTTGTGAATTTAATTTTAATTTCCAATATATATCCATGAAATTTTATCAGTATAGGTTGAATAATGCCAAATGTATTGTTAAAACGACATAATCAAATCTATATACCAACTCCGGACATCTGCAGCTCCCTACACATCCATTGGTGAAGGAATTCAAGGTTGGGAAGGTACGCCTTCATATGATGATGAGAGACTCAGCTGATGATTGCATACGGAAGGCGCATCCAGAGATTAAATCTGGTACAAAGTGGTCAGCTGCAGAGGCCACACAAGAAGCAGAAACCAGCCTGCGAGCCATGGGCGTGATTCAGAATAATCGGGCTGGATTGGGTAACACGACACACAAATACTTCTCCAAGGAGAATGCAAAGGGAAAAAGGCGTATGGTAGTTGAAGAAATCAAAATGTTTGAAGAGGAGCATAGAATAGCTACTGCTATTACTCAAGCGAAACAATGTAAGTGGACAACATGGAATGATATCGAGCCCATTAAACTTTCGCGGAATTCATTAATTGCGATGGAGCCATTGGCGATATCTTTCCTTCTTCGATCTACATACGATCTTCTCCCAAATGAAACAAACCTGAAAATGTGGGGATACACAGATACAGATCTCTGTTTTTCGTGTCAAAAAGACCGAGGTACCTTGCGTCATGTGCTTTCTGCTTGTCCACATTCGCTCCATATGTACACGTGACGACACAACAAGGTATTAGAGGTGATAAGGGATCTAATAAGAACACAATGTGAGTCAGCAAATCAACAGCTTTTGGCAACCAAGGAAACTAAGATTGAATTCCATAAGGAAGGGGAATGCCCAGCAAGGAAAAAACAAACAACCCCCAATATAAAGCTGCTGAGTGGTGCCAGTGATTTGAAGGTTTTAGTGGATCTAATGATATCCTTAAAATTTCCAATACACATCGCACAGACAGACAAGCGTCCCGACATTGTGTTGTGGTCCGACTCTAAAAAGACTGTCTTCCTAATAGAACTAACAGTCCCTTGGGAAGAGAACAGGGTTGGAGGCGCACGAACTAAAGAAAAACCGGTACGAGTCACTGCGTGCCGAATGTATGGAAAATGGTTGGACGTGTCACGTGATGCCTATTGAGATTGGGTGTCGCGGGTTTCTGGGACATTCAGCCATTTCCTTCCTTTCAAAAATAGGCATCACTGGCCGTTGGTTGAAAAGCGTTTCGCATCGCCTTCAAAAAACTGTTCAACACGCGTCAAGTTGGATTTGGTCGAGATCAAAACAAGCAAATAGAATGCGCGCAACATCACGACCTAATATGCGCAAGTGAGATATTGGCGTGGTCGTCTATAACGACTTTTACGAGCGCGTCAATAACAGCAAACGCGTTCAAGAAACTTTCATTGCAGATAAATTTTACTTAAAGGAACAATTAGTTAGCTTATCTTCATACCCTGCCTGGTGGCAAACGCTGCTGGTGGCGCTAGGGGTGGCGGTCCCGCCATAGCCACCGAAACCGTGAGATCACCCCTGGTCGGCGGCTGATGAAGACAGGGTATTGCACGTGCTAACACACGTTGTATGTTAAAAAAAAATTTTAAAAAAAATTGACAGTCTTGTAACAATAAAAGCAAAAAAACAAATAAGCAAAAAAATCCGAAACCTACTGAGATATCTTGAAATTAAGAAACTTATTTTTCATCTGCAGTGTGCCCAGTAAAAAAAAGCGGCAAATTTATTACCGTTCTTTTATCTTTCAAGAATAATTGACCTTGAATTACTTTGAATAAATTTCTTGAATATTCATGACCTTGAATAATCATTTGACGCTCGCGTAATTACTCAACTCTTATTGCTTCTTTTATAATTGATTATTTGCTGTTCAATCTTGTGACTCGTCATTTCAAGGTTATTTTCAGACAGCATTCGTCTTCCGTTATGCCCTTCTCGTATGGCTAAATAGAATGATTTTGAGCGTCAAGTTATTGTACTTTTCAAATAAGAACATCCGACGTGTGGATTGACGAAATATGCAGAAATTCTTCCTGAATTTTTCAGTCACATCAGCCGTCATAAGTTTTCAATGGTTTTCTCACGTCTTTCTGAATTTACCGCCTCTCTTACTGGAGCACCCTGTAGATTGTTCACCGAAAGAAAGTTAGAGAATGGATTCGTTTTAGTAACAATAAAATCAGAACAATGAGTGAGATCAATACCGTGAACAAGGTTTTTTTCAATGAAGTCATTTTCTTATGCTGGGTTTCAGACAATGCAAACGCTTCAGGCTTCACCAGATCTCGTGTCACGTGACTTGTAAAATTGCAGGCGTTTTTCTTATACAACGGAAAATTCATCCACATCTTGAAAGGAGAGTATTTATCTCTGCCGCAATGCTAAGACTGTTCCAAATCGGTTTATTCTTTTTGTATGTGCCTCTCCACAGCTTCCTATACCTTGTGGCCCTTAGCAGGTTTTATTTACTTACTAAGACTCTCGCCCCAGTTCCTCCATCCATTTATACAAGCCCGTCAAGTAAGTGACTTGCTGCTTCCCACTGTCTCTCTTGCCTTCAATATACCCCGTGAGGGATAAGTTTTCCAAGTTCCATTTCTACATCTCCTGCTCAAGGAATTTCAGCTCTGTTTTTTCCTAATTCCGAATGTAAAGTAAAAAAAACAAAACCAAAAAAAAAAAAAAAAAATAAACGAACCATTAAGCTTGTAATTTAACATTATTAATTATTTACTTATTACAATGATGTTGTACAAGACTCAAGAATCACTCATGGCAGAGCGTTACAGAGTAAAAGGCACAGTTTATACGGATTTGTGGGGAAGATGACGTTTAACCCTAGATTTGAACAGGTTAAGAATGTAGTGATCCGGGAAGCATCCACTTGGGAATCGAATCCACAAAGTAGCGGATTGTTTCAAACTAATACGAACACTGCTCATATGTGAGATTCGACCATCACATTTTATAGTAGTGTAATTCCAGGGGGAGACAACTGTGGTTGCCTTTAGCACCTCTGAATATAAGTGTTCTTTCTGTTGCTAATTTCTATCAGACGTTGGTTACTCACTAAAATCTTCAAATTCTTCATCGTTATCAAGACAGAGTGAAAAAAAGAATGAAAGAAAAAAAATAAAGAAAGAACTACAATAATAATGCGAATTCATTTCAGATATATTATTTTAATATTTTCCTTTGTTCCATCAATGTAGAGAACGCGATGTTAAATTGTCGCCATTTTAATTTTTTTCACTTTCGCGCATGCGCGTTGTTTGTTTTTGATATGGGCCCAAAGTCGGGACCACAGAAGGAAAACATGGAACACGGATTAGAGGTAAGAAAGATATATTAAACAAAAAGGTTACAAAGATAGTGTAAGTGGAAGCGGAGCTTACTATGTGCTAATGTCCAATATTGGTAGTCGTACGCGGCTGATACTACTGTATTAGAATTCTCTCTCTCTCTCTCTCTATTTCCTCCTCTTCTCCTAGAGTGTTATATCGCATACTTTATATAGTCCTGGAAGAGTCCATGTTGTAGGTATGTTACGGTCTCACAATAGTTTTGAGTTTGCCGACTGCACAGTATAGTAAGGTCAGTTGGGCACGGTCTGGGAGAAAAAAAAGTACTATGATGCAATTCACTTCGCCAAAAATCTGGAAACAGCATGTTGTACTGCTTGACATTCGCGCCGGAAGCTCCAATATGAACGTTTCAGAGTGTTTGGTTATCAATATGATGACAGCGGAGAGGATTCGGAAAGATTTGATTGATATATCCAGTAAACATCATGGTGTTTGAAGTGATCACTAGCGATAGCAAAGTTATGCCTCCATTCATCTTACCACACGGAGACCTACATCAAGTTCCTTGAAGGTAATGCTGCCCTGGGTCAAGAGGGTGGCTGTTAGAAGACTCTGTTTCTGGCAACCGGATTCTGCATCATGCGACACAAGTAGGAGAACACAGTCATGGCTGTCAGGCAATTTTTGCGACTACATCACCCCTTACATCTAGTCACCTATCTCCTCAGACTGAATTACTCCTAGATGTGTTAGGCGCAGTTGAGAGAGAGAGACCAACAAAACACTGTAACACCAAAGATGAACTGAAGGCAAGGATTACGGCAGCATACCCCAGCTTAAACAAGGAGACCGCCCAGAAGTGATGCCGGAGAATCCGAAGTCATTTGGAGACCGTGAAGCCAATGGCGATTTTATCGAACAAATTTTAGTATTTTAAGATATTTTTGTGAAATTCTGGCAAATATACCTGTTAAAATAAGGTGTCAGTTTTGCTTTCATTTACGCGTAACAAATGACGACAGTTTACCCATAACACCCAGTATATATACAAGGTGTGACAGAAAATACCTCACATGTATACCGCCGAGAAAACCTCCCACTTAATGGTAAGACATTAGTAGCAATGATGTCTCCATGTAGCTAATGTCATACCATTTTGTGGGATGGCATTGCTGGGAGCTATATGTAGGAGCTATTTCTGTCGCACCATAGGCGGTGTTATGGTTAGCGAGCTTGTCTCGCTAGAACAATTACGACTGAGTAGTGAATTCGATCATCACTGGGTGCCCCCTACTTTAGGCCTTGTGTCACGCTTGGAAAATCACTATATGTTATGGTCGGGCACTTCGAACGTGGTGTAATGGTTATCAAGCATGTCTTGCTAGATCAGTTATGACTGAGTAGTGAGTTCGATCCTTACCGGGTGCTCCACACTTTCGGCCTTGTGCCACATCTAAGCTATGCTTAGGAAATAATTTTGAGCACCTCGATATGATGTAATGGTTAGAAAGCTTGTCTCGCTAAATCAGTTATGACTGAATAGTGAGTTCGATCTTCACTGGGTTCCCAAAACTTTCGGCCTTGTGCCACATCTAAGCCGCGCTTAGTAAATCTATATATATATATATATATATATATATATATATATATATATATATATATATAAATTGCTTTCTGGGTGATCCTATACAACATTAAATAACTGAACATGGTTCTTGACATGAAATAACGGTTAGCGAAATCAAGTAATTAACCTTTTTCCTTTTTTTTGCGGGGGCGCCATTTTAAAAGCTGGCATTTAACAATCCATTATACGTTGAGGCACCCTCGACATAGGATAATGGTTCACAAATATTTTCTGGTGGACCATTACTACTGAGTAATGAGTTTGATTCTCACCGGGTGCATCCTGCATAATTTGACACTAGCACAACAATCCGATCTTCTCCAGGTTAGCTTGAATTCAGAGATTTCCTTCTCCTAGATCGGTTGTCAACCAAGGCTATATGACCCTGATTGACTCATTATTTACACACAGCTCGGGAGAAAATATAGATTCATACCTTTCCTAAGGTTATTAACAAGTGTAAAAGTTTGCAATTTTCGTTTATTTGTAAGGTTCTATGTTATGCTTCTGCTATTAAGTGCTAAATGAGTTAAAATACATAAGTACTATAAAATTGCATTATTAGAAAATTGAAAAATAAAGGTTTTGAAATATTTTGATTTTTTACTCTTATTTTTTGTACGGTAAAGTCCAATATTCGGTTTGGGGTGACCTTTTTCAAGAACTAAAACAAATTAATGTATTTTTCGTTACTTTTGAACAAAAGTTCATCGATTTATTGCATAGGAGCAGAGTGTTACAAAAATGTAATAACACTAATATATATATATATATATATATATATATATATATATATATATATATATATATATATATATATGACCAAAATTCATGTTAAAAAATGGAAACTACAGATAAATTTCATTTTCTCCATCAAGTCATTCATTTCTGTAATACACTGCTACGAACAAACAGAATTTTTTTTCTCCTGATGATGGCCATGCTGGCTGAAACTTGTCGAGGAATCTAACTGAAATAATAAAACCGAAAAAACCTTAATAGACAAACCAATGTATCTGAAGATTTTATGTTTTTTTATATTTTCTATGGTTCAAAACATTATTCCGTTATATCTATCTATCTAGCTAGCTAGCTAGCTATCTATCTATCAGTTCTACAGACAATTCCGTTCATACCGTAGTATCCTTTTATGTAGAAATCGATCAATGTTAGTCTCTTCGTATCCATACATCAAACAATCGGTCGATTGATCGACTGTTGTACGGATCTCTCCATGATTGACCATATCTTCAATGGTAAATCTTACTCAATACGCTTGACCAGTTGGTGAGTTTATTTATTCAGACCAGTTATCATCGAGTCTACCAGGCTATTTACCCATAACTGAGTGGACAAAAGATAAATTCATACCTTTCCTAAGCGTATTTGACCGTAAGTAATGGATTCGACTGGAATTCGAACTCGGCTCTCCAATTCCTTAATCCGAGACGCTATCTGTTACTATCCCCTGCCTTATGCAACAGTAGGTGACATTAAAAGTAAAATTAACCAGCCTTACTTAGGATTCCTTTTTTTTAATTTTCAAAGGGACATAAAATCTCAACGTGTGACATTTAAAAGTCTCAGATGTGTTTTTTTTAAAGGATATTTGGCAGTAATTACCTTGAACTACAAAAAAATATAAAATTGATTTTTATTTAATTTTATTAATCTTACTTAAACCCTTGTTCAAATTAATTGAAACAACCGCTTTAATTTCCTTTCTTTCACCATACGGCCAATTTTAGATCCCCTGGAGTGACAGGGTGGAATCGATTTCTATTTTTTTTTTTTTCATATTAGGTCATTTGCAGTGGTGTGCAGTAACATGAATCTATTTTCAGCGTGTATGATGAAATTTGTTTGACCTTGAAAAATATTACGTCATCCGTGATTGCATCAGATTTTCATTACGCTCAGACACTATTGTCTTAACTGTCGATTAGTTGTCCTACGGCCATTGTCTGCGATGAACGTTACTCCAAGGAAGTGTACGAAAATTGTAACGCTGCGCAAACACACTGGCAAGCCTTAGCAGTGAGCAAATCAAAGACTATAGACTGGCGCGGAAAATCTGATTTAAATCCAATCGAGCATCTGTGGTCAATCTGCAAGGAATGACATTGTAGAATGGACGTACGAATTACGAATATGTGCGCTAGTTCATGTTTCATTGGAAAAATACGAAACAATAGTAAATAATAACAGAATTATTCGTTTGTTTTAATTAAATTTCACAAGGTTGTGTTAATTTTTATGGCCAAAGTAGTATAAATGTATGAATTAAAATGATATCGGAAGAGGTATAAATAATCTATTTTTCTTCTCAGAACCTTACCGCCGGCTTAATCTCCGTCGCTATTCTTTTTTTGTATTTTTTTTAAGCATTACGCCCCTAGCAAGGCATGAAGCCACTAGGATGCAGGGTGTTGCAAAAGATTTGGAGCGAGAGCAGATAGGAGTGATAGAAGAAAGGATGAGGAGAGGGATAGTGGGTAGATCAAGGTAACTGGAGGTGTCGATTGACATTACATTTGAATAGTTGGAGATTATAGCTCTCAGGGAAACAGTAATTGGGAAGGGTGTTCCACAGGTGAGAGGTGCGAGGTATGAAGCTATTAGAGTAGAAGAGACGGCTACATTTAAAAGTTTCTACAGTGTAAGTGTGTGAGCGGGATGCCAGCCTCGTAGGGCGCTTGAATTCATGGAGTCTGGGAACCAGTGAAAGCAGCTCATCAGAGCAATTACCATGAAAGTATTTGTAGAAAAGACTGAGAGAGGCGACGGCGCGTCTGTGAGAGAGTGATTGTAGACGAGACGTCTGATCAAGGCCAATTATATTACATATCCGTCTCTGGATCTTGTCAAGAACTCCGAGGTAAACAGAAGGTGCCCCAGACCATATATGGCAGCAATACTCCATGCAAGGGCGAATGGTTGATTGATATATTTGAAGTATCGATTCCGGGGAGAAAAATTTCCTGGCGCGGCACAGAGAGGCAACTTTATCCCGAAATTTCACTGGGACGATTAAACCGTAGAATGATAATCATAATAGTACGAATATCAAAAGAGAATAGCCGTTTTCTTATCAGGAAATATTCCGCAATTACTGTCCGACCACATAGCGTTGCAGTTGATTAAGAATTATGAAATATTTCTCTTAAAACTCTTTTAGATCTGAAAAGCAGTTTTCTCAAGTCCGGTAACTGTTATATTTCTTTCTAGTACTGATGGAAGTTTCCTTCTTAACTTTTTGTTTGAAGTGGTGTGGGCTGCCAACATATTGGTGTTATCCTTATTTTCTCTTCTAGTTACATGTGCTATCCATTTTAACTTCTCTTGGAATTTCTCAAATCATGTGGTTTCTGTTATTTAGTAAAGTTCTTTGCTATTATGTAGCGCATGGTTATAAGATCTGACGAAAGCATGTCTTCTTTAAGAGGTTAATTTTAATTATTTATCGGGCAAAACTTATATATAGCTGATTGTTTGTACATTTACGAATGATTTAGTCGCTTTGCATTAAAATTCCGCTCTTGTGACACGATCTGTAGTCTACGCCATGTTTTCCCATGATGCTATGGCGATCATTATCACACACACATACACCCTTACAAATTCAAATCTTCAACAGCATTCATTCACTGGACAGGAAGCAACGCTGCTATCTGATGCGACAATTTTAAAATCGCTTTATTTTCATATAGTAGATTTTGTGCACGTTTGGGAGAATCGGTTCCCAGAAGTCTCCCGAAAGCTCATACACTGATTGGTCAGTATCGACCAATCAGATTCTCTGCTTGTGGAGAATGATTTTTCCCGCGCAGTACTCCTAATCTAATGACCACCTATGAAAGCAAAAGAAAAGAGGAGACGCACCAGTGAGAATTTAGCTGCCATAGAAATCCACGACAGTTGAAGCTATGCGCCCATCTTCTCACTCAACTCCCAAACTGCATATTCTTTCACACTTATATGTTTTTCCTCTTGCATGGCAGAACTGTTTAAAAACATTTATAACAGACTAATAACTATTTTCTTTAATAGACTTTGATAGTCAGAGAGACTTACTCATTGCATGCTTTTTTGTACACATTCCTTATTGCATGCATTGTTGAATACAATTTTTATATATATTGATACCTTAACCATGTCCCTTTTTTCACATCAGTTTGGTTTCCTAAACAAAATTAAATAAATGTGGTAGAAGTCCGCCACAATGCCTCACTGACTAACCGAGTTTTGTGTCGACTTTTATGTTCTGCTTCCTTTCTTCTTTCGATCTTAGACGTCTGAAAATTATCTCTACGCTTCGCTGGTGCCGCAGTTTTCTGTTGTTTCAGTATTTTTACTCTCATTGGTTTTACGGTCTTCCTAAAGCTTGCTTGAAATTCCCAATATCCAAGTCGAAATGCCGAACAAAAATAAAGGAACAAAAGTAAAACAAATTGTTTCATAAACATTCATTGTGCCACAAGAATTTAGCCTTCGAAAGGTAAATGAATAATTAGTCAGTTTTATCATTTTTTCTGAGACAGGCCAAACATTTTTCAGTACTCATATTTTTAGATGTTCATGTGGTACCGTTAGCCAGAAAATCTGCTGCACTCATTAAAACTTGTCTTCCTGAACATGCAAGGGTGATCCTGCTAATCATGAAGTCAGTTGTTATCTTAAGCCATTTTTTTTATTTTGAAGTTGAATCGTCAAGCTGAGTTCGAATCCCAAATATTGTGCAAACATTTACACAAATGCACTTTGGCAAAAGGCATGGCAAAAGTCAATTCTTCTCTACGTGTTAAATAGCAAAGTAGACTGGGATTTCTAGCCTTGATTAACAGTCTAAGACAGTGTTTCTCATTTAGTAATTACTTCAGGATGCACTTATAGAATAGTTGACACTTTAAATTTTAATAATTTTAGTCATGAAATGCAAAAATAATACAGAGGTCACTTGAAATAATTATTTTTAAGTCATTACATTGTATAATAAAATATACTTGTGTGAAACCTGTGCTTTGTTATTTTCGCTACGGGCCTGTCTAACACTTCACCCAGCTTACTGACTTTATATATATGTCGGCATATATTAGATCAGTGCTTCTCAATCTTTTTTTTTTTTTTTTTTTACTTCAGGGCGTAGTAGTAAAATAACCTTGAACTCTGGGACAGACTTTAAATTTTAATAAGGGAAAACTTCGTCATTGTAATTTGTAACTAGGAAAATAATAAAGAAGTCTCTCGAAATTAGCATTTAATTTTAAGACATTACATTGCCTGGGGTCTCTAGTGCTTTAAGAATAAAGATATTTTATATATAAATATAAAAATAGTTTATACACTAGCTTAAAAGACGCATTATCAGGTGGAAATTGAATTAGCTCCAGCGGAGGGCTCATGATTTGACAGTCCCTAAGTCTTTGCATATTCTCAGCATTGGCAACTTTCCTGGATGCCGTTTGATCTGGGTTTTCATTTGTACAGGACTTTCTTTTCCTCGCTGCTGCCTCGGCTCTTCTGATTGCAATCTGGTCCTCTGTTGGAGGAGATTTATTTTGGCGAGGCATACTCCTGCCGTATGCAACAACAAACTATAGAAGAACTCGAACATATAATATTTAAGATTGTCTTTTAAAAGTTCAACGATAATTCTTTTGCTTGCCACTTAATTAAAAAAAACAATTGATGTATGTAGGTCCTTACTTTCCGTACAAACATTTATTTTTATTTCATAGGTGACTTTCACTGGATTTCGCAATTAATTTTCATTATTCTCAAATTTATTTCTAAGTTATAAAAATGGTTATCGTACAAAAAATTCGTCGCAAAAAATCACGTAAAAAAATCGTCGAAAATAATTACAGTAATGAAAACATAGAATTCCAAAATTTCAGGATTGCGGGTTCGAATCCAGCCCGAAATGGTTTTAATTTGCTCAAGGAGTTGGCCTGGTTCCAAAATGGTATGATATGTTGTGTTACCGCCTCTAGAAGTCTACTTGAACAAATGTGACACACTGATATTCGTATTTATTTATATAGATGACACTTTTGGTAATATGGGACGAACCTGGTTACAGTTCAGAGCGCATTGATGTTCTATGGCGCAGAAACACGGTTCTAAACTATCTAGTTATAATGACTTTAACTTATAATAACTTTCTAAACTATCTAGTTTGTAATGACTTATCTGAAGCAATACATATTTTCCTCTTTCTGTTCATAATTAAATATGAAGCCCAGTTTGGCCTTAATGATATATCTTGTTATCCTTCTTTATAACTCCGTCATTTCATATCCATCTATCTAGAACTGCGATAGATAGATAGATAGATAGATAGATAGATAGATAGATAGATAGATAGATAGATAATGAAAAGACGGAGATAGATAGATAGATAGATAGATAGATAGATAGATAGATAGATAGAAAGAAAATAAGTAATGAAAAGACGGAGATAGATAGATAGATAGATAGATAGATAGATAGATAGATAGATAGCTAAAGAGAGAGAGGGAGAGATCAAAAGCATATATATATATATATATATATATATATATATATATATATATCAATTCTTACCTATCTCAGATTTTTCATATCTACCATTGTGTCTTCTTCTAGTCAGAATCTATCTGTTTTTCATTATCTATCTATTTATCTATCTGTTTTCTTTCATATCTATCTCCCTCTCTCTATCTGTTTTTCATATCTATCTACCTCTCTCTCTATCTATCTGTTATTTATATCTATCTATCTATCTATCTATCTATCTATCTATCTATCTATCTATCTATTTGTTTACCCCCCCCAGTCTTTCTCTCTCTATGTAATTGTTTTTTTTCTATCTATCTATCTATCTATCTATCTATCTATCTATCTATCTGTTTACCCCCAGTCTTTTCTCTCTATGTAATTGTTTTTTCAAATCTATCTATCTATCTATCTATCTATCTATCTATCTATCTATCTATCTATCTATCTATCTGTTTACCCCCAGTCTTTCTCTCTCTATGTAATTGTTTTTTTTCAAATCTATCTATCTATCTATCTATCTATCTATCTATCTATCTATCTATCTATCTATCTGTTTACCCCCCAGTATTTCTCTCTCTATGTAATTGTTTTTTTTTCAAATCTATCTATCTATCTATCTATCTATCTATCTATCTATCTATCTATCTATCTGTTTATCCCCCCCCCCAGTCTTTCTCTCTCTATGTAATTGTTTTTTTCAAATCTATCTATCTATCTATCTATCTATCTATCTATCTATCTATCTATCTATCTGTTTACCCCCCCCAGTCTTTCTCTCTCTATGTAATTGTTTTTTTCAAATCTATCTATCTATCTATCTATCTCAGTTCTTATCTGTGTCAGTCTTTTTATTCAGTCTATTACGACAGACGCTTCTCGTTCCTCTCTACCAGCTAGGAGACGTTTCGTATCAATTCAATCGATTGGCCTGTGCATGATAGAAAATATACTTGATCATTTAATTCTTTCCAGTGATCCCTTTATTCAATCCAACCGAGGTAGACCCATTCGTCTGCCTGAGTTCATTCATAGTTATTTTGTCGTTAGTCATTCGTTCAGTTTACTTGTCTTTTTCTAATAAATTCCTCATCATTCTTCTAAACCAATGTTTCTCAACCTTTTTTTTGTTCTTTCTTGCAGAATATCCCAAACTCTTGGGAGAACTTTGTTTTAATTAGTCAGAAAATTTGTAAATATGGTATTAGTTTCCTATTTTCATATTTCCTGATTAATTGAAAGAAGTTCTGTGAAATAAGCATTTATTTTTAAGACGTTACATTGTATATTGAAGTAAGCTTGCGGGAAACCTGTGCGTTGGCAATTTGTTTAATGTTACGCCTTAGATGTGATGAACATACTCCCATTTAGTATTTTATCTGTTTCTTTATTTAATGTTGGTAAGTATAGAAAATCTTAATTCACAAAGGAATGATGGGAAAATTGCAATAAAATATTCAATGCTTTACTAACTATTGAAGGATGTACATTTTTTTAATGTTATTCCAAAACTGATCAATATATACCTGTTCACGCTTTACACTCTTGTGCAAGTTAATTGAATCTATCTGTTGCAACCTATAAAATGTTACTGAATGAGGAATGAAAACGGAAGTTGAACATGAAATGGCAATCTTTATAACATCAACAAATACAATACTCGTCAGCGGTGTGAAATAGGTAAACCACTGCTAGTAGTGGAATGCCTAGACAGCATATTACCCCCACTTACAATAGTGTCCAAGGTATTTATGAGGACTGAGACATACCCATTGGTGTTCATAGGTACGGTATATAACACTATCTTAGTTCAGGTTCTATCTATCTATCTATCTATCTATCTATCTATCTATCTATCTGTTGTAACCTAGGAAAGGTTACTGGATGAGGAATACCCTTTTGGGTATCCCTCATCCAGTAACGGAGGTTGGAAATGAAATGGTAATCTTTATAACATTAACAAAATACAATATTCGCCAGCGGCGTGAAGTAGGTAAACCACTGCTAGTAATGAACTCCTTAGACAGCATATTACGGTATACAAGTGCCCCCCTACGAGGTAGGATGTGGCACAAGACCAGATTTAATATAGGGAAATCCGAGCCCGGGTATCTGTTTTCCTCCCCGGACGAGACTCTGCCCTTCGGCATAGCCTCGTTCGGGTTCCTCTTTGCCCGAAGACAGAGAGTTCAACACGGCAAGAGCTAATGCTGACAGCGTAGACAACATATTACAATATTTACCTGCCTCCCCACGAGGTAGGATGTGGTACAAGGCCAAATGTAATGAGGGGAGATCCAAGCCCGTGGGCTCGGGCAAAAAAAGAAATTTGCTGAGAATACCATGAGCAGAACATGTGAGAAACGAGGAAATTTTAAACCAAATTGAAACAAACAGAACATTTATACTTAGAATCAGAAAGACACAGTTGAAAATTCTAGTGCATAATGAAGAAAGAATGCTAGAAAAATTTGTTGGAATTTTTGGGTACCCTGGTGTACTAGTGAGCCAGCCAAAATGAGCTGACTCATAGTTCACCAATAGAAGGGTTAACCAATCAGAAGGCTCAAAATATTCAATGCGACGTGTATAAAGGCGGACATGTTTTTCCAGAATATGCACTGCCAGTCTTTGATAACCCGGATGAGGCTCCTACAAAGGGCAGAGTCTCGTTCGGGGAGCTTGACTGCCCCTGAACCCGTTTATACGCGTTCGGATAGGGAATATTTTTGGCCGAGCCTACGGGCTCGGATATCCCATGTTAATCCCGGCCTTGTGCCACATGTAACCATAGCGGGTGGGGCTAAATATCATTGTCAGCCTTTGATATCGAAGACTGAATAATTACGGAATAGCTGCTGGTGGTATTAGCGATATAGTCAGATTCAGTAAAATGTCTGACACGTGAGTGTTAATCTTTAACGTTGTTTCATTGAACAGATTACGTACTGCGCTGTATTCTATATTCATAGACTATGGTGAACATGGTCAACAAAATTTGAGACTCACAGGACAAAAACAGAGGAAGCAGCTACATAACGAGCTTGTGTAAATAGATGGCAGAACAGGGAATTGTAAAAAAAAAGACATTGCTAAGAACTGCAAAAGATAGAAACGTATGGAGAGCATGAAAGGACACAGTACATAGAAAAAGATTGCTAACCAGGAAGTTAGGTGTCACGTTAAGACAGTCTTCTCGTCGATGCATGGATGTTATTGGCTTGTTCACCGTCACGTAGGCACCTTTGAGCTTAGTCTGGAAAAAGCGTAGCATAGTTACGCATTCAGCGATTATTGAATTCACCACACTTGCGAATTAAACTGTTTGCTTACCATAGCGTTATGTTAAGCGACCACCTTCAGCGTATCAGATGTAGAATTTTATACTGAGTGCGTTTTCATAGTCGAACGGATAACTTCTTTTCTGGTGTCAGTCGACCGAAAAAATAAAAGAAAGAGTCAATTTTGAGATTAGATATATATATATATATATATATATATATATATATATATATATATCGCACATAGGCACATATGGAGTTGGTGTTAATAAAATAGTGCTCGATGTAAAAATAAGAAAAAGAAATAAAAAACAGAACTATTAATCATATGTGAATAAATATACATATTAACCTTTACCGACAGCACGACACGGAGTTTAATGCACAATGCAATCTGCAGGTGCTGAGTATAGACTGACCGTTAAGTAATTTAAATTTTAATAAAAAATATCTGGTTACCAAAATGTTGGTGCAGTCAAATATTATACGGGGATTAGAGCTTATTATTTTAAAAATATATATGGCATCTAAAATAAACGGGATTTATATATATATATATATATATCAAATATTGATAATCTCTTTGACTCTTTCTTTTATTTTTTCGTAAGTTAAGTTATGAAAAACGTGGTAATCCGTATGCGTAGTCCCAAGGAGGATGAAATCCTGAGAGCCCAATGTAAATCCAGAGCTAATATTTTAAAGAAAATCAGACCACTTTAAGGTTCCATTATAATAATTTATTTCACCAGAGTTCTTTTAAAAGGACTCTGGATCATCAGATAGCACTTCCAAAAGATGAAACCAACGTTCGTTTCATCTTTTGGAAGTGCTTATTCTGATGATCCAGAGTCCTTTAAAAGGATTCTGGTGAAATAAATTATTTTTTCTTTAATATATATATATATATATATATATGTGTGTGTGTGTGTGTGTATGTGTGTGTGTGTATGTATATATGCTTGTGCGTGTGTGTGTGTGTATATGTGTATGTGCGTGTAAAAATATTTTACAGGTGTGAATATTTATTTTTATATTAAGCATAAAGGGGTATTACTGGTTCTTTAAAAAAACATAATTTACATTAAAAATTAACCTGGATCAATGCAATTCAGCAAATATTATTTTTTATGCTGACGTGTAACCATCGATACATTTCCGTTGTTTAATAAGTTAGGGTTATTTAAGTGTTTTAAAATAACTAATTTTTCAACAAGCCATAAATTACATCTATCGCTTTGGCTTTAACTATAATATCACACATAATAATGGGCGTATTGCCACTATTTTTAATTGCCAGAAATGTTTTGAGAGAGCAGTGCTGTTTATGTATTTTATATTGCCTAAAGTCGTTCGATGTTGGTAGAAACGGAATTTCCAAGTATTTTCAATGGAAATAAAATAAAATTTGACATCGTTACCAGAATGTATGCTAGCTTGGTATACAATATTATCATTCATACATTGGCCGTTTAAGGGACAGGTCATATTTAGTTGTATCTATTTTTTTAATAACTTTGTTGGGCACACACACACACACACACACACACACACACATATATATATATATATATATATATATATATATATATATATATATATGAATAAAATGACAATAGGAAAACTGGTAATTATATACGCATTTCGTCTAATGTGAACTTTATCAAAGCAAAATACGAAAATGAAATTAAATGAACAAAGTAACTAATAAAAACAAAAACAGAATGTACCTAGCAACTGGAATGTAGAGAAACGCTATTTTCATATTTTTAACTGAAAAATAACGTCAGTATTTGTCACGTGTGGAGAATATTGTCATTATATCTGTGTTGATGTATTCAACCATTTTCTTTTGATTTTATGAATCTGTTGTGTATATTTGTTTGTAAGAGCAGTAATTTTGTTAAGAAAGGTGAAATGGTGAAATGGGGAAAAAACCTGGGCGTAGATTAATATTTGGGTAACAATTTTCTTTACTATTATTTACGCAGACAACCGATGCCCACTTAGACAAAAATAATCTTCACAAACCTACATACACATTGAATTATCTACAGTTTTATTACACGTGACACGTGTCTGACCAATGAGAACGAATCCAAACATAATTGAAAATACCAAAGTTTTCCGTCTTTTTGTCTGTTTTCTCTCAATCTCAGACCAAGCTTTATTAAAAGTGAAACATTTCAGAATGATATACGTTGGTTATTTTATTTTATCATCTTGTCAGATTCCGATCCATATTTGATCTGCTTTTGATCTTTAACTTATATATATATATATATATATATATATATATATATAGATAGATAGATAGAGATAGATAGATAGAGAGAGAGAGAGAGATAGGGGTAGGGGCAGCACTCAAGCATGCTTCATTAAACAATATATATATATTATGTCTGTTTATTTGTATGATAATCGTTTCTAGTTCTTTAATTATCTTATTGATGATAAGCTGAAAATCATTAAGAAACGGCCGTATTTTATTTATATATATATATATATATATATATATATATGAAAGAAAAATACAGAAAAAACAAAATTCTGAATATGCATTATTAATGTTAAAATAAAGTCGACGTCGGACGTTTCGGTCTATTTAAGACCATCTTCATGGACATTTTCATTTAAACATAATTAACATTATAACTTATAACAATTTAACACAAAAGACGATAGACATAAATTTCAGTTATCTGTTTGAATTAGTTGGGCTCTTATGTCCAATCGCAATCGTCAGGCCACATGTGGCCTGACGATTGCATATAGCATGAAACAGACTGTCGCCTCTAAGTGTCGACTTCTATATTCACTTTTATATATATATATATATTATATATATATATATATATATATATATATATATATATATATATATATATATAATGATGGATAAATTGTCGATATTTTTATATTTTTAATTTCGTATATGGGTGTTGTTTTTTTTTTTTATTTTGTCGACTGCACAGTATAGCCGGGTTGTTGGGGACCGTCTGTGAGAAAAATATGCATCCCCGTTAAACAAATAATACACACATACACACACACAGACACACACACACATTTCGTTAAATAAGTTGAAAAGGTAGTTTTGTTTAGTTTTTCATTTATTTTCTTGAATGCTTACAGAACTTAAACACCATTTTTTTTATAGCCGTATAAAAATGGTTTTAAATAGTTAACGGTTTAGCCGTTATTTGCTCGAAATCAATAAAATTTGGACATTTTTTTTACATTCATTAAGTTCAGAAAAAACAATCACTTGTAATCATGCAAGAAAAAACATTAACAAAATATAGAAAACTACCTCATCAGTTTTGTTTCACGAAGCATTAACTAAAGGGGATTGCTTCCCAAATATACAACTATATATATATATATATATATATATATATATATATATATATATATATATATATATATATAAGTGACCCGTTATCGATATTTTATCTCGCCTACATTACTGTTTCATCATTCTCTCTTTTACTTAAGAAAACTATTTTCCGTTGTTCTTCCCTTTCTTCTCATTTTTGCATTTTTCTTTTCACTTTCCGCCTTTATACAATTATGGGCGACCCGAATCAAAGCGATAAAAATAATAAACGTCAATGCATTGACAGATCGCCATGATGAGTTTTAATGACGCAGCCGACATCTTCCTGATGGAGTGAGAAAAAGACGGATTGGTGTAGGAAGTCCTCGCCACCAGGAAGGCAGGCTAGCATTCAACACTTCACAAGGAGAGAAAACAGAAGACTGAGTGTGTGTGTTGAAGGGGGGGGGTCTATAAGGAAAAAAGACTGAGTAATAATAATAATGGTGATGCACGAACATCAAGCTGAAAAACGTACGAAAAGACAAGCATGTGTGTGAACATTTGTTATGTATTCAAAAAGTCAAAGGACGGAACGGAACACAAGCAAGCCGGCTCGCATCGATATGGTGATTCAGAAAGGAAGGGTGGGTTGGTAGGTGGTGCGCATGTGCAGATGTGTTCAAACATGTTTCGGCTTCCTCTCATCTTTACGTACTTAGTCACCCACTATCACAAAATTGATTTTCTTACGTTCGCATTCCAGTCGCGCTTAACTATGGACCTTTTTAAGGACGCAGATGTAGAATTTTTTTTTTTCGTTTCGATATTAAGATCTTTCTTTCTTTCTTTTTTTTTCACACCGTTCTTTAATTATTGTTTCTATTTTATTGCTTTTCTTTTTTCCTGATATTTTTCTATCGTTCTTTCTTGCTTTCTTTTTTCTTTCTTTCGTTCAGTCATTCCCTATCTTTTAATTCCCAGCCTTATTAAAACGTTTTTTTCATTCAGTGCTTCTTTCATTCATTTTATTTTTGCCTTTCTTATTTAATTAAAAGAGTGTTGCATGATGAAAACAAAAGAACCAATGATCATTAAAATAGATATAACTATCGGATTGGAGATGTAGATCCACTAAGAACTCTGCAAGCTTTTGCATTTTGACCATTCTAACCAACGGTACATGCGCAAATAATAAAAATTCCTAGAATATGAAACACAAAATTCTTTGCGATGGATTATCCTAGCCAAGACAATGACAAACATAAGCATGTAGAAAAAATATCAGATAAAGGATTCCTGTGTTTCATAAATACATAGTTCGCTTGCACGGCAGTACCAAATTATGGAACTATATTAATGTTATTTGTATTGAGAAGGAACTAAAACAAAGCGACCACATTTCTGACTAAAAAAATAGGGGTTTAGGTCGAGAAAACCTAGTCTGCTCTAAAAAGTCAAAATTCCCTTAAATTTTGCTTTTTAATCCCATTTAAAATTCTGTGGGCGTTTTTCAGTATAATAAATGAATTGTGTGTCAAAAATAGAACACGAATAGACGTATAGATCTTTTTTTTTATAATTACAAGGAGATTTATGACGAAAACTGATATTTGGTGCTTAGCATGTGGCGACAAAAGCTGGTACGGGTCAGTATAACAGATGAAAGGAACTGAATATATATATTTAAATATCTTTCCGAGAATGATTTTACAGCTTTAAATTGTTTAACAATTTCGGAAGTGAAACTAAACTGGTAGAAAAGTTCTGTCTCGGACATGTTTTTTTTTTTTTTGTTATCAATATTCAGAGTTGGGACAGGGATGATCAGAAACAAAAACAAAGCAAGTATGATATGACTGACTGAATTTGGTATCGTAAGGTCACAAACCCACTCTAGACACTTTAGAAAAAGTGTCTGAAATCTGTCTGTCGCTTAGAACATTTCTTTCAACACGATTCCAATGACCCCTGTAGCAAAAATAGACGGGAAAAAAGATGCAGCTATTCAGAACTGGACATCCGAACGTAAATGATTAAACATGTACAAGTTTTGATTAACTTCATACGATCATTATTTGAAAGTACTCGGAGTTTGGACTAAAAACGGAACGAGTTCAGCATTTCAGAGAATTTCAGGGCAGATGTAGCATATATCAGTTTGTAAATTGTTCCAAAAAGTCCAAAATGTCTACATGCGAACTCACTTTACAGGTCACAACATAGAGATAAAAGAATGTTAAAAGATAAAAGAAATATGTTAGTTATACCAGAGAGCTAAGGAAACCGTGCGAAATGAAGGTCACAAGTATGTCACTCTTTGTCTGTGCGCTGGCAGGGGGGACAAAAAAAAGTAGGAGCCGGAAGTAAGTAGAAGTGTTAGAAAGCTACAGACGACAGTGTAGTGTTACAAAACATAATTATCTTCTCTTGATACACCTATAAATTTCGCACATTTCAAACGGTAAGAAATACGGTACGTGATAATCTAGCTGGAAGTACGAAATGCAAAAGGACTCGCCAGATGGTGTCAATTCATCAGAGCACCAGACCACCATCTTTTTTAACATTTCATACCGAGGAGACATGACTGGCGAAGTGTATGACTACGTTAACTCTCCAGTAAGGCTACCATTCACTTGTCTTTTCCATAACTTCTAATATGTATTCGGCATTCTATACAAATTATTACCTAACTGTACTTTCTATAAGAATGTATCTAAAGCGTTTTATATCCTAGTTTTATTTATAGCAATACGACATTGGTATGGTAAGATTTTATCAGCTATTCCAATAACAGCATTCTGAGAATACCAAGAATATTTAAGAAGGTGCTGCAGTGCTGAGAAGACTTGCTGTCACTTAAATTCCAGTGTAACGCATCGTATAATAATGAAGTGAACACAAAATATGTTAACAATTAGCTATACATATAGCAAGTAATGTGAATCCTTATATATATATGTATATATATATATATATATATATATTTGGTTGGATAGATGTGAGTGAGTTTGTGACCCTGGGTTTCACGCTTTAGCGATCGTCAGATATATATATGTAATAAGCGCGAATATCAGTGTGTTACTGTGTCATTTTGTGACACTGTTTCAATATTACTCCTAGAGACCGTAGCCCAACATATACTATTTTGGAATCTACTGAATTAAAAACATTCCAGGTTGGATTCAGACCCGCAATCCTGAAAGTTTGGATTCGCATTTTACAGCGATTGTTTACGAATTCCGCCATCTTGTCTTCTACTGATAAAAACAATTAAAGGGACACGGCTCTTTAACTTTCAATAGCTCATGCTCAAATGAAAAAATTACTGTTCTCAAATTACAGTGTTTCAAAATAAAATTGTCCGTCTTTTCAAGTTCAATCCTGGAGGTTGTAACCCAACGTATCATGCAATTTTGGAATCAGGCCGACTCCGTGAGCAAATTAAAACCATTCCAGAGCGGATCCAGACCCGAAATCCTGAAATTTTCGATTTGTTATCATTATTTCCATTGTTTTCGGCGATTTCTCTTACGCGATTCTTGTGAAGAATAACAATTTTTATAACTTGGAAATAAATTTGGGAATAATCGAAATTAATTGCAAAATCCAGCGAAAGTTCCCCATGAATTAAACATATTTGTACAGAAAGTAAGGACCTGCGTACATCAAATTATCTTTTAATTAAGTGGCGGCAGAAGAATCATCGTTGAACTTTTAAGAGGTAAATACATAAACTTATGTATAAATTAAAATTCCAATATTAAAATTTATAATTTTAGCCTCCTATCTCCTTCGGGCGCCTGTGTAGTAACATCAACGTAAAAATATCTTTAGCCCGATGATTTCTTAGAGAACGAGACACATCACAAGGAAAAATTCTTTCAACTTTGCCATAGATTTTCCTATATATGTATATAACTTACGGTTAGATCACGCAGAAAATAGGTTCTGGTTTCAACACCGAAGTTAAGCAATTCCAACCCCGGTCAGCAATGACATTGGGGGGGTGCGTTTGAGAACACCGGATACCGTAAGCAAAAACAGGGAGCAAAACCGGTTTCGCCTGAGGCGAGCAACTTCATCTCATAAAACTTTACTTGCTATGGAAGCTACATCAGCAGCACCCGCTGTTGTTGAGAGCTGTGGCTCCATAGTCCTCAGTGGAGACTATGGGACTAAAGAGAAGAAGGATATATATATATATATATATATATATATATATATATATATATATATATATATATATATATAGAGAGAGAGAGAGAGAGAGATAGATAGATAGATAGATAGATAGATAGATAGATAGATAGATAGACCTAGTGAGCCAGACAAACCTACCTAGGTTTCACCTAAACGGATCGTCAGGGAAAGTTTTTTTTTGTCATTCCAACTTAATGTTCGTATTTTAATATCCCCTCCCCTTTTTTTGTTGAATAAATTTAAAATCCCCCCTCCCCACCCACTCAGGTGGTTTGTGTTGTGGTTTTGTCTTTGGTCACATGGTATAATTTTAGCTATCGCCTATAAATATGCGTTTCACCTTGCCTCCTTAGCCGACTTTCCCTGACGATCCGTTTAGGTGAAACCTAGGTAAGTTTGTCTGGCTCACTAGGTGTATCTAGGTCTGCTCTACGGTTGTATTGAGCTCTTTTGTTAGTTAGTTGTTTACTCGTATCGGGGTTTTTTCTTTGGGCTTCAGACCTGCATCTGTGCGATTTTTTTGTCGGCAGAAGTTCATGTTTGTAGCTCTTTCTTTTTTAAACCTTTTTTTTCCCTCGAGATTGATTTGATTATTAGCAAATCAAAATTCGAGGGTTTTTTCAAAACGAGTATAGTTATCTATATTTGTATATATATATATATATATATATATATATATATATATATATATATATATATATATTAAATGAGAGATCGGAAATTATGACTCGTTGCATACCTATTAAAGTTCCTTTTCAGTTCATATGAACTGGGATAAGAATAAAGTATTTTTATTAACCGCCCCTCCCACCGGTACATTTCTAATACGATTGCCTTTTCCTCATCTTCCCTCGCACCTTCTACCACACCTCATGTCGTGCGCTTATTTGCTTATTTTTAAATAATATAGCGTCCATTTTTTTTAACTAAAGCGTTAGGAAATTTATTGACCAAAATCGCCTGAAGATACCGAAAGGTTGAAAACAAAGGGTAGCGGAATCGGATGATTTCCAAATTTTCTATACTTAAAAGCCCTACAGGTCATTTTTTTCATTTTTTTTAATTCTTTTTTACGTGCATTGAGCACTTCTTAATACTACTGTTTGCTGGTCCAATTCAACTCAGACCATTAACTTTATTACAAAAAAATAAATAAATAAAAATAAAAAATAAAACCTCTAATGTTATAGTTAAAAATAATAATTCCCCTCCTAGAACAAAATCAAATAGTGCAAATATTATTTACAAATTTAAATGCCCATTAAGAAATTCTATTCCAGATCAATCAAAATTCGAAAATAATTACATAGGCCAAACTACAATATGTTTGACACGCAGACTCACTCTACACCTTCCGGACCATAGCTCAATTACATCTTCATGGAGACCTACGGGACACTATTTGTAACGCATTTGTTGACAAAACTAATCTAATAGCATCATCTACATGTAAAAAAAGGTAAAAAATAATAGAAACCTTATTAAAAAAAACAAAAAAGACAACACTTAATAATATTAACTTTGAACATGGACACAATATCTTGACCGTGTTTTGAAAAATGAAAACATTTTATAAAACATACATACAACAAACTATTTCTTATTTAACAATTAAAATATTTAATACTTGAAAATAGCTAAATGTATAGCCGAAAGCGCTCGGATAAAAAAGAATATTTTTTATATAATTTATCAACCGAAAAAGAAAAAAAATATTAGACCGCATGAGAAAATGGATAAAAAACTAAATAAAAGCACCTTGTCTATCGTATTCAAAGAAATGAGCATGAAAGAAGGATTGCTGCCTAAATAAATACACACACACACACACACACACATATATATATATACACATTTGTGTATTTAGGGCACATCCTTTCATATATATATATATATATATATATATATATATATATATATATATATATATATATTATATAAATGCAAATATATACAATTAATTTTATATATTCTTTTATAGATACAAATATTTAAGTAAATGCACTGTTTATAATAAACAGTATTAATAACATTTACCTTGTCAAGAAATTTTCATATATATATATAATATATAAATTTTCATATATATATATATATATATAATATATATATATATATATATATATATATATATATGTTAAGAAATGGACGAGGTCCGACAATTTTTTTTATATATTCTTTTATAGATACAAATATTTAAACAGTAAATGCACATTTATAATAAACAGTATTTTTAAAATATTCGTTCACATTCAGGATTCGAACCTTAATATACGCTGGCGTGCCTTGACCAATACCATGCCTAAAAAATCGAAGAAATTCGAATTAAACAAATATATATGTTATATATAAAGTCCGACAATTTTCACATATATAAATATTTTATATATATATGATAAACATATTAATTTTCCGGCCTATATATATATATATATATATATATATATATATATATATATATATATGCAAGACATTTAGTGTCATTTACCTTTTGAACCTTATGTGAACAATCTATCTAACTTAAGGTTCATCATATTGAGTTATTATATATTGACATTTAGTGTCATTTACCTTTATTGAGTTATTATATGTTGAAGTGCATTCATATGTAATCATGTATTCCTGGTTTAGCTCCTGTTCATACACGCCGACATTTGTTGACCATAGACAAAGGGCTGGTTCATACGATCCGTATGTCCCCCACTCACTGTAAGTCAGTCTATCTGTCCGTTATGCCCGATGATGAGACTTTCCTACTCGAATTTCTCCTGGGAGTATAAATCTCTAACTTTTTCTCTGAGGGCAAAAATACATCTAAAATATATATATATATATATATATATATATATATATATATATATATATATATATATATATATATATATATAACGATAGAACGAGGGTGAAAGAAAGATGCCAGAAATAAACATTGTATAGTGACTGGCAATCACCTGTTTTAGCCATCATCGAACCATAGTTATTACGCTGTGCGTGGGTGGTATATGTTGGCATGTTTCTCATATATATATATATATATATATATATATATATATATATATATATATATATGTGTGTGTGTGTGTGTGTGTGTGTCTGTGTGTGTGTGTGTCTGTGTGTCTCTCTGTGTGTGTGTGTGTGCGCGTGTGATTTTGCACTTCCTTACTCCAACCAAACAAAAAAATATAAGAATGCAAATAAAAAAATAATAAAAACAATTAATTAAATTTTCCCTGTCTGTTATATTAAAGGAAACATATTTATAAGAAAGAGTTCTACCCAAATATATATATATATATATATATATATATATATATATATATATGTGTGTGTGTGTGTGTGTGTGTGTGTGTGTGTGTGTGTGTGAATGTTTGTCTGTAGAAAGTTTGCGATGGGGAAATTGTCGCTATTTTTTTATTTTTAATTTGGCGCATGTGCGTTGTTTTTCTTTATTTTGTTGACATTATCAACCAGTATAGTGGGGTCAGTTGGGCATCGTCTGTGAGAAAAAGAATTCCAAGACGCAATTCACTCCGCCAGAAAATAGGAAACGGAATGCTGTACTACACGGCATTCGCGACAGAAGCTTCAATACGAACATTTCAGAATATTTGGATGTAAATCTGAGGACATTTTAGAGGATTTGGAAAGAGTTGGATGAGTCTAATGGCGATTACGAAGGTGTTTGGAGTGTTGGCGATTTTATGCCTCCATTCATTTTCCTACGGCACCTAAGGTTCAACTCGAAAGTCTACATTAAATGACTTGAGGAGGTAGTGCTGACTTGGATCAAAAGGCGGTCTGCAGGAACACTCTATATCTGGCAACAGGACACTCCCCATGCCACACAATCATAGCTGTCAGACAATTTCTGCGACCACATCACCTTTTACATCTGTCCATGTAACACTCCATATTGCGATCCCATTGATCATTGTGTTGAGCGCTGTTGAGCGCCACACACATAATAATCTACAGACCAACAAAACTCCTTGTAACACAAAAGGTGAGACCAACAAAACTCCTTGTAACACAAAAGGTGAGACCAACAAAACTCCTTGTAACACAAAAGGTGAGACCAACAAAACTCCTTGTAACACACAAGATGAACTGAAGGCAACGACTATGGCAAAATTCAGCAAATTAAACAAGGTGCCCGTTCAGAACTATTGCAGAAGATTCCGAAGTCGTCTGGAGGCCTTAGTTAAATCAATATCGATTTTATTGAATGAATTTACTCTTTAGTATTTCAAGATATTTTTGTGTAATTTTGGTAAATATATCTGTTAAAATAAGATATCAGTGTTATTTTAATTATTGCGTAATTTCGAGGATAGTTTATTCTCGCACTATATATATATATATATATATATATATTAAGCGTTTCACCCCAAGCAAGGCGGAAGCCACTAGGACGCACGGGTTTACAGAAGATTTGGAGCAAGATCAGATAGGAGTGATTGAAGAAAGGATGAGGAGAAGGGTAGTGGATAGATCAGGGCAACTGGAGATGTTGATTGACATTACACTTGAATAGCTGGAGATTATAGCTCTCAGGGAAACTGGAATAGGGAAGGGAGTTCCACAGGCGAGAGGTGCGAGACCTGAAGCTATTGGAGTAGAAGACCGGCTACATTTAGGAGTTTCGACAGTGAAAGGGTGAGAGCGGGATGCCAGCCTCGTAGGGCGCTTGAATTCATGAAGTCTGGGAACCAGCGAATGCAGCTCCTCGGAGCAATTGCCATGAAAGTATTTGTAAAAATGACAGTGAGAGGCGACGGCGAGTCTGTGAGAAAGTGAGTGTAGACGATATGCCAGAACAGGGCCAATTATATTGCATATCCGCCTCTGGAGCCTATCAAGAACCCCGAGGCAAACAGAAGGGGCACCAGACCATATATGGCAGCAATACTCCATGCAAGGGCGAATTGTGGATTTGTAGATCTGGAGGATCGATTCTGGAGAGAAAAATTTCCTGGCGCGGCATAGGAAGCATATCACTGCTGATGAAGGTAAAGGCACAGATGCAATTCATGAAATATATACGTGTATGTCTCGGTGGGGGAGTGTGAAGAAAGGATTATTAATTGCAAGAAGGCAGAATATATGCAAAGTACGAACTGGAGATATCAGAATCAGACATAACTGAATTTTAAAGATAGTTTTAACAGAGGGCGAAAATGTGACAAATCCAAATTTGACGGTGTATTAATGGAATTGCGAAATATGCCTTCCAAAAGACAAAGAATGTATTAAGAAACAGGAATATTTTGTTAGAAATGAATAAAAGAGTGTTGCCCTGTTATGTAATATCAGTCCACCTATATAGCCGTAAATGCTGGGCAATCTTAAAGATGAAGAAGAGGCTTGAAGCAACAGAAATGTGGTTCTAGAGAATGATGCTTAGGATGCCATGGACTGAACATGTGAGCAAAAATGAAATTTTAGAGAAAATGGAAAAAATGTGCATATAGACGTTGTATTAGAAAGATACAGTTGAAATATTTAGGGTACGTAATGAGGTTAGAGGGATTAGAAAATGTGACACTCAGAAGGCAATTTGAAGGTAAGAAGAAAAGATGAAAAACAGCAAAGCAACGACTTAAAGAACTTAGCAGAAGATTGCTACATGCTACAATAGATGAGAAGTCGTGGAGAGTCAGGATCACCGATGTTCTGAATGTAATGCGATTGTAAACAAGCTTGTGAAGCGATCCAATTCCTTAGCGAAAGGGATTTGATCCTTGGTACTTGCCTCGATAGGTTAGCTTTTGGTCAAGCGAGACAGATTTAGCAAGAAAAGAGTCTCATTTTTTTTTATCCTTGTTACAGATTAAGCTAAACTATCCACTTTCTGAATTTATTGACGCAAGATGCAAGGCCGATATTCAAAATGCATGAGTCTTCCTATATGGATGGTAAATGCTAAACAATCTTAACAAAAATAAAGAAAGGACTTGTGGCAGCATGATTTGGCTTATACAGAAAACTAAGAATACCACAGACTGAACATGTGAGCAATGATGAAGTTTTAGAGAAAATGTCTGCCAAAAGGATACTTCTACTCTACATCAGAGAAAGATAGTTGACATTTCTAGGTCACGTAATTCGCTTAGCAAATTTGATACTCATAGGAAGTACAGAAGGTAAGAAGGGCAGTGGTAAGCAGCACATAATCAACCCTAACGAACTCGTGTAAGTGGTTTAAGAACAGGAATTAGGAGATTATTTAACATTATTCGGACTATTGTCCTCATTTTTGTCGCCATATTTATTACAACGTTTCGGCTGTTGTACGCTCCGGCCTTCTTCAGTATCTGTCTATATTTCTGAGATTAGGTATTATGTACACTATTTACATTATTCGGACTATTGTCCTCATCTTTGTCGCCATATTTATTACAACGTTTCGGCCGTTGTACGCTCTGGCCTTCTTCAGGTAGTTAGAAGGAGGCCTTGACCGTGGTGATGGAAAGCGGCTGGATGGCATGACCATTTTCCGTTTTAAAATGGGGAAGTCGTCGATTTGGGATGCGACCTGTCCGGATACATGTTTGGCCGGTAATTTGATCAGGTCCGCGGTTGGGCAGGGGGTCCGTCGCTCGGGAGGCAGGGATGAAAAATATAGTTAAATATTCTTTTCTTGCTGATAGATTTCTTTTTACTCCTGTGGCAGCGGAGACTTCTGGGATTATTGGCCCTCGTTGGATGGCGTTCCTTCGGAGGATTGGCGCGATGGCGTCTCGATTAAGTGACGAGCTCCGCGAAACGCAGTGGCTCTTGCAGGGTGTCTCACTGGCTCATGGTGCTTTCAATGCTTTCTCTATCATTGCAGCTGGCAGAGGATAGAAAAAAATGTTTATCAAACTTTTTTTTCAGTAAATCAAACTTTTTTTTCAGTAAATAAATTTCTCTATACTTTAATAGTCCGAATAATGTAAATAGTGTACATAATACCTCATCTCAGAAATATAGACAGATATTGAAAGAATTAGGAGATATAGCAAAAACACACACTTTACTACAATGGACAGGAAATTGTGGAGACATGGCACAAAAAAGATAGCAGAAATAAAAGGTAAGAAGTTTATCTTACATAAGGCGAGTGTTTTTACTTTTATGTGCCGTGTCTCTTCAGGACGTAGGCGTTTATGGCTCTCCACGTCCTCCTATCCCTTGTAGTTCTCAATAAGTTTTGATTTATTATTATTTATTCCAGACCCTGTTCTGCCATCCACTTGCTTAAGCCAGCTTTGTCACTAGTTGCTTTCTTTTGTCCCTGTTTACCTCTATCCGCCCTATGAGTATCAGATTTTCCAAGCCTTCATTTTGTTTCAGTTTTTTGTGTATATGTATGTACTAGTGAGTCAGCCCAAATGACTTGACTCGCTTTATAGTCCACCAATAGAAGGTTAACCAATCAGAAGACGTAGAACATTCAATCCGTCGTGTATAAAGGCGGCCATTTTTGTCTACTCTACCCGAATGTCCAGTCCAGCTTGTCAGGCGAAGAGAACCAGAAGGACGAACCATGCTCTGCTACTTTTATCGAAATATCCACTGCTAACCTGAACAACGATTTCCTACTGTCTTCGAAATATTCACTGCTAACCTCTGGATTCTATACTCGAAGACGACCGTCATCATGAACAACACCTTTGTCATTACGTTTCCCAGAAATTTCAGCTGCCTCTTCTTGATGTTAAGTATATGTTTCCTCTTTTTTTCATCCTTTTCACAAAAAACTCGTCGTCGTTGCTCACATATTTTGTTCATGGTATCCCTAGAATCCTTCTGTAGAACAATACCTCTACTGTCTGGTGTCTCACATTCGCTACTGTAAAAGAGGACAGATATCACGTAGTAGTTCAGTACTGTTTTTTTTTGTTACCAAATAAATCTTCCTGTTTCGTAATACTCTGCCTAGCTTTTGAATGCGTCTTTGGCCATCCCAATACGCCTTTGGATCTCAATGTCACACTTATCGTCCTCTGTCAGAACACTTTCCCAGATATTTAAATTTCCGCACGCTTGATTTTAGTGCCCCCGACTTATAAATCGCATCTCAAGCTCATCTTTTTGCTGATGACCATGCCTTCTGTCTTTTTTTTTAGTTTATACTTAGTCCATTCTGTGAGTTACCAGTGTTAATTCTTTTTTCCCGGTACTAGAACAACGATTACTGGTCTCACTGAAAAATACGCTACTGTAGCGAACAGAACTCCAGATTAACTCTCGAGCCATTTCTCTGCGGGTATATATCATCATTGGGCATATAAATTGTGCGATATTAGAGAAACGATAAATCGATTACTAAAGACAGAGAAATAAATAAAGCTCTTAACAAAGTTTTGAAACATTTAGTTCACGTTGCTCATCATCTACCTTCTCTTGCGTACGGATATAAAATGCCCGTTGCCGCCACATCTGTTTACCATCAGATTCTTATTTTGAAAATCCGTTTGCACAAATCAGTGTCACATGTCACAATTCAGACTAATTAGATCGCACTTGCCACCAGACAGACATGTCCGACCTCGGTACAAGGGCAGAAATCGAATTATCTGCCTTTTCTCCGTTATTGCAACCTCACCTAACAGACAAAATCGCGTTTAGTCACGTACGGACGGCTCAACATATTCCCCGGTATCAAGTGAGGCGGCTGATCCCTTTAATAACTTCTCTTGAGACGGACTCTTTTGAACCAACAAGACAAAACTTCTCCCACCAACCAAGAATTGCAGTGGGATAGTTGAAGATTTTGTAATTGGGCGGGGAGATATGGTCGTGAGATATGCGGGGGTGGGAGGTTATGTTTGCCATTTAATAAAAGACATCTGTCATATTTTGCGGTGAGAATTTAGGTCAATTGATTCAGATGAATCACATGGAAATTAAATTAGTTTTGTTTAACATATTTTTTCTTAAATCTCAGTAAAATAAACAAAAAAATAAGATTATGTTTATAAAGTTTAAATATAATAAAACGTCTGGAGTTTTTAGGTAATTTTATCAAAACTATTTTACATATGTTTGTCTGCTGCCTTTGTTTTGATATATATATATATATATATATATATATATATATATATATATATATATATATATATATATATATATATATATATATAGAGAGAGAGAGAGAGAGAGATAGATATAGATAGATAAATGAAATGACACATAAATAGATAGATAAAATGAAACACACACACACACACACACACACACATATATATATATATATATAGATAGATAGATAGATAGATAGATAAATGAAACATACTGTGATATATTTTATCTATCTATTTATCTATCTATCTATCTATCTCAGTTTCTTCATATCTTTTTCAGTCTCTTTAATTCTATCAACCACAGTCTTTCATATATCTATTATATTTTTCATATTATTCACTATTATTTTGTTCCTATCTCATCTATCTCTATCTATTAATCTTTATCTATCACATCCTGCTCATTATCTATCTATCTATCTATCTATCTATCTATCTATCTATCTATCTCAGTTTTTTCATATCTTTTTCAGTCTCTTTAATTCTATCAACCAGTCTTTCATATATCTATCATAGTGTTCATATATAAGTATCAGCTATTAATTTTGTTCCTCTCTATCTATCTATCTCAGTTTTTTTCATAATTTTTCGGTCTCTTTAATCCTATCGACCACAGTCTTTCATATATCTATTATATTGTGCATATATAAGTATCTGCTATTAATTTTGTTCCTATTTATCTATCTATCTATCACATTCTGCTCATTATCTATAGATAGATAGATAGATAGATAGATAAAATATACTGTTGGTATAACTTAGATATTAAAATGATTCCTTTACTCTAACTAAAATATATAATTTTTAAAAATCTCTAGCCAGTTATGTTTTATTTTAAATAAAGTGTGTATCTATCTCGAGTGTGGCTTGTATATATGTCTATGCGTTCGTGTGTTTATATATCTCTCTGTCTGTGAATTTTATGTTTATGATCAGTACTAATGACTGACATACTATTTTCTCAGCCCTACCCCGTCACAACGCTCATACCAACTCTCCAATCGACGAGTTAAGGCATTCTTTTCGCCGACTTTAGGTCGGGATAAATTTCATTTGCCCTTTTTAAACTGATACATTGTGGTAAAAAAAACTTATACTGTACGAAATAAATTATTTAAAGTAGACGTTTAAAAAGAATAATTTGAAATAAAAATGTGTTCTTTGAAACACAGGGCATACCAATCATTAGATATTTTAAAAGATCTCTATCTCTAAAAGCCAGGATTTGTGTGTGTGTGTGTGTGTGTGTGTGTGTGTGTGTGTGTGTGTGTGTGTGTGTGTGTGTGTGTGTGTGTGTGTGTGTGAATGCACGGACAGACTTGCACTTTTCATGCACGCTCTAAGTTAGCCAAACGGACCGACTTTGCATTTCCCAACTCTCATCGATAGTGGAAATAATCGCCATGATTCTAGGCAGGAAGCGGCCATTTCTACCGGCCAGGGTGAGTGCCTATAGCTGGCTGCCACGAACAGGCAGGAAGATTCTATTGGCCAGCCAACAGCCAACAGCTGACTGACACGAATGTTAACTAGCATGCTAGCATGCAAAAAATCGATAGCTGCATTCGTCACAAGTGGGAAAAATTTAAATCTGCATGGCACTTTACTTCAATTGGCTCATTCGCTTGTTTAAACACAACGTTGATTCTGATTCCGCAGAACTGGGTTGGGTGTGAAAAAGTATTTGTTGTTAACATTCTTTTTTCATTCGTTTTTTCCAGTTACGAGTCCTTTTTTAAAGCTGATCGTTTTGTGTTCATTTTGTTTAGTTCTTATTTCGTAATAGATTTAATGTTTAGTATAGAGCTTAGAAAAAAAATCGCAGTGTGAGATAGGCAAGAAGTAAGGCATGTAGCAACATCAGCACGGCAAAGGGCACTCCTTTAAAGGAAAGGAAGGGCAAAAATATTTTTATTCAAGTGATAGTGATTGCTGTATGAGTCGTACGATTTTTGAATCAAGTACGGGCAACGCCGGGTCATGCTGCTAGTTATTTATAAAATTAAAGCAAGAAATAAATTGCCTATTAAATGTCTCCAACTCAGGTAGGGCTCAGATCTACGTAGCTCGACTTGCCACGTTAATTTTATTTCATTCTTTTTTTTTTTTTCACTTACTTTCTTTGTTCTTTTTATTTATTTATTTATTTATCTATCTTTCTAAAACAATTAATTTTGGATCCATCTGAAGTCAAGAATGAAAACTACGCACTGCGAAAAAGATTCCGTTGCTTTGAAATAGATATACTTGAATGCTGGCTCACTCGGTCTAAGTCCGACATGCCCAAACACCGAAGTCGCCACTGATGTAATCACATACATCCGTAGATAGATAGATAGATAGATAGATAGATAGATAGATAGATAGATTTATTTACTTAATGATTGATTGAGATGAGAAACGTTTGACGGTCATGGAACCTTCAGTAAATCTAAGAATGATAAAACGGTCTTTAAGACGAGCTAATTAACCATGGTCCCAAGAGAAGAACGCAATATTCTATAGCACTGGCGAGTTAGCCATCTACTCATAACTATCTCTTCATCTCTAACTTTGTCCTTACCAATCTACCCCAGTTTCTTTATCTCTCTATCTCTCTCTCTATCTCCAACTCCCTCTTTGTCTCCCCACGCGAACAAACACGTATTCTCTGTCTCTCAGTTTTTCATATTTCGCTCTCTCTATTTATCTCAGTTTTGCATATCTTGTGCTCTCTCCCTTTCCTTATCTATCTATCTATCTATCTATCTATCTATCTATCTATCTATCTATCTATCTCAGTTTTTTTCATATCTTTTTCAGTCTCTTTAATCCTATCAACCACAGTCTTTCATATATCTATCATAGTGTTCATATATAAGTATCGGCTATTAATTTTGTTCCTATCTATCTATCTATCTATCTATCTATCTATCTATCTATTTGTATTTACTTTCCTTCAATCTATTCATATCTATCTATCTATCTATCTATCTATCTATCTATCTATCTCAGTTTCTTCATATCTTTTTCAGTCTCTTTAATCCTATCAACCACAGTCTTTCATATATCTATCATAGTGTTCATATATAAGTATCGGCTATTAATTTTGTTCCTATCTATCTATCTATCTATCTATCTATCTATTTGTATTTACTTTCCTTCAATCTATTCATATCTATCTATCTATCTATCTATCTATCTATCTATCTATCTATCTATCTCAGTTTCTTCATATCTTTTTCAGTCTCTTTAATCCTATCAACCACAGTCTTTCATATATCTATCATAGTGTTCATATATAAGTATCGGCTATTAATTTTGTTCCTATCTATCTATCTATCTATCTATCTATCTATCTATCTATCTATTTATTTGTTTC
>CAHIKZ030004384.1:5182500-5212500 GCA_903632075.3 Acanthosepion pharaonis | reverse complement strand
AATACCAGTGGTAATAGGTGCACTTGGAATTATAAAAATGGAACAAAACAACACATTGAAAGAATCCCTGAAACCCCAGCTTAAGAGACATACAGAAAATTGTCTTATTAAGTACAGCACACACACTAAGGAGAACTTTGTCTATGTAACGCTAGCAACTTCATCGGAGATAAAAAAAAAAAAAAAAAAAAAACATTAAAAATGTGGCCATAACAACACACCACGACCTGCCTTAGGTCTTTCCGCAGACTTGGTAGGTAGTGTGTCCATAGCAGAAATCGAATGATGATGATGATGACATTAATAATAATAATAATAATAATTAGGAAAAACTTTAAAAATTCATTATCCGTAATAAATTTATTTCGATATATATTGGCATATTTTTCTCATCAGACCGACTACATTTTATGAAAAATAAAATATAGTCCATCTGATGAAATAAATATATTAATATTAATGGAAATAAATTTATCACCGACAATGGATTTTTAAGGTTTTTTTCTAAGTATTCTTATAATTTGCTCCGTATCACACATTAAGCTCTCATATGGACTAAAAAATTAGAATTATCCCTACAAATCACTATTTGATATCATATATATATATATATATATATATATATAGGTTTCACACCGTGCAGGGCAATAAAGACACTACGACACAAGGGGTTACTGGATGTCGAAGAATTAGATATGAGTAACTTTATTAAGGAGAAGGAACAAAAGAAGAGTAATTAGGGGGTCAGTAGAAAGCCATTGACATTGAATTTAAATTTTTGCAGATTAAAGTTGACGGGAAAACATGAAACCGGAAGGGAGTTCTACAAACGAATAGTGCCAGACAATAAACTTTTGGCATAGAACTTCCGGTTACATCTCGCCATTCCAACTGTAAAATGATTAGATCTTGCCACCAATGTAGTACTGCGCTTAAATTCATAAAGTCTAGGTATAGTCAAGAAAATTCCATCGGAACAATTACCATGAGAGGATTTATAGATAAGACACCTGGGAGCTGCTACACGGCGATAGGAAAGTGGCTGAATTTCGGTGAATGAATGAATGACAGAACGGAGACAGGGTGTAATGGTGGGGGAGTCAAATGTTGCTTAGAGAAGCAGTGGACAGAAAGCTATGAAGAGCCATGATCGCTTATGTTCTGAAGAGACACATTACATAAAAGAAGAAGAATGTCCCTAGACTAATAGCGAAGGAAACTTCGACAGTATCGAGACCAAGTCAAGCCACACAGACAAAAGCGGCCAATTGTAAAATGATTGATGACCTAATGAACAATAAATAAGAGACTGGACTGCTAGTTGTTGAATAGCCAGAATTGATCATCGTGTATTTCATGGCATGAGACATTAGTCATTTGGATCGGTTAATGATAAGTGATGACGCATTTATGTCGCCAGAAAATAGCATAATTACACACGATTCGCTATGAAGGTTGTACTCTATAGCCAAAAATATATTTCGGTTTAGAAGCTACACAATTACAGGTGTAGATCTCCATGTTCTGGCAAGTGTCCTTAGCGCCTGGGGCGGGGGGGGGGCGTCTGCAAATTTTGGCGCCCCCACGTGAGATGTTTAGCCTGCGTCATGATGTCATTAATAATTGCGTGTCCAAATGTTGCTATTAATGTAGGATAATACAGACGATCCTCTGGTTACATCGGACCCAACTTACAGCGTTACGTGGTTACAGCGCTATATCTCCCATAATATAATACGTCGTCACGCGGCGCTAAATGATAAAGACGGCGTTGTTTCTTCACCGGTTGTACGCCATATTGGATTTTGCTACATTCGCTATCTCTCGTTTGTTTAGTTCTTTGTTAGGGGGATTTTTCCCTTCATTTTGGTTCCCAAGGCTAAGGCAGGCTTGTGGATGCTTATGTAGGTGAGTTCCGATCTACGTCGAAAATCAGGTTCCGTCGCGCCGTATGCACACAGTGGTGCTGTCCATGCCGAATCGGAGAGATGCTCACTTGTAGGCATTTAAACAAAAAAAGGCCAGACGAAAATTTACACCTGCTCTGAGGGCAACTGCCCCAATTGGCCTCAAATTGTTACGCCTCTGGCTTGTCGTTTTTCGGTGACATAAAGTGGAATGATTATAATAAATCAATAGCTAGGTCTTATATATATATACATATATGGGAGGCACGGTGGAGTAGGACTCGGAGAGAGTAATCGGAGAGCCGAGTTCGAATTCCATATATATATAGTTTATAAAAAACTAGGTAATCCGTATGGGTAGACCCAAGGAGGATAAAATCCAGAGAGCTCAATGTAAATCCAGAGCAATAATCATTTATTACATGGAACCTTAAAGATGTTTTTATTTAAAATATATATATATACATATATATATATATATATAAGTTAGCGGAAACGCCAAGACCGACTTTGCATTTCCCAACTCCCATCGATAGTGGAAATAATCGATTTTTTCATGATTGTACGACAGTTTTCATGTAGTTTGCATTATATATATATATATATATATATTTATTTTATTTTATATATATATATATATATATATATATATATATATATATATATATATATATAAATATATATAAAATATATATATATATATTATTTAAAAAATATACATATATATACATATATATATATATATATATATATATATATATATATATATATATATATATAATTAACAATACCTCTTCGCTTTGAATATTACTTCCATATATGATCTGGGGTTCCTGCTATATATAAAGAGAAACTCTAGATAAAAATCTGAAAGTGTTATTGGTCTTGACCTGGCATCTCGGTTTCTGTCACTTTCTCATCGTCCTAAAGCATCTTTCCTATGACTGTTCCATAAATACTTTCATGATGATTTTTTTTCTCTTTGGTACCCAGAGATTAGGACTTTAAGCGCAAAACTAACCGTCGTCATTTTACAGTTGAATTGGCAAGATGTAATCCTAATTTCTATGCTAAATTGTTTTTTCTATTGTATTTCTCGCTTGTGGAACTTTCTATGTCTATCTTTTTCCTTCCCAGTCAAATTTGATCATCAAAAATTTAAATGCAATATCAATTATTATCTTCTGTTTAGTTAATTCCTGTTCTTTTATTGTTTTCTCTCTTTAAATTTTTTTTCATAGTCTCTAATATTCAGAAATCCCTTGCGTCTTAGTGGCTTTATTAAAAAAAAATCTTTATTTATTACCGTTAGGTACCATCAGCATGGTAGACACGACACCTTTAAAGGACGGTTAATGAGATTCAAATCTCTATATATAAAAGGCAGGATGTGTGTGTGTATGTGTGTGTAATGAATGCACGGCCGCAATTTTCGACGAATTTGCACCAAACTTTACATGCACATGCTCCATGTTAGCGAAAACGCAAAGACAGACGTTGCATTTCCCAACTCCCATCGATAGTGGAAATAATCGATTTTTCATGATTCTACGGCAGTTTTTATGTAGTTTGCGGCCATTTTCTACTGGCCAGAGTGAGAGCTTATAGCTGGCTGCCACGAATAGGCAGGAAGATTCTATTGGCCAGCATGAGAGCCAACAGCTAACTGACACGAATGTTAACTAGCATGCAAAAAAATCGATAGCTGCATTCGTCACAAGTGGGAAAAACTTAAATCTGCATGGCACTTTACTCCAATTGTCTCATTCGCTTGCTTAAACTCAACGTTGATTCTGATTCCGCAGAACTGGGTTGGATGTAAAAAAGTATTTGTTGTTAACATTCTTTTTTCATTCGGTTTTTCCAGTTACGAGTCCTTTTTTAAAGCTGATCGTTTTGTGTTCATTTTGTTTAGTTCTTATTTCGTAATAGATTTAATGTTTAGTATAGAGCTTAGAAAAAAATCGCAGTGTGAGATAGGCAAGAAGTAAGGCATGTAGTAACATCAGCACGGCAAAGGGCCCTTCTTTAAATGCAAGCAAGGGCAAAAATATTTTAAGTCAAGTGACAGCGAATGCTGTATGAGCCGTACGATTTTTGAATCAAGCACGGGTAACGCCGGGCCATGTTGCTAGTAATATATAAGAGCTAAGTAATTCAGGTAGAATTGAAGGTATTACATGTGTGATTTGCATCACTTGTAAGAACGAATGTCTATTCTGACAGGTTTTCACCAAGAACTGATACTTTTTGGAAGAGATTACCACGTTGGTGGTTCCCTGAATATTTCAACCTGACCACTTCAGGTCAAAGGTTATTCATTATCTATCCTCCTCATTATCTTCACGTTTTACTTATTTCTCTTCCATTCATATCAGACACTTCATTCATTATTAACATCATATGAACATACAAGTCTCTTACTACCTGTATAATCGCACTTATTCCATATATATATATATATATATATATATATATATATATATATATATATATATATATATATATATATAAGATGACATCAGGTTAATAATCATTTTGACCTTGTAAATTAAAAAAAAAATTACAAGGATCTTTCAAACCAGTCAATGGATTATAAATTGTTGAAAAAATGGCAAGACAGAGAAAAAAGAAGGGAAAAAAAGAAAAAAAGAGAGCAAATAAAAACTAGGAAGCAATGTAAGTCTGGATATAAGGGGTGGTCAGAGGAGAAAGGAAGATAAAAATCGGGAGAAAAAAGTGAGTAGAAATGACCTACTTAATTCATATATATATATATATATATATATATATATATAAGGTGCCGCCCCTAAAAACAAGAACGATATATAAGCTTTAAAATAAATTTGTTAAAAATCTTTCTTCAAGCTTTTATTTTAGATTAATTTCAAGTTAATAAATTAAATTTAATATTTCCAATAAGCAAAATAGTTTTCTGCATTTCAAAAATTAATTTCAATTGACTCAAATGAATTTCTTTATTTTATATGAAATAGCTGATTAGCGCCCGTTTTTAGTTGTCTTTCATCGCTATATAATTCTCTTTCTGTCTATATTTCTAAGATGAGTTATTATGTACGCTATTTACATTGCTCGGACTATAATCCTCATCTTTTTTGCCATATTTATCACAACGTTTCGGCTGTTGTACGCTCCGGCTTTCTGGGGTAGACTGTTCTAGTTAAAACTATAACAGTCTACTCCACCTTAAGAAGACCGGAGCGGACATCGGCTGAAACGTTGTGATAAATATGGCAATAAAGATGAGGAATTATAGTCCGAGCAATGTAAATAGCATAATTCTCTTTATTAAAAAATAAAATATACTATTCTGAAACATTATTTGAGGAATATTAGCTGATTTAAAGTATAATTAATCTGATTTGAAACAAACATTATTTACTTTAAATTTGAAATATTGAAAAATGCATTTCGTAAGCAGGTAGAGGCTGTTTATGTAAGGCGTTCATAGGCTTGACAGATTGAAATTTGCTTAATGTTCTGTGGTGGTTTTAGGCGCTAAAATGTAATTGAATTAACGTGCTGGAAAGGATTAATGAAATAATAAAATACTTTTTTAATAATAACGTAAACATTTTTGCGATAAAAATTGTTTTTTATCAAGTTTAAGGAATTTCCCATCATGCTATGCCCTTTTTTCAGCGAATTATGGGAGGCACCTAATATATATATATATATATATATATATATATATGTGTGTGTGTGTGTGTGTGTGTGTGTGTGTGTGTGAGAGAGAGAGAGATAGAGAAAGAGATAGAGAGAGGGAGAAATAGATTAAATCCAACAGATTATTTAATTTATTTGTTTAAACGTTGTATCCATCCTCCGGCAGGATTCGAACCTGCGTTCCCCGGGCCCAAGGCATGTCAAATCTAATCACAGTTTCCCCGGTAATGAAATCGAGCACTTTCCGACTGCGGACTTCCCTTCAAAATACGGCAAAACAAAATTATTAGCTTAAGAACTTGAGTCATGTTCTTCAATAGCCTCGTAAGGTCACGACATTCATATGGATATCACACATGGCTCCAAACCCCTTCAAAAATCTCTCAACTCTCCGCTATATACGAAAGTTTTTTTGTTTTTTTTGTTTTGTTTTTTCGGATAAATCATTAAAAACATTAAAAAAAAGGCCGTAACAAAGTAGAACTTCGATTCTATCTCAGGTATTGACGCTACAAATCACATAGAAAGAACTTTACCAATTAAAACAAATCCCTTGAAGACATCCAACAGCGGCAACAAGTAAAATATATAACTTTAAGAGAAAAAAATTTATAAGTGTTATGGGAACTTACTCATAATAATAATGGACTATTATTGGCATTATAAATACTGCGCCTCTCAAGAGGTATGGAGATTGTAAGACGAGGAGAGATAATTGAGAGCATATTGTAAGGACATTGGAATTGTCGAGACAACATAGTTCACTCTAACCAAATCTGATAGTCATTACAAATACTTCTACTTCTTTGTATTATATTTCTGTTGTAATATATCTTTGTATTCCATACCTGTGTTCAAGTTATTCTTTCATTGGTTCTAACCTTGGATCATCACTGTGGTACAAGAAACTTGGACCATCACAATAAGCAAGATGTTGACTTTTTTAAAAATGATATTTACCCTAGGCAAGGCCCAAAAGGAAACTCAAGGTAGAAGATGCTTGTTGTATGATCGATAAGAATATGGGGGGGGGCAGCTTATATGTGAATGTTGACAATTAACCCTAAATTTGAAGAGATTAAAGTTCTAATCGTACGCTACCTTAAACAAAAGGTTAGGAAGGAAACCTCCATTAGTGATAGAAGGAACGAATACAATTACTTTACCTGAGAAAACCTATTTTCTAAATATTCGCTGTTAATTGTAGGTTTATTAACAGCCGATGTTAACTGTAGTTATTTGCCGTTGATACCCACAGTTCTGGTGCTACATCTCCAGATTCTTGACAAAATCCAAAGAAGGATCTGTAATGTAATCGATCCTGACCTGGCATCTCGTCTTCAGTCAATTTTTCACCGACGTGACGTGGCTGTCCTCAATCCTCCGTATAATTAGTGTTTTCTCTCATTTTCATGTACCTCCCCATCTTTTGCTTCCAAGTAGCATTCACGCCTTGTTTGGGGTGAAATGATTAAAAAGATTGTACACCCCCGTAATCCTGTTATACTGGAACACACCTATTCTATAGTTAATAGACTCTCTCACCTATAATATGTAGGAGTAGTAGCAGTCGCTGAGTCGCTCAGTGAATTGGTCTGAGTTCAGTCTGAAGTCGGACGACCAGCTGACCGGTTGAAATCTCTGCCTTCGGGCAGGGAGGAACCCGAAAGAGGCTACGCCGAAGGGCGGAGTCTCTTTCGGGGAGGTAAACCGACCCTGAGCCCGTTTATACGGGTTCAATGGGCATATTTTTGGCCGAGCCCACGGACTCGGAGGTCCCACATTAAACCGGCCTTGTGCCACATGACGCCCTCGTGGTGTGTGTGTGTGGGGGGGGGTGACTGAATATCGTCAGTACTTCAAGTCCTCTGCCTTCGGTGGGGTGGGGGTGACTGAATATCGTCAGTACTTCAAGTCTTGACCGTCTGATTGGTTGGACTCTCTGCCTTCGAGCGGGGAGGAACCCGAACGAGGCTACGCCGAAGGGCGGATTCTATTTCGGGGAAGTAAACCGACCCTGAACCCGTTTATACGGGTTAAAAGGGAATATTTGTGGCCGAGCCCACGGACTCGGAGATCCCACGTTTAACCGGCCTTTTGCCACATGATGCCCTCGTGGGGGGGGGGTGGACACTGAATATCGCTCAGTGAGTTGGTCAGTCAGTCGATGTCGGACGACCGTTAGTCGGATATTAAAGTACCAGCCACCACAACTGGATTGCTGCGTCATTACCTATTATATCAAGTTCCTAACGTTTTGTACGTCGAACCTATTTTAGGACCGACTTAGTGCAAATACAAGCCTCCACTGGGAAACCACTACATACCAAATACTTAAGCCTGCTTTTGTTAGTGAGATCATTAACATGAAGTAACATAATTATCAAAACGTCCATTTTTGTAACTGAGACGAAATATTTAACTATTCACCATTGATCTAAATGCACGAATAGCGATTTTCAGTAGTAATCTTCATGCGTAAAAAGATAAAAAGTTTCATAAAACCACACCGATAAATGCCTATTTGAACTGAACTTATAAAAAAAATTCTTCTGCTTCAAGTATTTTTCACCAGTTAATATTGTGGATAAATATCTCCGTCTGCGATAGTATTAACATCTTCAGGCTGCTACAGCCTTCGAGTCAAAAAGATCATTTATTTCTTCTAACGTGCAATTCATCTTTCTGAATATCCATTTCTAGTCATCGCTTTTTGTTTGTATATTTTTTTTAATTTGGGAAACGATGGACCGAGGCGTCTAGCCTGAAGATAACGTAGATTCTTTCCATACTGTTCACTGGAAGCCAAATAAGCTATTATTTTGCAATACATCAACTGAACCCTGTTCCTCTTAATTCATTGCTTAACAGACGAAAACCGGTCAATATTTTTTCAACCTGACATCTGCTGCATTAAATTTATTATCTAAGTAGCTATTTCACATATTTATATATATATATATATATATATATATATATATATATATATATATATATATATATATATATATATTTTTAGCAATAAACTTTTCTTTTAAACATGTTTCCTTGAATATGACAGAAAAGAAAAATTTCTTGTCTGTCATATTTGACGATATATATATATATATATGACATTTTTTTTATGTTTATACGTTCTTTTTATATATATACAAATATTTAAGTAAATGCTCTGTTTATAATAAACAGTATTAACAACATTTACCGTCCTGAATGTCCGAGAAAATATTCGTCCTCCGACAGGATTCGACCCTGTATTCTATACAGAACCGTCATTTAGCTTGACGTGCCTTTACCGATTTGGCCACAGAGGCGCGTTCGCTTAGCAAGGTCGAATTTACTGTATTTGACCTTCAATCTTCTATGAATCTCGTCACGTACATTCATATATATATATATATATATATATATATATATATATATATATATATATATATATATATATTATGAAATAGACAAAATCGAGACAATTATTTTAAGACATTTTTTATGTTTATACTTTTTTTTTTATAGACCGACAATTGTTTTTTTTTTTCAAGACAAATATTTCAGTAAATGCTCTGTTTATAATAAACAATATTACCGAAATTTACCGGCCTGAATGTCCGAGAAATTTTCATAGAAAATATGCGTCCTCCGACAGGAATCGAACCTGTAACCTGTTGTTAATATTGTTTATTATAAACAGCATTTACTTAAATATTTGTCTTAAAAAACAATGGTCGGTCTTTGTCCATTTCATAATGTGTGACATCAAACATATGTGTGTGTGTATGTGTGTGTGTAAAATAAAATATACAAATATAGAGAGCAACCTCGGTTCTCGAACGTCTCACATGTCGAACAAATCGGTTTTGGAACAGAATATTCGGTTATCGAACAAAATTTCGGTTCTCGAACAACTTTGCCGAACCGAGCCGAACATAGTCGAACTGAGCCGAACCGAGCCGAGCCGAGCCGAACCGAGCCGAGCCGAACTAAGTTAACCCGAACGGAATCATTTCTGAGTCGACCGCCGTGTTGTATACATTCCTGTGATGTGCTTTTTTTTTTTCTTTTACAGATTTATTGTACTTTGACTTTTTTCTCTATAGTGATTCCAAACGCAAAAATAGTTTCGGTTTACGAACATTTCGAGTTACGAACCATCAGGAATTAATTAAATTCGTGAACCGAATTTCCGCTGTATCTGTAAAATATATATATAAATAAACTATATCTGTAAAAAGACAATACGAATAAAGACAAAATAACAACTTTACCAACACGTTTAGTCCTCTGATGGACTTTATCAAGGTAAATGTAAGAATTTTTTTATAACATGTATTTATAAACTGAAGTAAAAAAAATGTCGTTAGTCTTTAAAAAATTTAGATTTAAGAACGTTCAAAACAGTTCTTAAAACCAACTGTGTTATATCACTGAGAAACCTCCATAGTTTATTATCAATTTAGATGATGGAATTACCATTTCTACTTATTTTAGATGATACGTGCAATAGTTTACGATGGAGGATTCTCAGTGATGTAATTTAATGTCTAATAAACTAAAGTGATCAAATACTGTTACTGTTGGTCATAATTTTTTATTTGTAAAAATATATTTATTTACTTACGTTTTTGTAATGTAATTATTATTTATCATTTTAATTTAATTTGATAAATTATTTAGGTATTTATTTCTTTTAATATTAAAACAAATTCATTATCATGTATGTTAACTTGGGAAAGAGGTGTTTCCATTAGGAAAGGATCTGAAAATTTTTTTTTTTTTTAAATTCAACAACAGTAACAACATATTTGCCCAGATAAAGTCCATCAGATGACGAAACGCATTTGTGAAATGTTGTCGAGTAAATAACGCACCCACGGTAACACAAATGGATTAGGCAAGACGCCTTAAATAAAGAACTCCAAGTGAGTCAGGGTAATCCGTTGCAGTCAGTCAGGAGAATATCTAACAGACGTCACGGCGGGTAGCCTAAGCAAGCCATAATATTATAACCACTTGGAGTGAGTTAAAACAGCGGCGACGAGGGATCGAAACTCATACGAGTAGGAAAAAATACTTTTCTTTGCTTCGGCGCACATGACATGAGTGACAATGAGGAAATAGAACCACATTGGTCTAATTTTTTTCTGTTTGATGTGTGCAAAAAAAAAAAGAACAAATGAAGAGAAAGGGGAAAAACACAGATATTCTTCAAATATGGAAGAATTATTAGCCCAAGTGTTAAAAATACAATAACAAGAACAGCAATTGTTGTAACTTCAGAAACAACAACAAAATTTAATGGAAATATTACGGAAGAAAACGGAAAATTCCCCAGTTTTTTTCCACTCTCGATGCTGTGGCAAATGCCATAACTGAATTCACATACAATTTAGATGATGGAATTACCATTTCTACTTATTTTAGATGAACGTGCAAATTTTCATAGATAAATGCAACGACTGGGAAGACGAGAAAAAAAAACAAAAAAGACAGGAGAAATTTGCTTTGAAGAAACAATATATACTGACTGTTTTTTTAGCGAGAAAAGCTCAATATTCATTATTCGTTGGAAGTTTATGAATCTGATAAAAAAGTAGACAAGGATTTTGTCACATATGCTGGAATCGTTAACAAGGAGTGTGAAAAATCTATGCCTATGCGTTTAAAAATTACAAACTTATTTGGTACTGACTGGATCGAATTATTTGAGCTGTAGGTTTTACTTATCAATATTTATTGTAAGAATCTATGTGGACAAGCGACCATTTGTTTTTACAAAAAAGAGTTAAAATTTAAAAGAAAAATTGAAAAAAAATGTTTTCCAGATGTTCTGTCGGATGAGTCAAAGCGAAATTTCAAGTGAAAAAAATGGTCGATGCCAGTGTTTAAACTGAAATGTAGTTTACCATTCGCTCAAGTCAACAAAGAATTAGACAGACTTGAAAAAATAGATGTAATTGAAAAGATTAACCATTCAAAATGTGCAGCACAAGCAGTGTATGTAAAGAGAAAACCATAAAAAAAACGTAATTGTACTGATCTTTCGACAGGGTTAAAAAAATGTTTACTGCACCATAATTACCAAGACCAGAGGAAATTTTTGTGAATTTAAATAGTCGTAATATATTTTCGAAACTGGATCTTTCTGAAGCATATTTGCAAATACAGGTTGAATGTTCAGAGTTAACAACTGATATAATGGAATATGCATGCACCTGTATTCCCCCTCACTGGAATATGATTGGCTGGTGTCCGTCATAAATACCGACGGACGTGTAGGTACGACAGAGTCAAGAGCCTTAGTCTGAGAGCTAAGTCTATAACGACGCCCATTGGACTACGCCATTGATCTACACTTCTTACCTGCGACTACGACGCGTACCAGTCGATTACTGCTACCGTATTCTACTTGGTTATAGTAGCCAAAACCACTTAGCTACTTCGTTCAAATATATCCCTTTCCGGGATATATCAACAACAATAAATACGCACTAGGGATTGTATACCAACCGATTTCCTTTTGGGATAAAAGTGGCTCCATCTATATTTCAACGAGTTATGGGTGGGATGCTTGCAGATTGTGATTTCACAGTTGCTTAACTGGGTGTGTTTTCTGTTGGTCCAGGATGATATAGTAATTAAAAGTCTATCTAAGGAACCACATATCGCGCATGAGAAAATATAAGACTACGGGTTCAAAATCAGTTAGGTAAGGTGTGAACTGTTTTTGTCTAAAATCAAATAATTGACAAAATAGTCGTCAACCAGATCCGTCGAGGGCAAGTGCAGTTAAGAATATACCTCCTCCAACAAACGTTACTAGTTTACAAGCATTTCTGGAACTAACAAATTATTATCAAATTTATATATTTAATATACATAATTTGATAGTTCCACTGAACAGTTTGCTTAAAAAAGGGCATTAAGTGGAACTGGACTGATAAGTGCCAGAGGGCGTTTGAAGAAATAAAGAAAATACCAACAACAAACTTATCATTAGCACACTGCAATCCAAAAGTAGAAATCGTATTGGCTTCAGAAGCTAGTGACTATGATATAGGAGCGATAAATCTCCATAGATATGATGACGGTAATATGAAGGCTGTCGTACATGCTTCGCATTCGCTCCTACCTTCAGCAAAAAAAAAAAAAAAAAAAAAACAAAACAAAACAAAAAACAAACTACAGCCTGATCAAAAAAGAGGCGTTAGCAATCATATTTGCAGCGAAAAAATTTAAGTAATTTATACACAGAATAAGTTTTCGGTTACAGACAGACCACCGACCTCTACTATCAATTTAGGGTTCGAAAAAATTATTTATACCTATACCGCGAATATATTACAACGCTGGGGTAGCATCTTATTAAATTACGATTTCAGGATGGAATGCCAAAATTTCGAAAATAAAAACAATGACTAAAAGAAAGTAAGAAAAATAGACGATTTTTACAACGCAATCCAGATTCAATGCTTAAACGAATCACATTATTTTGTGATAGTGGATAACTTTACCTAAAATTTGTAAATGCAAAAATTAACAACCTCCACGGTTACAGTGAATTTTTTACACGAACTGTTTGCCAGATATGGCATTCCGAATGCCCTAGTTTAGGATAACTAATGCTTACGAATTTAATGATTTTTGTAAAATGTTCCCGATTTCAAATATTACTACCTGCCGTATCATCGAGGGTCATGAAAGGTTTGTGAGTACTTTTAAGAGAACTTTGAAAAAAAAGCAAGTAATGAAAAATGAGCGAAGAAGCACTACAAAAAATCTTGAGAATAAATCGGATAACGTCGAATGCCAATCCACCGTCAAGCATGTCGCTGGTAGAATTGATGCTCGCAAGAGAAATGAAGAAAAATAAATGTTTGACAAGTTGTTATCAGGTTAAAAATGAATAAGAATGGATAGCAAAAAGAACAGAACAGTTTTCAGAATTGGCGAAGCGGTGTTCTTCAGAGTATATAAAAATGTGCTAAGACGGCGAAATAAAGCCACGAATTGGAAAAAATGATATATATATAATGTAAAAGGAAAAAAAATGGAACACAAAAGGCATTGGAATCAATTAAAAAAAGGTTTACTGAAGAAAGACCCGCAAGTATGAAGAACCTATGTAACTACTGTATGATAATTTTGACGTACCAGCACACAAAGAATTCATTGGACGTACACGTATGATTACCAGAAAAAACGAAAGGTATGGAAAAACTAGAAGTTGATCCAAAACGAAAGAAATACAAAGTTCAGTACCTTAGTGAACTTGCCAGAAAGAGGAGGGCTGAATACTAAGAAATAAAATAAAATATTTACTAATAAATAAATTTCAAAAGGCGGGGGGATGTTGTGGCGTAAATAAGACATTCACCCTCGGTAACACAAATGAACTAGGCAAGACGCCTTAACTAAAGAACTCCGGGCGAATCAGGGTATTCCGTTGGAGTCAGTCCGCTGCTGGCTCGCTATTGTCAGGCTCTGTGTCTTCCTTGCTTATAAAGAATGATCATGCTCTTGTAGTTAGGGCTAGGTTAATAAGAATGTCTTACGAGGCGACAAAAATAGCCAGTGAATTGTGTGCAGAGTATCACATTTCCTGACAAGTAGAACGGGGCTACAAACGCGGGCATTTTGAGGCTTTTCGTGACTACTTTCAGGATCTGTTTACCAGGGAGCTCGGTTAGAGCCCTGCTCAGTTCGATGCCTATTTGGCCGTCCTTCTCCGCCTCGAGGTGGTTGAAGCGGTTGGGTGCGAGTGTCCCATTACAGAGTCTGAGATCTGGGAAGCACTGAAGCTGGTTGGCAGGGACAAATCTCCGGGATTAGATGGTCTTGCTTACGAACTATACTTGAGTCAGCCACCTGTTCTTGTTTGCTTCCTGGAACTGATTTACATCAACTGGATGAAGCAGGGGTCTATACCGCAACGCTTCACCACGGATGTGATCAATTTACTACACAAAAACAAGAACGATGAGGATGGGATAGGTAACTTTCGTCCTTTGACGATGTTAAATACAGAGTTGAAGATTTTAGCCAAAATCTTAACCAGCTGTTTGCAGGCTCCCTTGTCTAGTCTGATTGGATGTGGACAGACTTGTGCTGTGAAGGGAAGGACGATTCAGGACAACCTTCATTTGGTACACTTGATCATTGAGAAAGTCGACAGTTAAGCCGTGCTAATCAATTTAGATCAGTCCAAGATATTCGATAGGGTTGACCATCGATTTCTGGAGGTTGTCCTTTCAGCCGCCTGTTTCGGACCATGCTTTCGCGCCTGGATCCAACTCCCGTATGCATCTCCTGGTGCGCTGTTAGAAGGGAATGGAGTAAGATCGGAAGCTTTCGTATTGCCTCGCTAGATTCGTCAAGGTTGTTCACTTTCGCCCTCGTTTACGTTCTTGCGTTGGAGTCTTCCCTGCGCAAATTAAAAGTGAATCCGGTCCGACGCGGGTTCCTCTTACCTGGTGCTACCACCTCGGCCAGGTACTCCACCTATGCTGGTGACGTTTCGGTTCTTGTATTGAGCAGAGCCGACATTGACGAAGTCCGTTTTGCTTAACACTATGCATTGCAAAATCTGTTATAAAACTATCCAGATTTCCACATCTGTTTAATTTCGAAGTCCCTAATGTGTAACTCGCATCTTAAATTGTCCATTGCTTAACACCATATATTGCAAAATCTGTCATAATAGTATCCAAATTTCCACATTTGTCTAATTTTGATATCTGAAATGTTTAACTCACAATATGGATTCTCTCTTTTGCTCACCGCCATGTATTTTATCTTTTTACAGTTAATGGAACTGATTCGATAAAATGTTTACACAAATTTATTCGTAATATTGATCTCTTCAGCGAGATTTTTTGTTAGCGTTTATATATTTCATTGCTTGCCAGTAATTCTAGTTTCTTTATTACTTTTTAGAAAACGCGAAATCAAGACAAGCGTTCAGTATGTGTAGCATTGATTTATCTCCCTTTTTGTCACTGGCTAACAATCAAAAGATAAATGAGTACATTATCTGAATTGGAAATCTGATAGAGTCAATTACTTTCATAGACTATCTTTAGTTGTTTATTTATACAGAGTCGATATAAAATGTGGAGTAAAAGACATTTGGTAATTTCTGTCTGAATTCCTAGTATGAGCAGTTATCAGTATATACATTATTTACATGCGAAGTAAAGAGTTTGAGTCTGTAATACCCAGCCAAGGATTGATTGACTAATTGATTTGTTTTTTTCACGGCTTATCAACCCTTTGCAGGTTATTTAAAGCTAAAAGTCTTTGTATTTTTTCTTAGAGTCTAAGAATATTTTGGAGATAATAATATTTTACTGATACAAGTCCTACTAATTAAACCCATAGCTGGTGGAGAAGTGGTGAATTCATACCTTTCCCCAGTGTTCTTATGAAAAGTTCAATTTCGTTATTTTAGGGCATTTTGTCCCACTGCTATTTAGGGCAAGGGTATTTGCGCGAAAGTGAATATAAAGAACCCTATTGGAACTAGAACTCGGCTGTCCGATTTCAAATTCCTAGTCGATATCCATTACACCACCGGCACACGCACACTTACAGCAACTGGTGTTCCCAAGTGGTCGCCCGTCTAGGTGCTGACCAGGCTCGACGTTGCTTCGGTGACCGTATGAAAACCCAGACAGGGAATAGTACACACACACATGAACCAACATTTTACTCTTTTTACTAATGTTTAATTGGTACAAGGCCATGCAAAGCAGAGGGTTACTAAATGGAGTGTGTGGTATGACTGTAAGAGGATAAAGTAGGAAACGAAAATTATAAGTATATGGGAGACGGATAAAGATTAACCTATACGACATCAGTGTTCGGATAAATAAAGATTAACCCCCTGGCTAGTCCCACTTTTCATAAAGACCGTTACGGCTATTGTCCCATGTTCGGGAACCGTTTCTTCCCCCTTGGGCTATTGTCCCGTGGAGTCTGTTTCATAAAGTACCGTTTCTTTAACCCCCCTATTGTCCCGTGGAGTCTGTTTCATAAAGTACCGTTTCTTTAACCCCTAGGCTATTGTCCCGTGGAGTCTGTTTCATAAAGTACCGTTTCTTTAACCCCTAGGCTATTGTCCCGTGGAGTCTGTTTCATAAAGTACCGTTTCTTTAACCCCTAGGCTATTGTCCCGTGGGGTCTGTTTCATAAAGTACAGTTTCTTTAACCCTAGGCTATTGTCTATTGTCTGTTTTTCATAAAGTACCGTTTCTTTAACCCCTAGGCTATTGTCCCGTGGAGTCTGTTTCATAAAGTACGTTTCTTTAACCCCTAGGCTATTGTCCCGTTCTGTTTCATAAAGTACTGTTTCTTTAACCCCTAGGCTATTGTCCCGTGGAGTCTGTTTCTACCGTTTCTTTAACCCCTAGGCTATTGTCCCGTGGGGTCTGTTTCATAAAGTATTCATTCTTAAACCTCTAGGCTATTTTCTCGTGGAACAATCTTGAATCTAGAACTTGACGTCTTAAATCTAATTACATGATTTACTGCTGTTACTTCTGATACCTTACTGTTAACTTGATGCCGCATTTTTATAATAATAATAATGATAATGATACTTCTTTTTAATAGCGGTCAAGACGTACGATATTAAGGTATTTACCCACCTTCCTGCGAGGGCAGGTATTTTTAACAGAGTGCCATCAGCCAATCTCAAAATGGCCCGTTCCTCGCGACCACTGTCACAATGTTGTCGATATTTCACCGACCCTATCTATTTTAGTGCAATGAGTAATGTGCTATCACAGGGTCGGATTTTCCGGGACCAGCCGCTTTCTCCATTGATTGATGGAGAGAACAAATAACAAGAATTAATCTCAGCCCGAAGGATAGTATTAAGTCGAATTAGACAGATTACATCAAAATAGTAAATGCTGTCTATGCGTAGACAGGCATGAGACCACGAATCATAATATAATCAGGTGAAGATGTTGGCGTATGAGGAGATGCTTACGACCATGTCACGTTGATCCACCGGTTCTCGTCGGTTGAACCCGGTCAGTACTCAGATTGGTAACCGCTTCTTATTACCAGGTGCTGCAGACTAAGTGACAGGCCGAGAAAGCCAACGATAGATAAAATCTCGTTACTTATACTAACAGATGACCTCCATATCTGTAAGTACTTCCGGACTTACAAATCGCAAGACCTACCTTGAGCGTAGTAGTGTGTGGTCAATAAGTACTTTACACGTACACTATTTACATTATTCAGACTATTATCCTCATCATCGGTATTTATGCGTAAGTAAATTTAACGGGCTTGACTGGAATTCGAACTCTGCTCTCCAATATCTCAATCCGAGCTGTCCATTACGTTACAACGCACACCCATTACTAATAATACTATATATTATGAAATTAAATAAATAAGGTAACTTTAGGATAGAATAAATATATTATGAATGTAAATAAAGCAAGTAAAATTAGGATGGAATAAATATTAGGCAAAAATAAATAAGGTTTCAGCTTGAGGGTTTTTTTTATTATCATTTCACTCTAAACATAGCGAAAATGCCACTAAGAGGCAAGTCGTTACTGGGAATGGAAGAGAATGAGAAGATTGTAGTGAGAAGAAAGGACAATAAAAGAACAGATTTCAGGAAGAAAGAAAATAGTTAATAAAAATTTTAAATGATACTACGAATAATAATAATGCTAAGGTAATTAAAGCAAATAATTTAAGATGAAAGAAATGCTAGTCAAAAATGAATAATTGCTGACAATGTTTCATCCAATAAAAATTCAGGATAATATTACTACTACTAATACTACGAGTGTAAATAAAGGAACTAAAATTAAAATGAAAAAAATACTGTCACAAATTAATAATGTTCAATGGATTAGGAAATTATAAAAACTGCAAAGACTGTGAAGATGGATAGCGTTTTATCGATTGAGCTCCCTTAAAACGTTCATGCCTTTCTTTGCAATACCTATATCTATGTCAAAGATTTCGAAATCAGCAATAATCTAATGAAAGTCAGAAATAAAAACGCCAATAGAGCACCTTTTATGACATTTATGACGTCGCCAATAGGACATTTAAGTCGCTTGGATGAACCAGAAGTTTTCGAGACATGGATCCGGTGTTTCGTAGCCCAGGCTAGGGCTAAAAATTGAAAGACAAGTAGTCACCAGACAAAAAAGAAGAAAATGAAATAATGGATCTCTTTCTAGCTCCGGCAGTTTGTGACGCTATAATGAAAATTTCTCTTATGTCATACCCCAAACAATTGGTGAATGTGACTTCGAAATTTCAGAAATTACAAAAAGAAGATGTCTACTGATCACGTGTCATAGAACAACACAATGCAAAACAGATATTTATCGTAATGAAACGTAAATAAAGAGGTGGACAGATTTCAGTTTTAGGAAGTAAGATGGATTACCCAGTTGAAGGTACCGATTCAATTCGCATTAGCTAATTGAAAGCTGATTGGCCAACCCTTCTATCTACATTACTGGAAGCTACTAAAAAGAAATGAAAAAGTTTTCCCCTAGCGAGATTGACTTCGGTTCGAATTGAATGGAACGATCGCTAGATCGTCATCATGAAGTGAAATTTAGATTTGAGAATCAACGAAGCGAATGGTTAATCTAATCTGATTGCTTATCGATTAACTTGAAGGAATTTTCAGTCTCGTGATTTTGAGTTCTATGGATCAACGTCGATTACGTTTATTCCAATATAATCCGAAAATCGATACTCGTCTTGTACGTAAACTGACTTAAATAAAAACGCGTTTGGATTAGATTTATTAGCGAATACATGCTTATATTTCCCGTAATCTCTGGTTAAAATAAATTCTTTCGAGTAAAATATAAGATTTACCCATTGACGTCAGGACGAAGTACGGAACACTAAAATGTATATGTATGACTCTAACGTCATATTAAAATTAAAACTTCTATATAAGAACGACGTTTTTTACAGTTTAATTTCTAGGCATTTTTATAGACTTTTATACTAATACATTTATTATCGCTCTATATAAAATCGCTCCAGACTTTACTGTTGTCTTCTTAATTATAATACATAAACACACTCATCTATCTATCTATCTATCTATCTATCTATCTATCTATCTATCTATCTATCTACCTACACACACACACACACACACACACACACACACACACACACACATATATATATATATATATATATATATATATATTGTTGTTCATAATGACGGTCGTCTTCGAGTATAGAATCCAGAGGTTAGCAGTGAAAATTTCGAAGACAGTAGGAAAGCGTTGTTCAGGTTAGCTGTGGATATTTTGGTAAAAGGTAGCAGAGCATAGTTCGTCCTTCTGTTTCTCTTCGCCTGACAAGCTAGACTGGACATTCGGGTAGAGTAGACAAAAATGGCCGCCTTTATACACGACGGATTGAATGTTCTACGTCTTCTGATTGGTTAACCTTAGTGGACTATAAAGTGAGTCAAGTCATTTGGGCTAACTCACTAGTTACATATATATATACACAAAAACTGCAACATATATATATATATATATATATATATATATATATATATATATATATATATATATATGGGAGGCACGGTGGAGTAGGGCTCGGAGAGAATAATCGGAGAGCCGAGTTCGAATTCCAGTCGAATCCATTACATCCACATACGTGCTAATAGCCTTGGGAAAGGTATGAATCTTTTTCTTCTCCCTCCAACTATGTGTAAATAACAGGAGAGAGTGGGTTCTATGGCCTTGGATGGCAAATGGAGTAGGAGAAGGACAGCTCTGAATTGTTTGGGGACCTTGTAACACATAGTGCACCGGGTCTCTTTATTCGGCCCTTCAAAGAGTGTGGATGGTTCTACACAAAGCCTTCACCACTGTAATCAATTCTTATGTGCTGGTGTCTGAGCTGTCGGTTCCTAGGAACTGAGCTGCTTGACCCTCATAAGTCGAATACAACAGGAGAGTCCACCATATATATATATATATATATATATATATATATATATATATATATATATATTATTTATTTATTTGCCTCAACATCATCACTTGAAAAGGCACCGGAGGTATTGAAACAAAATGGCTATTTTGTAGTGATTTTATAACATATTAATGTTATAATTTTTAAATAAATAATTATATCTGCTCTACTCTGTATTTAGCACTCTTTTAAGAATAGTAATCGTTGGTAATTGGAATTTATTCCATATACACCAATCATATACTTGGGTATATTCGTATATATATATATATATATATATATATATATATATATATATAATATATAACACAAATTAAAATTAAATTTATATAAAGACCAATGCTGTTTATAGTTTAATTTAAAAATTAATTTCCTTATTGTCCTTGTCGACTGTAATACTCATAACCATATTAAATTTCCATATAAAAATCATCTAGTTCTTACTGATACCATCTCACCTATTGCTGCAATGTTGTCTTTGTTCATAATAATCGAGAATTTGGAAGAACATATTTAGGGAGAATATTGAAGGACTAGTTGCTAAATAAGAGTTTAGTAGACTACTAGTTTTCATAGAAAGTGTATCTCTGCTCCGACTTCCTGAGGTTGACCCCTGGGTCAGATGCAAGCCATAATATGGAAGTTGATTTTATTTGGCTGAGCTAGCGTGGGAAAGCAGATAGAAGCAAGCCGAGTCAAGTCTTAACCGTCAAGCAATGTAGACGTGTTCTCTTTCGTCCCTGAAACGGTTCTCCAGTGAAATGGGATGACGACCCCCACTTGACAGTTAGTCCACGTCAACGTGAATAATAAAACTAGATAAGTTTAAATTCTCTGTGTTTGTATTTAATCTCTGGACCCAAAATATTTCGTGACCCCGACCGGGAGAAGACGAGAAAGATGATGCAGCATTATAATTAAATTGATGCCGTTGACCTCCCCGCATGAGGGGGGCTATACAACACTAGGTAGGGATAACTGTGACATTCCTCTATTTATTGAACAATTTAGTTCATACCACATTGACTGAAAAACCTACCAATACAAAAGAATTCTCCTATTACCATATTAGTACAAGAACGCACAATCTTAAAATTTAAAAATTCAACCTCAGCGTTGCGACCGCACGCTCCAAAAAAATTTCTTACAATTAACAATAACACATTTCTAAAACCATATTTCGGATGACATCTATTCTTTCGTTGTCCTGTTATTACCGAGAAGTAAAAAACAAATCTATTTCCATACCTGATGATGTCTGTATGCACAGATGAAAGCTTGTAAAAACTAAAAAAAAATGTTCTTATGCCACTGGAATTTATAAGAAGGGATCATAACATTCATCTACATGTTCGGGGTTAATGTACTTTATTAAATTTGTTTGTTAAGATGTATTCTCTTTATTTAACTCATTAACTTTTATACCTGTTTTTTGTATGAATGATTCATGTAATGTAAATTGAACTGCACCACATACTTGATATATATATATATATATATATATATATATATATATATATATATATATATATATATATATAACTAGTAGAACCCAGCGTTGCCAGGGGATGTAACAGTAAGAGATAGACCAAGTATCGACCATCAAGACTGAAAAATAAAATTGACAAAGATTATTGTTTAAGGTTGACAGACACCCATGTCTTAATTAGTTTTTTCTTTCTTTCTTTTTTTTTTTACGAATTGGTCAAACCCAAACTCAAACAAAAACATTGTTTTCAATCGTTATGAGTCTACCGATTGAATAGAATTTTATTATAAACAATTGTCTTGTAAATGGAATTTTTAAAGCATTCTGAATGTAAAAATAAAGAAAAAGTGTGCAAGACAATAAGAAACACTACCTGCCAAAACAAAGTGAAGTTTTGTTGAAATCGGTTGAAAAATGTAGGAAATCCGATCCCATATATAAACAAACACACGCACACACACACACACACACACACACACACACACACACACACACACACACACACACAAACAACCTGGGTTTTATAATAAGTATAACTCGATATGAGTTGTCCCCCTTTCATTCTGGCGACAGATTCGTGTTTTATCGTGTTTTCAAATTGATTTCGTGCAAAAACAATTGTGTTTTTCTAATTTTTGGCACTGTCAGAACCACCGCAAGGTAATTTTACGCAGTCCTGTGAAGTTTTGTTGAAATCGGTTGAAAAATGTAGGAAATCCGATCCAATATATAAACGTACACACACACACACACACACAATCTGCGTTTTATAATAAGTAAGATTATGCTCTGTCAAACATTTAAGCAGATTTGGTGTGTCTCTTTCTACAAAATCAGCATTCGAAATTCAGGTTTTAACCATATTCGAATGAAATTACCTAGGCTTGTAATGTTCAACAAGTTTTCGTTATGCATCTCTTTATTATAGTAACATTATTTCTTTGAAGTCGTTAGAATTTCTTTTTTTTTTCTTTTTTAGTGGGCGGTGTTAAGTTGCAATTTTGTGATTTTTTTTTTAAATATGAAACGTTAAAAAAAATTGTTCGACATTTTATTAACGAACAGAGTTTTGTTTTAATTTTTTTTTTCACTTATTACCAATCAGTTTCTCCTATCAAACAAATTTGCAATAATTAGCTAATCGATAGGCGCTCTAGTTACATTTTTTATAACTCATACACTAGGACTGTTATACTCGATAACGTCACTCCCAACCCTCCGATTGTCATATGACAGAACAAAAGGGGGAATGATTTTATTCGTATTTTTTTTATATTTCTATTTCTTCTCTCATACTTTATCCAAGTATTATCTACTGTTCAACTGAGTCTGTCCAGTAATGTCGTCTTTCTCGTACTTTTTTGCCTTTCTCTTAGATTCACACGTACAGAATCATTTTTGAGCAGACTTTCACACCCGACTGCGCATGCGCAATACTCGTGAGTCAACATAAAACCTAATAGAATATTTTAAAACTGGAGTAATGTAATGTAACTGGAGTAGACTTTACCAGACGCCCTGTATTACATGTAGACATTAACAAGCCTGCTATTTTATGGAGATACTTAAATATATCAAACTTCTATTAAGACAAGGCATCTAGTCTATCAATGGATATAGAGTACAAGTGTCTGAGAATTGCTAACGTCCAATCTTCACTTCTTGCCGAAATAAATAATAATTTATATTCGTTTACTGATTGTTTATATATAAAAATGACATAGGTAGGTAGATAGATAGATAGATAGATAGATAGAAAGAGAGATAGATAGATATAAAAAGGATGTAATATATCGATATAGATAGATAGATATGAACAAGATGTAATAGATAGATAGATAAATATGAACAAGATCTTGCCGAAATAATTAATAATTTATATCCGTTTACTGATTGTATATATATAAAAATGACATTGATAGATAGATAGATAGATAGATAGATAGATAGATAGATATAAAAAGGATGTAATATATCGATATAAACAGGATGTAATAGATTGATAGATAGATAGATAGATAGATATGAACAAGATGTAATAGATAGATAGATAAATATGAACAAGATGTGATAGATAGATAGATAGATATAAAAAAGATGTAATATATCGATATAAATAGGAAGTGATAGATAGATAGATGGATAGATATGAACAAGATGTAATAGATAGAAAGATAAATATGAACAAGATGTAATAGATAGATATGAATATAATGTAATCGATAGATAATAGCTATGAAAAGGTGTGATAGATATAAATAAGATTTGATAGATAGATGGATATGAACAAGATGAGATAAATATGAACAAGATAGATACATAGATATGAACAAGATGTAATCGATAGATAGATAGTTAAAGAAACATAATGTAATAGATGAACAAGATGTAATCGATATATATATATATATATATATGAACAAGATGTAATCGATATAGATATATATAAACAAGATATAATAAATAGATAGATAAATAGATAGATAGATAGATAAAGATATGAAGATGTAATAGATATAAATAGGATGTAATAGATATAAATAGGATGTAATAGATATAAATAGGATGTGATAGATAGATAGATAGATATAAACAGGATGTAATAGATATAAATAGGATGTGATAGATAGATAGATAGATAGATAGATAGATATATGAACAGTATGTAATAAATAAATAGATATGAACAGAATGTAATAGACAGATATGAACAGGATGTAATTGATAGCTAAATAGATAACAGAATGGGAGTTGAAGCCAAATTTTCCATGGTAGATTTCGATGCATATCAGGCACTGCAAACAAAAATATACTTTTTTTTCTATATTTCTATATCCCTATATATTACGCACTCTAGTTTATGGATATCCAAAACACAATATCCATTTTTATAAAAATTTAATGTGGAGGTCCATTTTGCTATGGAAATTCATTATAAACTGAACCCCAATTTCCTGCGAAGACCAAAGCAATATACTCATACGCAGTAATTCTTAAAATGTAGCCAACGGTTAAATTCCGCTGGAAACACCTCTTCTCTTTCGATCAAGAAAGTTAATCAGTGTCGAGACCGGTCATTATTTAGATGTAGGGAGGGGCTCTTGGGCACAACGGATACTGTAAGCAGCCTTCTACAATCCAAAATCGAAGCCGAAAGGGTTGATAAACCGTAAAACGATTTTAACCAGTTCTCTTTCTAGCTGAATGACTCAAAGGGTTTTTCATTGATTCTTACGACAAATGGTGTCAAGATGGCTAAACGTCTTATCTGAAAAGCGGGAAAAAAGAAAACCCAATCAGATATTAAACATTTTGTGGGAAAGGCAATTATGCTGTTACAAGATTTGGACAATATTGCTGTTACACCTGACATATGTGTCTGTGTGTGGTTCGTAAAATTAACACCGTTTTTATGTGTTCATTTTCATTGAACAAAACTAAATTGCACTATTTTAAGCAAATATATAGGTATTGTTACATCAAAACAACATGGTTTGTTATCATTACTATTTAATATGTTCAACATGATCGCCATCATGTCCAGTCCAATGGTGAACCTTATCAGCAACACTTCTGAAGACCATACGATGCATTTCGACATTAATTTCAGAAGCTTTATCAGAAATTGTTTGTTTTAATTTAGGATAAGTGTTCAGTTTGAACATGTAAAAAAGATCGTCGTTCAATACACCTCACAAGAAAAGGTCTGGTGCTGTCAGGTCTGGTGAACATGATGATCACTCAATTGCTTCACGTCGTCATATCCACCGCAAATAGAAATCAAGATTTAATTATTCCCGATCGCCTAAGCTATAGTTAATCTTAAGCCATCTTAAACTGTTGTAATTTATTTTTGTTTAATAAAATTTAATAAATAAGAAGGGCGTTACAATATACATATATATATATTATTAGTTTAATTAAAATTAAAAAATAGACAACCTTAAGGGTCCATTGCTTACATTTTATTTCCCCAGGAAAGTGTTTTTTTCCTGGTTCTTCAGATCACATTTCCAAGCATAAAAAATGGTTTAAAATTTACATATTATTTTTAGACAAGCTTTTGAGGGGTAGTTTTAAGTTGATGTAAGGTGATAGAGAGGTGGGAGGAGGAGGAGGACAGATATGGTCGAAATTAAAGAAGGAATTTTAAATTAGACCATTTTTTAAACCATTTTTATCACCATATTTGTATAAGAACGCACAATTGTAAAATTTAAATTCAAACTCAGCGTTGCGACTGCACGCTCCAGAAACAATAACTCATTTCTAATAGCATTTTTCGGATACAACAATACATATATTTTCGTTGTCCTCTTATTACTGAGAGAAAAAACAAGAACAACATCTATTCAATACCTGAGGATGTCTGTAGGAACAGACGAAAGCTTGTAAAAATAATAAGAACTCATGCAACAGAAATTTATAGACACAAGAATCTTTTCATTCATAAACAGGTTTGGGGTTTTTGTATATTATTTGAATTGTTTGCGACGATGGATTTCTCGCCAATTAAATCATTAACCTTTGTATTTGTTTTTTGTATGAATAATTCATGAATTTGTAAATTAATTGCACCTTTATTGAAATTAAAATAACTGATCCAAATGCAACTTTTGGATAATAAGTGCGACATTACTGTAATTATTGAACAATAAGGTTCATGCCACTTTGACAGAAAATTTACCAGTAAAAAAGAATTCGCTTATCACCATATTTGCATAAGAACGCACAATTGTAAAATTTTCAATTCAAACTCAGCGTTGCGACTGCACGCTCCGAAAACAATAACTCATTTCTAATAGCATTTTTCGGATTACAACAATACATATATTTTCGTTGTCCTCTTATTACTGAGAGTAAAAACAAGAACAAAATCTATTCCATACCTGAGGATGCCTGCAGGAACAGACGAAAGCTTGTAAAAATAATAAGAACTCATGCAACAGAAATTTATAGACACAAGGATCTTTTCATTCATAAACAGGTTCGGGGTTTTTGTATATTATTTGAATTGTTCGCGACGATGGATTTCTCGCCAATTAAATCATTAACCTTTGTATTTGTTTTTTTTGTATGAATAATTCATGAATTTGTAAATTAATTGCACCTTTATTGAAATACATATATATATATATATATATATATATATATATATATATATATATATATATATATATATATATCGCTGAGCAATTCACTGGGGGAGATTATTGTTAATTTTACTACATAAATCAGTGTAAATGATTTTACTATAGGTATATATTGTTAGTGATTTTACGATAGAAATTTATGACAAATAATTTTACTATAGAAATGCAAATACCATATGTATAATACATCCATAGATGTTGGTATTAGATGACAATGTAGTAGCCGTTATATTCAATGAATTCATAATGGAGCTCTTCGTTCCCATAAGAGACTGACATTTATTTCTCAGATACATTCAAACCTACATGTAAATGTATGTATGTGTGGGAAATACAGGTTTCAAAATATTTTATATCATTTGTAGTGTAAATATCTGAGTAAATACATAGTCTAGGCAAATGAAACTAAACATAGATATTATTGAGCACAAGATCTCTTTATCAAAATTTGAATAAGAAATTCAAATGTATGTGGATTTTATCAACGATTTCATTAGTTTCTCTTGCATATCGACACAGAATTGCCTGCGTTTTTGCTTGTCATCTGTCTTTAAGGCCTGAAAGATCTGCAGTTTGTAGGGTGTCATTCGCAAGTGTTTTTTTGCGACACACCAAACCATCGTTGGAGGAGTCTGAGTTTCCAGATTTGTTTTTTTTTTTTTTTTTTTTTTTTTATGGACTTCCTGAAACTTGCCACAAATATTTCCTAGACCCGCTCAGCCATCTTTTCCGGTGATCGTCTACATCATTTTGGCCTTCCTCTTTTATCTGTTTGTGTCATGACTAAATTTGTATTGTAGTTGGTTCCATTTTTAGCGAATTCTCTCTGAAATGCACGCTGCACCAAACTGTGTTAGCGCATGCGTGAACACACAAAACGTCTTTTCTTTTCCCGTCGTTGGCATTTCTATAGTTGAACAGAAATAATATAAAGCTTTAAACAATAGTATTTTGAGTTATTTCTACACATGCTGTTAAAAGTTGAGATCATTTGAACGAGAATTCATTAAGTTATTTGATTATGAAATATCATTTTTTTATGGAAAACCCTGTATAAATCTACATATGGGTTTAGAGAGATTGAGGATGGGAGATAGAAGGAAAAATAGAACCGACTTGATGACAAAAGTATATACATATATATATATATATATATATATATATATGTGTGTGTGTGTGTGTGTGTGTGTGTGAAAAGTGTGTGTATATAAATATAAATATATATATATGTGAAAAGTGTGTGTATATAAATATGAATAAATATATATATTTATAATTATTTATATATTATATGCGCGGTACTTATTAGAAATAAACATAAACCTAAAATTTTTTTAAAAATTAATCAGTTTGTTTGACGATCGCAAAAGCGTGAAACCCAGGGTCACAAACTCACATCTATCCAAATACAAATACATATATATATATATATATATATATATATATATATATATATATATATATATATATATATCATCCAGAGAGACTGTTTCGAAGCTGATTTGACACCCTAAGCCATCTGCGCACGGTTGAAAGAAAGTCGATTTTTTTACGTACTTTGTGAATAAACACGCCAATGACTGACAGTGCTTAATTAAGGGAAGGGAAGATCTTTGTAATATTAGTAGTAATAGTCATTGTTTACAAATACGCACTCTTTTTTTTTCGGGTGCGTATACATTGTCATCTACAGATGATTTTGCTATTTCACAGCTCATCAGTATGGTTAGACATCCGATCGCTTCATAGACTACCAACAACAAAACAAGGGCAAATGTCTATATAGACATAAGTCCGCAAATCCTTACTTTGTGAGTTATTAAATTTAAAGAAAGTTTACGGTGGATGGTGCTGTGTTGTCATGCAGACTAAGTAACATTTATCATTCGGGTACATTTGTGGCTAGTCTCCCTTCAACGTTTAACGTGTGTAGTAGTGAGTTAACTGAGAAGTATTCCGTCTAACAATGGCGGTATATTCATATCGTGAGCAGGCGGATATGATTTTTACATACGGCTGCGTGATTGGAAATGGACGCGAGGCTACACCTCTGTATCAGAATGCCTTTCTAGACCGAAGGCAGTCAAGTCACCCAACCTTTGCTGTTATTTATCAAAACCTGATATATAACCTAATCTACATGGCAGCACAGCGCCATCTACCGTTAACTATTTTTAAAACGAAGGATTTGCGGACATATTTTTTCCTTGTTTTGGTGCGAGGAACCCTCACCAAAGTTTGTAAAAGTATTTTAGATACACCATATATATATATATATATATATATATATATATGAAATATAAAAATTTCTCCGATTTAATCGGTAGAGAAGACAATATTTATGAATAAAAATGACAATAGGAAATCTGGTAATTGCTGACGCGTTTCGTCCAATGTGGACTTTATCAAAGCAAAATACGAAAATGAAATTAAATGAACATACATAGAAATAAATACAACCATAATTTTGATTTTAAAAATGCTACACTCATAAAAAAAGAAAATAACTCACTCAGAAGGAAAATTCTGGAGAGTGCCGCCATAGAAAATTATCCAAATATTAATTTACGCCCAAGCTTTTCCCCTATTTCACCTTTCTTAACAAAATTAATGCTCTTACAAACAAATATGCACAACAGATTTATAAAATCGAAAGAAAATGGCTGAATACATCAACACAGATATAATGACACTATTCTCCACACGTGACAATCACTGACGTTATTTTTCAGTTAAAAAAATATGAAAATAGCATTTCTCTACATTC